>JABXJD010000219.1:275000-592500 GCA_013375575.1 Percina caprodes
TTTCCTTTTTATTAAAATGACAGTGGATAGACATTAAAGGGGAGAGAGATGGGGGATGACACACAGCAAAGGGCCGTAGATCGGGTTCAAACCCAGGGCACTGCAGGACTCTACCAACATGGGGCGGACTCTCTTACTGGGGGAGCTAGAGGCTGCCCCAACAGATGCCCCATTTTGACGCTACCTAGCACTCACCCGCCGTTAGCATTCCATTGACTGCCATTCATTTTGACGTCACTTTGACAGCAAATAACTTTACATCTAAAGCGTTTAAAGACTATTTGTCCATTGGTTATTTTTAAAGAAACACAACAATGCATAAAAGGCTCCATTACCTTGTATCTCATGTTATGGCTCCGTAGGAGACGTTTTGTAAAAATAGGCTAACGATCGTGTTATAACCACGCAACTTACTGTCTCACAGTAGAGCCATTTCCAAACAGTACAGGACAAGCTAGTTGCAACTTGTTGAGCTGTTTAGGTTTAATTACTAATGATAACTAGCATTTTAGTTAGCATTAATTAGCCTGTGCCAATGTTATCACCTTACGTATACCTAAGCTCTCCGACTCTGCGACATTGGGAATCATTGGGATTTCTGTTGGCACAGCTACCAGAAGACTTACAACTTTCAGACAGGTTGCTCACGTCACGTCAAGCCCAGTTGGATGGAGGCTGCGCAGTAACACTCAGCCATCAAATAGTCTTCACTGGTCTCTGTTAAAATCAATGGGATCACGTTGTCTATTTCTTATACTGTCTATGGTTCCCCCCCTTGCCTCCAGTCTTTATGCTAAGATAATATAAGCTTGCAACATCCAGTCCCATACTAAACACAAAGACATGAGTGGTATCAATCTTGTCATTTATCCCTCAGAAAAAAAATGTATTTCCTGAAGATGATTGGTAGGTTAACTCTCAGCCAGCATGCTGAACAGAGAATACATTTCTTTGTAATGGAACAGCATAGCCACGTGTTAAAAGGACACTTTTAGCTGCAGCAGATTACCTGGCAAGCCAGAATAATACCACTGATATTCACTTATTATAAGCTGAAATAAAGGACAGAAAGATTGCAATTCTTATCCCAGCTCCTCCTCAGCTAAATTCCAAGACCACAGGTGTGTCTTGGTGGTCACACTGTGGACACACATGCTGCAAGGCTCAGGTCATAACAGCAATATAAATACTGCTCAATAAACTCCAGTGCTCTGTGTGTGTTTCTTTCTTTCTTTCTTTTTTTCAGGCCCTGTCTGTGGGGATCTTCCCATACGTATTAAAGCTGCTCCAGAGCTCAGCCAGAGAGCTGCGGCCGCTGCTGGTTTTCATCTGGGCTAAAATCCTCGCTGTGGACAGTGTAAGTTATGTAAAACGCTCTCAAACATTCAAATCACGCGGCCTCATCTTTTCTAAACTCTAAAAGCTTTTGTTTTATCAGCTTTTTAACGTCACAGATTGGTTGTCGTTATATAAATTGTGTCTGCGGCACCTAAAGACAAACACAAGCATAGAAATAACAAATATATTTGAGTTTGAGAATCAGATTTTTTTTGTGTGAATGAGTGCATGATGTTATTGACATAAATCTATATCTTGTACTGATGATTTTTAGGGCACTCCCGAATCCAATTTCATTGTTCTTCAAAGAGGGGAGGGGAGGGGGTTGGGGTCTTGTCATTTTAGACCGCACTTCAAGGCAGCTTCATTTCACGGTGAAAGGGAAAGAAAAGAAATCGAGCAACTGTGCTTTGATGTTGCAGGAAACAGACTCCCTTAAAACCCTTTAAAACTTTCTGGTTGCAGCGATGAAGGCTTGAGGGTAAGCCCCCAATGTCGCCTTCCAGGCAGCGCTGCAACCGTTGACTTCAAGGCACCTAACCCTAACCATTGCCTAATTCTAGTGCTTACCAGGCAGCGTTGTCTGGAGGGCGACGTTGGGGGCTAAACACCGCGATGGAGGCACTGATGCGTTTCTCCAAAAGTTGACTCCGTCTCAACTTTATGACAGTGCTGAAGGAAAAACAACAACAAATTATTGGAATTCCAAAATTAAAAATCTCATCCTACCCAACAAACGAATAGTCCAATATTCTGATCTAGCCCTAATGGCGGAAGTAATGATTCTATCTATGTTAAAGTTATTTTTTGGAACAAGTTAAATTATTCATAATGTTAGGCCTTAAAAAGTCTTAAATTTGCTGGTGTATTGTGTTCTAGGTCTTAAATAATTCGAAACACCTCTAATGCTCATCGAAATGCCTTTTTTATTCCGTGGTGTTGTACTACTTTCTTTCTTTTGTGCAAGTACAATTTGCTGTAAATGTACAGACTTATTATTATTACTCCGTGTCGCTTTTATTCTTTTTGAATATATTTGCTATTACTTTTGTGACTGCATTTCATTGTACTTTAATGTCATAATATACGTCTTAAATTTCATTCATAAAGGTCTTAACAAGTCTTACATTTGACTTGTTGAAACCTGCAGAAACCCTGTACATAGGACATTTTCAATGAAAAGAACCCCTCAACTGTGTGTCGTGCATTCATGGTTTGGAGGCACTGCCATGGGAGAAACAGACAAATACTCCCTATAACAGGACTGCTGTCAATGCTGTGTGACTATAAAGTGACCTGAAGCAACATCTGCAACGAAGTGACCCTTTTTCCTCTTTGTGTGTCTCTTTCTGTCTATCTGTCTCTGCAGTCATGTCAAGCTGACCTGGTGAAAGACAACGGACACAAGTACTTCCTGTCGGTGTTGGCCGACAGTTACATGCCAGTGAGTATCTGCCAGTCCCATTTGTGAAGAAAGTGACAGTGGGATGTTTTTTTTAAATATAATAGAAAGGGATAAATATTTTTCCTCCCCTTCGATATTGAGGCTAAGCTTATTACTTTACTGAAAGGAGTTGAAGCGTCACTAGAAAAGCGTCCGACTAGTATGAAAGTAGATATTTTGATAAGTAGGATTGTAGGATAAGCTCTCACTGTTCCTTCTCTTTGTTACAGGCTGAGCATCGAACCATGGCTGTCTTCATATTGGCTGTTATTGTCAACAGCTACAACACAGGACAGGTGTGTGTGTGTGTTATACAGTTCCGCACTGCTGTGTGTTTGCTTGCCAGGAGCCCAACCGGCGAATGAACCAAATCTTTCATGCACCTCCCTCACCAGAGCCTCGGCAGGTTCTTTCGGGGCCAGCCGTCACTTTGAGAGATTGCTATGTATCGCCCATTGTGTGTTTCTGGGAGATATTGGTTATGTGACAGTTTTGTCACCAACAACCACCTCTATAATCGCCATCTCCGTCCCAGCCACCTCCATGGTGACACTTGATCACTGCAAGTGTCACTTCGCCTGTTGCTGGCGTCCGGTGTTCAATCCCAGAAGCCTTTTGTGCCGGATGCTGTTCAAACGTCCAGGGGTGAGATTTTTGGGATGATGTAGCTTGTCATTTCGTGGAGTACAACGCACGCACACTTCCACAAAGAAATATTCCACCATCACTACCTTTTGCTCCTTTTTGTTTACACTCTCCTGCTCTCTGCAGTTATTTTTCTGTCTAGTTGCAAATGTCATTTGACATATTGTTTCTTTATTACCTGACAGTACTTTCTCTCTCTCTCACTTTCTCCCTTCTTTCTCTCTATTTCTCTCTCTCTCTACCTCTCTACATAATATAAATGTGACAAAAAAGCTATATGTGCTCTCAAGCTCAGAAGCACCCATTCTTCTTCCATACCACAGTTCCTAAATGCTCCTACCTATCTCACAGACCTATAAATAACCCCCCCCCCCAACATTCCAGAAAGACTCTCTGCCTGCATCTCCATTATTTACCCCTTTTTTAGCAACAGGGCTCATTACTGCACTGCATCGTTGTTGCAAACATGTCAGCGAGCACTGGCGTCTTAATGTTCCAGCTCCCGGTGTTCAGCTGGGAGGCTTGTTTAGAGCTGAGGGAACCACATACTAGCAATCTGAGGCACGTGAAGAAAGGGGAGCGCATTGTGTCACTGCTGATAAAAGATTTTTTGTTATGACGCCTCAATCTGTAGGAGACAAAGAAGGTTTCTGAGCACGCCAAACGGTTCCATTTGTTGTTCATGTGGGTGTGAGTTGTTTTGTGTTCACCAGAAGCATCAGACTGCTGACGCACATGACTGTTGTGTTGTTGATATAACTAGATCATTGTTAGATGTACTGTTAGACCATATTACAACAACTTCTTAGTCACCACAAACGCTGTTATTTATGTCAACTGCAGAAGACACCAAACAGGCAGGTCTTTATTCCTAATTTTCTGGTTTTACGTACATATATTTTGTTTGATTTTAGTCATTGTGTTTTCTGATCTGCAGCAGTTTGCTGTTAGTGCAAACTTAACACTTCGTCATCAGAAGAGCATCAATCTTTGCTAAACGGCTGTGGCTGGACATGGCAAAAGACGACATTGTGCACATGAAAAAAATGCAAAGAAACAATTAAAATATAATTCAACATATAGCCTGGCTTTTTACAGAAAATGTTCAGATATAACGCCCAGTGTAATGATGAACATTTTCGTAACGGTAACTGTAATTCAATTACAATTGTTTTGTCACTGTATCGGATTACAGTTACCTTTACTTTGTAATTAAATTACATAACAGCGTTCCATTGAACTAGTAACTCCCCATCACAGCACTATTGTCATACTCGCCAATCCTCTTGCTAACACAAATAATATCTTCCTTCATGCCTGTCTGTTATGCAGATTTTTTTAATCAATGTTACAGTACCATTGTGTAATGTTTTGAGTTGATTCTTAGCAAAAAACCCTTTGTTTTTTCACAACTATGTGCTCATTCATATGTAATTACTTCCACCAACTAATCAAGTATTCTCGAAAGCATAGATTCTGTCATTCAGAATACATAGGAGCGTCTTGCTCCGCTCGTATGATTCTTCCATGTTGCGCCTCCATCTTTAAAATACATTAACCAAAGAGGGACGTACCTCCGCATTTTGCGCTTTTACACTCGGAGGCACCGTGACGAATGCCAGGGGGAGATTACTCAATCTGCCGGCAGGTGTGATGGTGGGTCACACTTTACTTTACTAACTGCTGATGTTCGCAATAAAATGGTACTAAAATAAAGAAAACTTAAAACTATTATTACACTGGAAGAAACACTCACGGACAAAGTCGTACTTCTTGGAACAATACGGCCACCGTAGAAGTTAAAACGTGCTTGGAATGGGAGGGGCTAGAAAGTAATATTCAGTAGGTTGTCATACACAATTTCACCGCTAGATGGGAGGAATTCTTACACAATGTACCTTTAAACTACTGTCATTTAAAGTGAACACCTTGCAGCTTTAAAAGCCTCCCAGGTAAAGGGAGGTATCATGTACTTTAAGCCACAGCAAGGTTTTTACCCTAAAGCATCTATATCGGAAGCGTTGCATTTTACTAACAGCATCAAAAAGTGACTCAAAACAGTATTTGTTAAAAAGAAGAACCGAGAGCAGCAGGGTGGTGGGTACAGCGTAACTCGGTTGTTGTACCGATGGAATTAATGCTGCTGAAATAAAAATACTTTGACTTTTAACACAAAATCCATTGTAGTACATGTAATTCCAACCGGGCCTGTACTATACTTTCATTTTGTTTTTCCTGTAAGTTCAGCATCCTTGACAGTCAATAAATTCACTGTATTTGTGTTACCTAACAAAAAGAAGAAACATGAAGAACTTCAAATTGTAAGCTTGATTAATTGCTCTGAATACCTCAAATTGATTATAATGAAAAAGAGGTTTTAAAAGGAATTATATGAAATAGAGCTTTTTCCATCGGCTCATTATAGATTGCATTTAAGCCTTGATTTATCACATATCTACCTTTTAGTTCACAATAGAATATTTGGTATGAGGGCTGAAAGGGCAAAGGAATAAGTCTCACATGCTGCAGAACTCATAATCGTGTCCATCAGGTTACAGGTTGGTGGTGATTAACTGCCTAATGAGGTACACGTCTGCTCCCAGCCTGGAGCCTCTGTGCGCCTCAGTTATGTATAATGGACATATTGCCATTTTATTAAAAATGAAACACTGGCAGGTCAGTGTTGACTACCACAGTGTCAAGTCCAGTGTGTTTTTAATAGGTGGTAACTCATGGGAAATTGTTTGTTACACAAATGGCTTTACACAAATACTGTTTCACCCTCACAGTCCTTAAAATTGTTCTACATTTCTTGACTCAACTGAATTTCTCGCACTCTTCATTCTGCATCACTCCTTCTCCTCTGACTCTCCTCTCTCTCCACCAGGAGGCATGTCTACAGGGCAACCTGATAGCTAACTGCCTGGAGCAGCTGTCAGACCCCCACCCCTTGCTCCGCCAGTGGGTGGCCATCTGCCTGGGCCGCATCTGGCAGAACTTTGAACCGGCGCGCTGGTGTGGAGTTCGAGACAGCGCCCACGAGAAGCTCTACACCCTGCTGTCAGATCCCATCCCTGAGGTGAGAGTTTAATACCAGAGTTAAGGTACATTTTAAAAAGTATGAGGAGATGTTGATCCTTATCCAAGCCCTGCATAGATTTTTGTTAGTAATATGTGTAATTTCTTTCTTATTTTCTTTGGCTAAAACTGTCCAGATGAAAGTAGATATCATGTCATAAACATCTGTTTGCATTTCTTAGTTTTTAATTATCTTTATTTTTTATTTCTATTCTCTTGAATTGGATTGCCACTTCCTCCACTCCATATGCCATCCTTTTAGCCTAGTTTTAAGGTCAAATAATGTTTTATAATTGTTGCTGACCCCCATTGTCTAGAGACGTTAGAAAAATGGGTGGGCCTATTTGGCCCAGTTCTAATCTGTTTCAAAAGCCACTTACAGGACAGGCAGTGCTTTGTGTCCATTGGAGGCTTCTCTTCAGACAGAATAGGTTTTGTGTGGAGTTCCCCAAGGTTCAATTCTTAGACCACTACTATTCAATCTCTGTATGCTCCCACTTGCACATCTTAAACAAAAACATATAATAAATTACCATTACCTTACTCCTGATGACCTAGATCCCATACCCCTGACTCAGTGTGTTGATGATATTATTATTTAGATGTCGGAGAACTTCTTGCAATTGAACAAAGGCAAAACAGACTTGTTGTTCCGCCATGAAAATGGGGCCCATAAGTCTTTATTAACAGCTGTAGGTCCTGACTAGTAACACTAGCACACACAACTTGCTCAACACAAAAGAAAATCATAGCTTGTATTCCAAACAAGACCAAAAATACATTCTAAAAACAATGAGAAAATGTTTATGAACTCTCTGGTATACACATATGTCCTGCAAGGCTGACCTGTTCATACACACTAATAAGAGATAATTTGTAAAACACACACTCACAAACACATGGAGCAGAGTCACACTGGCCAAAAGTGTTTGGTATTAAAACACGGTCAGCATCTCACTGGGTCGTGTGTGGACCAAAGGGAGAGCGAGACAGAGTTTGCCCTGAAGTTCACCCAGATGCTTGGTGCCCTCACTCACACACTGCACATACTTTTCTCTATTCACACACACTTGATCACACAAGGAACATCTGTTTCCACCAGTAACTTCCTCCTTCCCTTGGATGGCTTCATTGACCGTAGGGTTGAAACTGAGGTCTGCAGACACATCTGTCTGTGTGCACACACTTGTACTTGTCCAGCTGCATTTCCAGGTTGTTCATTTTCTGTGTGTGTGTGAGAGAGAGAGTGTGTGTTTTATTTAGTCTGGAGACTGATTGATCATAATTGACTGCATCAAATTGTAACGAAATAGAACACAATTTAAAAATTCTCCTCGGGTGTTCGTTTGAGACAGCTTACGCACTGCGTTATCAATAGTAGTAGATCTGCCATTAAGCAGAGTTTAATTAAGTTTAAGGAAAGGTCTGAGGGGACACTGCTAAGATGGCACTCTTATTTAGTCATAGTTTGCAAGTCACTACAGCACGCACACACACACATAGGTTTTTGAGCACACACATTGTAATGACGCAGACATTGTCAACTTCACTGTCACTGAACAGAGAGAAAGGCCAACAGCTTTTAAAATGTGGCGGCAGGACATGTGCAGGAGTCCAAAACAATGTCATGAACACCTTTACAGTCCAACATAAAGACAACACATATTACTTTTGTAAAGTTGACAATGTCAGGGATGCCCTAGTGGCCTTTGATGGCTGGTTGTTTCCCATAAAAGGCATTCAATTCCCTGAACAAATATAATGAATAAGTTAAGGTCCAACTGTCTAATCTGCATATGCAATGTGGGGAAAAAAGCTTTTACACTTGACTGAGATCAAAAAGTTGACATGCCAAAAAAGAGAGGATGTGATAAAGGCTGACAAACCTTTGAAGGATCGCTATTCAGGTCGTGCTTGATGCAGGCAGCGGTGTCGGGGGTGTACACAAGCTCAATGTGTCACTCAATCTTTCACCATAGCAGCTGATAAAACAACACAGTGTACATTCATACGAATCAAAGGACAAACATATTTTTTAAAGCCAATCACAAAACAATTACTTGTGAATCACTCAACATGTTGATGTCCTGAAAATTCAAAAAGAATAGAAAATAGAAAAATAAATGGTGCCACAGGGATGTTGATTGATCGTTTGTCATGTTTAAGTGTGTGTATTAAAGGCATAGGTACGTAAATATACATGTAAAGGCTATGAAACACAACACCATCTCCAACTATGGCTTCCAAAAATACCATCTGCCATTTCTGCCAGCTACACAGAAATGTGTTGATTTAAATCAACACATTTTCGAATAAGGCTGTATGTAGATTGAGTGAATTTGGCACATTATAATGCTGTCCAGTATTATAGTTGTGTGTTTTAATTTGCTTTCAAGTCACAGTGCTTTTATGACTTTCTTTTATTCCGGATCTTAGAAATGAAATTACAATAGGTTCATCTGAAATGTCTTGGCTCATCATTTTAATTGGAGCGAACCAAACCATATTCACAGCAACATCTGTGTGCTGTAGAATCACTAACACTGCACCACAAGGTTAGGAAGTAGCTGTGCTGATGCATTTTCATCCTTGCAATGAAAGAAGTGTTTAGAAGAAGTTTTAAGTCTCCACGACAAACAATCCACCCCAATATTAATTATTGTGCTGTGATTTGGTTCTATTTGGGATTTCAGTCCCTAACGGAATATTCCTTCTTTGTGACAGAAATTGTGACATCCAATGAAGCGAAGCAGAGAAAGTAATGAGATAAGTGAGAAAAAGCATCTTACGGGAGCCCACAGCATTGATCATCTCCACTGCGTTTCATAGGAATACCTTTAGAGAAGATTGAGCTATAATTGAGACATAATTAACTCTAAAACGTTCAACCACTGGTTTCACAAAACCTTGCAACACTTGCTGTCTGACAAACTAATAGTTGGATTCCATAGCGAAGGCATGGCAAGGCTATGCATGGATGAGGGGAGATCAGACCGACCTAGTCTGGATCAACTGAAGTACATTTCCAGGATAATTGCCTGCGTTATACTTCCGGCGCATGAGTTCCTCACCTTTCGCTTTCTGTGCGTAGCCACTTCCAAGTTTTGTTCGCTACTGGAAACGGCAACAAACTTCGAGCTAGCTACACCCTGAAAATGGCAAGTTTTGAGAAAAATTTGGATTGTGTAAAATGGCAGGCCTGCTTGGTTCTTTCAGAGATGATAGGAAAGATTTACAAAGAATATATTTATGGCATTTACTCTCTAACTGGAACGTGTTGGGACCGATTGTATCCAGCTGACTTAAATAGCTCACTTTATTGTATGAACAGTTAACTTGTGGCGTTTTCTTTTGCAGGGTACAAATATTCCACCAAAACAAGTTTCTTCCTGAGACTATTTTGCAGAGCCACCGATGCCGCGTCCGGAGCATAGCGCCACCCAAGGCGATTGTGATTGGTTTAAAGAAACTCAAATAACCTAGAGACTTGTTTTTTTTTCTCCTATCCCAGAATGAATCTGTGGCTGTGGAGATAGGTCTGGCAATGTGGGACCAAGACTGACCAAACATCCAACCATATTAAAAAAAGAGTTAACCTTGTGTTTTGAAAACTAAAGAGCTTTATTAAACCAAGGGGAATGAAGTTGTTGCATTTGTCCCGCTGCAGGTGAGGTGTGCCGCTGTCTTTGCTCTCGGGACGTTTGTGGGAAACTCTGCTGAGAGGACGGACCACTCCACCACCATCGACCACAACGTGGCCATGATGCTGGCCCAGCTCATCAACGATGGCAGCCCTGTGGTCCGCAAGGTCTCTGCAACACCCACGCACACAAAATACATACAGTTTGACATGTTATCATATGCAGGGTGCGATTTGTGAAAAAACATGCACAACAAAACACACAAGAATTAAATCCCCTTTTCAATACCATGGATAGTGCCACTCGGCCACCATGACAAAACACTTATTTATGAACTTCAATATCCAATGGAAAATAATCTTAAAAAAACATAAAACAGCAAGGTGGAGGCTGGGGGAGTGGTTTGGACCAACTGCCACTTTGCTCGTTTGAAAGCCATGATGTCTCTTTCTCATGGGCGGACCAAATTCTCTGGGCGGGCAAAGCAGAGAAAGGGGCGGTAACCTTGCCCCTTATGACCTCATAAGGAGCACGATTCCAGATCGGCCCATCTATGCTTTCATTTTCTCAGAGGCAGAGCAGGATACCCAGGGCTCGGTTTATACCTATCACCATTTCTAGCCACTGGGGGGCCACAGGCAGGCTCATATTAATGTTAAAAAAAAAAAAAAACTCATAGAGTGAAATTTCATGCCATGGGTCCTTTTAAAGCTTTAGCTTTTGCGTATCCTTTTGACATTAATGAATGTCCGTTACATTCAAGCCATTGCTACATGAGTCAATACAAAGCTAATTAAGACTATCAGTGTTCACAGAAGGCTTGTATCATGTGGACTCACCAACAGTTTTGTTGTCATTACTTTGAATTCCTCATGGGAGCGCCAGAAACTGCGCACTATAGCTTTAAAGATATCTAGAAATTAAGTTAAAGACAATCATGATCAGGGACTGAGTGATCATTATGTTTTTACATTTTTGTCCTTATACATATGACAGGAGCTGGTCGTAGCACTGAGTCACCTGGTGGTGCAATATGAAAGCAACTTCTGTACAGTTGCCCTCCAGTTTATAGAAGAGGAAAAGAACTACACAGTGCCATCACCAGCCAACACCGCAGGTACTGTACACACACACACACACACACACACACACACACACACACACACACACACACACACACACACACACACAGAAGTATACTTCCACACTTGTGTTTTTAAAGTCATCATTTGGTTTTATGGTTTTGGTCATTCTTTTCTTTGTTTGTTTAAAACTTTAAACTTCATTGAATTTTCCAAGATATACAAAAGACATATCACTCACCTTCCTTTGAACTAGGTAGGGCTTCACAATATACATGTAATTTTATAGTCATCGTGAAAGGCTGCGAAATATTGCGAACGACACTGATTTTTTTGTGTTATTTCAAAGAAATTATCAGTAGAAAAACTGAACTTAAAAATACAACTGTCATTCTTCTTTAGCGCTACCTTTTGTTTGCAATTTAATGTTCAAATTGTAAATAAAACAATGTTGAAAATTGTTTTCTTTCATTTGTTTTAAATTCAACAAGCAATTTGCTGTATTTTATCAGAATACAAAAAGCAGCAGAACTGAGTACCCTTTTCTGTTTATATGTTAGTAATATTACTAATACTATTCAACATCGTTATCGCATATTGTATACTTTCCACATATCGTGCAACCCTACTTTGAACAAATCCAGTCAGATCATGGAGTGTGACTTATTCTAACATTACCCTCTTTAGAACATTTGTTTCCACTGTTTGGAATGATCCTGGCTCTGACCTTTGTGCCCTGCTGTGTTTGCGTCCAGAGCCTGGTAGCCTGACTCCAGTGAGGGACAGCCCGGCCATCCCACGCCTGCGATCGGTCAACTCCTACACCAACATCCGAGCTGCTACCACCGCCCGCAACCTGAACAAGAGCCTGCAGAACCTAAACCTCAATGAAGAGGGTAGGAATGGGGGGAGAGAGTGCTAGGAAATAGAGCGAGTGAGAAAATAAGGCAAATGAGAGAGAGAGAGAGATAAATAAGATTAAGCAGAAATGTAGATAGTCGTAGGAGGACCGGTTGACAAAAAAGAAAAATTAAGAATTAATCAGCTGAATGACAGATATTTATCCGAGATGAGGCCATTAGGCTATTGTATTGTTTGGACAGTGGATGGAACCGTCCTTGGGCTTACTTGTTCGTGCTATCATTGCCGTTCCTGAGACGGACTCAGTAAGCATTAAAGGTGAACTTCATTTTTTTTTCAACCTGGTCTCTATTTTCCTAGTTTTTTTTTTTGTGTCTAAGTGACGGATGGAAACAACAATCTTTGACATTGGTCCAGTATTAAGCAAGATTCCTGCAGTCGGTGAAACAAGCTACAATGTAAATTAATGGGGCAATTGTCCAGCTTGTATTTACATTCACAAAAGTGCTTGTTTTGCCGCTGACTCAGATTAATATTAAGTGTCTGACAAGTGGCTGACAATGGAAAGGATTTCTAAGGAGTTTGACCTTTCTGTTAAAGAGTAATATCCTTTTTTTAAACATAAAAACATCTGTGAAATTGCGTTCGCTAAATCCACCAGACTCCCATGTAAATAATCTGTAATTTTAGCATCGTAAAATACACTTCATTCAAAGTCAACGGAAAGATAGTAAAACTATGAAAAGACGTTTTGGGTCGGCTTTCCACTTTTCCAGCAATCACAACTCTAGTTTTGGTTAAATTAAACACAGTTTACTGATTACATGTGAAAATATGTTTGCTCTATAGACGCTTAAAGTATTGCTTTTATATACAGTATGTATGTGTGGGTTTAGCGTTTTTTTGAAAGGTTTTAAAGAGGTTTTAAAAAGGTCTATCTCTGTAAGGATCCTTTCCATAATGTTTCCATACACTTAGAATAATAATCTGAGCCTGCCAGTAGCAAAATAAAGCTTTTAGTGGACCAAACTGACGGTGAACATTTGTTTCCATCTTACACACAAAAACATGGGAAAATAGGGTCCAGGTTGAAAAAAACTAAAAAAAAAAAAATAGATTTCACAACCATCAGAGCAGTTGTGACCAGCCGCAGAGATAACAGTTCAGTTTGTGGTGTCTCACATGCATAAGAAACTGGAAAATGCTCATCATCTTACAAATGTGTGTTGTGGATAAATGCCAGAACACATGGACCATTTATTGTAACTTACCAACATTTTGGCTTCCAAAATGATCCTCGCTTTTCAGTGGTGAACTTTGGCCCTTTCCCAAAGCAACCCCTATCCACTAATACTTCAGTAGTAAAGTATCACTCCACATAAAGTAACACTTGCAGTTGTAGGGCACTCTACATTCAGGGGTCAAGCAGCAGTACCCATCAAAAGGGATTTTAAGTGGTAAAACAACTTTACGTAAATTAAGTTTTTTGTTTTCCAATTACTGCCTCAGACTACAAAAAAAACCGTTTTAAATGGCTAATGTCTCCTGAGAATGTTCAATTACAAATTTTCAGCAGTTTCAAGGTACGGTAAAAATTGCCTCGGCTCTCATTTGGATTTCCATGAGGTAATCTCAGTTTATGAAGCAATCTCAGTTTATGAAGCAACACTTCCAAATAGTCCTCCAGTAACTCAACGTTGGGTTCTGCTTCGCCAAGGTCCCGCTGATATCTGCCTCAGTGACAAACTCAGGGGCACACTGGGAAATAATTTCATAATTTCCATCCCAGCTTTTGGCACCAATGTAATGCAGATGTTCTTTCATTTTATATTTATTCACACAGTTACCCAACCCTTTGTCTCGGTTCAGTCCAGCGAATGTGCAGACATAAGACTGCCTGACCACCAGTGGGGACTGGGAACTGTCCATGGTGCTGAACTGTAGGCCTGTTAAGACCAGCTCCAAAAGTTGTAAAAGGAGCTGGGTTTAGACTGTGGCATGCACTCCACACTCTCAACCCTGAGCAGGAAACAGCCGTCACCATGACTCTTGATAGACGGTTAGCTTGCTGAGGTGTTGTATTGTAAAGTATTATGTGCTTTACCTATGATTACTTGCTACAAATTTTTAGTGCGTGCAAATACTGTAAGATAATGGGAACACAGAAAAGAATTTATTTAAGAAATGTTTTTAGCTGTTCTATTTTTACTTCACTTATCTGCAGTGTTGGGAAGGTTACTTAGGAAATGTAATAAGTTACCAATTACAAGTTTACCCTATTTAAAATGTAACAGTAGCATATCTATTTCAATTACTTCATTATAGTAATGTAACTAATTCCATTTAATTTACTTTTCAAATTTTCCCTACAATTTCTAGCAGTAAAACTATTTTGTTACTTAAACTAGATGCATAATTATGAAAGATAACCCTAATGGCAAGAAAACTAATCATGTAATGATTAAGCTGTACTGGTGACACCTATGTCCACAGCTCCGTGAGCACGTCCTGCTGTCACTTCTGAGCTCTTAACCTCCAGTTTGTGTCACCGCCGTGCGATTCCGACAGCAAAAGCTAACTGCCCGCCCTCTGTCTGCCAATGCCAGACTGAGTAATGCCTATGCCCTCAGTGATGTTAAATCACTGGCTCTTAGTGACGCATGTAACTTACTGCCGACACCATTCCTAATTCACATTCTCAGTGCTATTCCAATATGCAGTGGTGTTTATCATCAATAAGCACCGAGCAGAGCGAATTTCCACCCTCTACCAATCTCCATTTCCACATTTTCAGCCTGCGTTCAGTTTGGAGAATGCATGGCGTTCGGGTATGTGTGAGTCAGAGTAATGTCTGATGATAAAGAGAGTTACAGCGGGGGATGACTGAGCCTGACAGCTGAAATTAAGCTATGAGCTAAGTTGTTGTCCAAGTATAAGGATTTCTTACACACCTCACGCCTTACTGGATGATGCTTTGGCTATTGGCTTTTTATGACAAAAATAATTATAATAAACTTTATTTATATAGCACTTTTACAGCCGCTAAAGTGCTTTCTAAACAAAATAAGAGCCTCTTCTTCTTTCTTTTCAACCTCGTATGACATTAATGATGATCATGATTTTGTTTTGCTGATTTGATCTGAGGGTTAACAGTTAACACATTGTGTGCGTTTGTGTGTATGTGTGTGTGTGCGTGCGTATGTTCAGGTGGACCAGCAGCCTTCTCTCCTGGTAACCTGAGCACCAGCAGCAGCGCCAGCAGCACCCTGGGGAGCCCCGACAATGACGAGTACATCCTCTCCTTTGAGACCATCGACAAAATGAGACGGGTGTCCTCATATTCTTCGCTCAACTCCCTCATAGGTAACAATATGGATTTGATATGCAGAATGATTTCAGTTTTTGTTGTACGGCCTGGCTCCAGTTAAACTTCTTTTGTGAAACATAATCAAACATAAACAATGAATGCCTTGAAACTTGTTTCTATTATCCATTTTGAAATTAGAGCTTGTCAGTCACAACAGAAATATTAACACAAACTACTTTTCACGTAGATCAGTATATATATATATACTCCAGTACCGATACCAGCATTTTGGCAGTATCGGAGGCTTTTCCCATACTGGTATCGGTATCGGTATTGGAACATCTCTAGTAGCAACTAGCCACTAGTGCTTACTACCAGCACTGGTAGCATTAGCACTGCTGCTACTGTAGACAAGCAAGGTGAGGTACATGCCTGCCTATGTGTTTTATTCCATAAAACTGTTTCATTTTACATTTTTAAAGGGGAAACTACATTTATTTTTACAGTTTACACTTGAAATGATAAATGCACTTTAATAACGTTTAACCATTTATCCAACTCATGTAAATGGCTCACGTTACTGTATTGTGTGAACAGTTAACTTCGGTTAATATTGAATGGGGCGTTTTCTCTTGCGGGGGCCAAATGTCATTGGTCTGGAGCTTAGCGACTGGTATTGTTTAAAGAAATGTGCACAACCCAGAGCTTTTTTTTTAACTCCTAACCTGGAGTGTATGTGTGGTGTAGCCAGACCTTACTCCACAGCGCTGTGGCGAAAGGTCTGCCGATGAGAAACTGTTATCGTCATGATATCTATCTTCTATACTGTATTTCCTCTGTTAACAGTATGCCAGTTGTGCATCTAGATGCTGTTGGCAGCATCAGTAATGGACACTCCCATATGGACTTAGCATGAGAGAAAAACAGGGAGGAAAAGTTAATGGCCAGCCGAATGCGATGCCATCAGAGAGGAAGACCTCACGCAGGTGAGGGTTAAAGCCCTCAAACGAGAGGGCGACAGAGAGGAACGCTTCCAGTCCAAGAATAGAACTAGTGTAAAAACGGTTTGCAGATGTGTAAAGGACAGCAGAGAGGAGGAGGTGTAAACCCTGTGAGCCACCAGGGGCTATTTAATTGCTTTTCCTTGTACACTGAACTCCAACCCGCTCACTTTTCCCCTGCTCTCGGCTGATTGGCGGGTTCCACCATGCGTCCTGACAGCCAGTTTGTGTGCGAGCAAGAAACCCATTAATTTACTCTCACGCCCCCCTTCGGGAAAGGAGAATGCAAAACTGGGGTTTCCCTTTTTTTTCCCCCTCTCTCTCTTTTACTCATTGTTGCATTTCAAGTTACAAACCACTTGTAATTTCCCAGCCGGCCTGTCACGTCCCAGTATGTGACTTTTGCACGGCACAATGGGAAATGAGTCGAAATGGAAAATCGCATGGAAAACTAAATTGAGCTCCGGAGAACAGTGAATTTCACTCAGCGTGGAAGTAGGTTCAGGTACTATAATGAAATTTCCTTTTCAGCTTGTTTTCTTCAAGCTATTCTTCAAATGAATGCCACCTCATTTTAGGTGTATCGGTCCTAATGAGGAAACAGCCCAATTTCCTCTGATCTTTAAATTAACTTTAACAGAGTCTGCCGTGTGACCCTGAATGGAGTTTCACTCCGACGCATTTGCAAATTTTGTTTTGAAGTTTCATGTCCATTTTTCTCTCTCACGCACAGACAAAGCAAAGGCAAAGGTAATGAAATATTTTGTGTGCCTGTTTTCCTCTAAGGGAAGATATATCAGGTCATCTTCTAATCTGGGATTTATCAACTACAGTTCTACCTTGTCAGCCAGCTGTCCCAGTAGGAGAAGTTTAGCATTCAATGCCCGCTTAAACCTTTTTCAAATTGCTTGTGGGCCTCAGTGCAGGCGCGAGGTCCCTGTGTAAAACAGGTTCCAAGACATATTGGCCCCTCGCCCACTAAGCTGTGCCCCCGCCACAGCTGAAAAGCCTCCCCAGCTCACTTTTTTTTATAGCTTCCACCTCGCAGTGTGCCACATGTATAGATAGGCAGGTCAGAGCAGATGAATTGATGTTAGTATCAGTATTAAGGAGCATAAAGAAAAGGCTGAACTACGTACTTGAGTGCAGATTAGTGTCGAATTTCATGTTCTGTTCGCATTAACGTTTCTGTCACTTTCTGCTGTGCCCCATTCATGTAGTGTCACTCTTTCACTATGAAGGTTAAACAGCAATGTATCTGCGGTTATGATCAATATAATTTGTATAATTTGTTTTGTATCCATAACATAATTATATTATTGTAAAAATTAGCAGGAAAAGCAGGAGCCTGTGTAAGTCAATCCTACATTTTTCAACTTTTGTGGGGAAAAAATGACCATAAGCCCTGTTAATAGGCCTACTGATTAACAACTGGACTTTGGGGTCAAGTGTATATCCAGGTCCTTGTCCCGGATGTGGAAGCCCCCTTACTGGAATACTGAATGTAATGATATTCCACTATATTTTGAATTGTTAACTGCCACAGATTTTGTGATTTCCTTGCCGTAGATATAGCCATTTTACAATAAATTGGTGCCTAAAAATGTGTCAGAATGCAGGAAAAGTTATTTTTACACTCAATAAATCCTGGGGGAGGACCCCCAGACACCCGATGCTTAATGCAAAGGCCCATTCTGAGCCAGGAAAAACCCTGCTCATGTGCTTCTATCTTTTTGTTTGGTTTGAAGTTTTCTTTATAAGACCCTTGGGGCTTTTATTTTTATCTCGTCTAAAAAAATGTCCACAGCAGCATACGTTCATTCTCAGTTTTGTCACATCTATGTTTTGCAAAGGTTGAGAGGTAAAAGTGGCCTGTGTATTATAGCGTCAAAAAACAAATTGAAACAATAAATGCTAAATGCAGCAGCTTGGAAGGATAACAAAACTGTAGGCGTCGGGACAGAGTTTTTGTAGTGATTTATTGATTTGCATTCTAAATATTCATTCTTTTCTTTGTTGGTCTTTGCCTTTCTATTATAATTCATACAAATCCTACATCACTGTAAAGTCCATACAATGTTCTATGTGAGGCAGTAATGGAAAAGAAAACCAAATTGTAAGATGAATACAGTTGAGGTTCAAAGTTTGTTTTTGAGCTTAAGCAATTGTGATGAAGGAGATGTAAAGCTGTACATTGTAGTGATTGGTATGCTAACATGCTCCCAGTGATGATGGTACCATGCATGGGACTCGGGGACTTAACGATTCGAGTCACCGTTTTGATTACAAAACTCAAAGACTAGACAAGACTCAAGACATGACTTGAGGCTTGATGACTCGCGTGTATTCATAAGTTTGAATGTTATCTGTTAAATATAAATATATAATTGAAACTTACTTGAGCAAAGATGCCTTGGTCTCAGCACTAGTTACATGATGTTGGTCAGCCAAATTAAAATCACGTCCAGCTAAACCAATGGCTGGGATTTGTATTGTGAAAATATGTAAAATCAACAAACTTTAATTCTGTCTGACCTATCTGACAGCTCTGCTGTGCTTATTTTTTTCTACTGTGTTGCTTTGCTAGCGCTTTGAAAAAAACAAATCTAACGTTAGGATCAGCAACATGTCACCGCCGGTCTGACTGACTGCTAGCTTTAAGATGTGCCCCAACAGGCAAATAAGCTCTCTAACCTAATGCTTTTGAAAGTGTTGACATATGGAAGCATCAAACATGCATTTTAGATGAATGAGATGAGAGTACATCCTGTTGTTCCTCGTTTCCTCATCGCCGTTAAATTGTACGGGACACAGGAAGTTTCTACCAGGAAGTTATTGTGAACAAACATTGTGATTGGGTCTATTGTCTGTTGTTCATCACAGTCCTGCACCAGGTTTATGGTCTTCCAAGTTTTCTTTTGCCTGGAGGAGTCCAGTTCAGTGCAATATTTGTTATGTGATCCTCTTCCATAGCCCCAAGCACATGGCCCAGCCACCACTGCCATTCGCCTTTTTAGAGCCTTAAACAACTGAATCTAATTCCACGGCATCCAACGGTTTTCAACTTAAAGCCAAAAATGTAAAGTTGGATCACGGGATCACCAAAGTCAGTAGGATTTATTTTCTGGAAAACATGAATGTCATGGCAAATCGAAATTTTTCATTCTTGTATAATGCCAGCTATGTTTTGAGAGGTAGAGCAGGTCGTCCATTAACCACAGGGTTGGCGGTTTGATCCTCGGCTCCTGTCCACAAGGCAATGTGTCCCAGAGCATGACTCTCAGCCCCAAATTGCTCCTGATGGCCAGGCCAGCACCTTGCATGCTTCCATCACTGTATGACTTTATGAATGGGTGCCATACAGAGCCATTAAATGCCTGATAAAGGTGTCTGAAGTAACACTTTGCTTTACATTTTCTGTATTTGGCAATTTATATTTTGTCACATCAAAGGCTTTGATTCAGTTCTGCCTGTGTCAGTGTATTTGAGGCACTCTCCCATTTAAAGAGCATCACAGTTATGATTGGGTGCTGCTTGCACTGCTTCCTAGCCTGACGTCTTCATACTCAGATTCTATTCATGTGAGTCTGATAATGCTCCATTGGGCTATGATTGTAAGGCGTGCTTTACAAGAACCAGGAAAGAAAATGCCTTTCACTCAGTTGGAGAGACCTACAACCAATCACAGCAACGGAGTATGTGACGTATGTTGAATTTTTGACAAATCCCAGAGGAAGGTTGGCAAAGACATCTTTCCTATCGACAAATGCCTTGATCGCGGTTCTCTGATCCTCTTTTAAAATGAATGCGCTGTCGATGTATTCTCTAAAAAACCGCGATGGCAGAATCTACAGAGGCAGCCGTCTTTTGTTGTAAACAAATTCAACCCAAGCGCTCTTTGGTAAAGTGGTGGATTACTTGAAGTTCGGCGGGGATCCAGGCTCCAACTGCTTACATCTCCCCTTGAAATATATCTCAAATATGCCTCACAGTGGAGTTTCTTCTCTGCTGTCAAATGTTCTGATGCATTTGTTTATGCTTCAAACATTTACAACTCCAAATAATGGCTATGCAGTGTTAAAAATATTTTATGTCATCTGCCAGAATTGAGGAGGCCATAAAACCGCGATGCAGTGGTTCATTTAGACAATAGTTAACATCTTTACTACTGTACATCCATTCCACTGTGCACAGGTCTCGTGTCAAGTCAGGACAAGTCACTGGTGCTGCGTTGAGCCAGTGAGTAATGTCAGCCGTCATGTGTTTCCCTCATGTGGACGATGTAGAGGCGGTGCAGTGGTAATTTGTGTGCACCCGTAATGTAGCGTGGCAGTTAAATGGGAAAAGAACCATATTTCACATTTATCAACTGGCTGTTTACTGCTGAAGGTAGCGCGCTGGCTAGCCATCGCTAATCATACCCTTCCCCTCAGGCTACAGCCTAATCACCTCTTCAACTCCGTCACTCGCTTTTTCTTCCTCCCTGCCCCCTATTCTTTTCATCTCTTTCCTCTTCCTTTATTCTCTCTGCACCTCACCTTCTTTTCAGATTCCTCCTTGTGCTTATAGCACCCGCCTGTATCCCCCCCCAGCTGTAGCTCTCCAGCCTCCTTCCCTTTTTTTTTTCTCTCCCGTCTTTGAAGCTTGGTACCATTGAACCCTCTTGGCACTCTCTGGAGAGGAGTCTGCACTCTAAGAGGGCCCAGGCTTCAATCATTCCCACTTCTCCACAGCACCCTAAGGAGTTTGCAGCTCCAAGGCTCGGCCTGCATGCCTCGTGGAAAAGTGAGGACAGGGAAGCGGGGAGAAAATAAATAAGGAAATGAGATATCCTCCCAGGTCAGGTTTACAGGACCACCTGCATGATTAGGAAGATCTGAGGGGGGGGACCGCAAAGTGGGTGTGCAAAACGATAAATGGCAGTTGGAGAATATTTTACCGCTCAGTGTCCCTGTGGCTGACACTCAAAGAGAGGAGATTGAAGCTGACTGCAAAGGGCCATTTAAAAGGCTGAGACAAAGCAAAAAAGAAAGGCACAGCAGCAGGGAAGGAGGCTCAGGGCACTGCAGAGACAATGTGCCAATACAAGTAAAGACCCAAATAAGGGGGGTTGGAAAAGAAGGTAACATAAAAGAAATGCAAGACAGGCAGGTTGAAGCCCTAAACAAAATTAGAAAATAGAAGGAGAGGGATGGAGAGGATGGCAAATGAGCAGACAACCAGTCAAAGGTGAAATTGAGAAAACTGTCACCTTTCACTGTAAAAACAATGCTGACGATTAGAATTGCGACAGATGAACAAAACCACCTGACAATAGGAGAGGCTCTGTTCATTTGTATTCATAATGGTGACCGCTGACAACAATAAAGCTCCAGTGGAGGAGGGGAACCAGCTGTGTGTGTGTGTGTGTGTGTGTGTGTGTGTGTGTGTGTGTGGGTGCGGGTGTGCGCTGGTTAATGATGTACATTACCTGACACTGGAGGTAATTTTCCCTCTTCCTCCTCAACACATCCAACAACTGTAGAAGAGGAAAATGACTGGGGCGGGTAGCACAATGCTAATGAGATGATCGTACATTCCCCTTTAGCTGTTAGCTCTGCTGTGTTAATGAACTTGGATAGGAGTGATGAGGGTTACACCAGAGTGGTGTGCCTGTGGGTGTATCGAGTGTGTTTTCCTCTACTGCATGTGTGTAGGATTTGCCAGATTCCAGCGGCGTATGAAATTTGATTTTAGTCATTTCTAGGCCTGGATAAATATGAAAAACAGACTAGGAGGGGGGAGTATGGATGAATATTTGTTTCCAAAGTTTTGCCCCTATTCTGTTTTTTTTTTTTAATTACCTACAAACAAAATGATCCTACAAGCAGGCAGCCAAAAACGTTTACCACTGTGTGAGAGAGCGCAGGCCAGAGCGAGCTTGATGATGTCATCAAAAGCGAGGCAAGAAGTATGTTGTGCGACTGAACACACTCCTTTGCATGAACTGCCTCGATGCCAGTACGTCACTGTCTGCAAAACAACTCTGCCCCAAGTGCAAAATGTTTGAAAGAGGAATGTCTTCCAACTTTCTGAGTAGGAGTGTGTTTTAATGGCCAAATTTGGATTAGTGCAAGTTTTCTTGGCTGGCTTGAGATATATATATACACACACACACACACACACACACACACACACACACACACACACACACACACACACACACAGTGTATGTATAACCTGGTCGGCTAAGGATTCCATATGGAAAATGAAAGCTAGATGCAATTCTTTCCAACATGGGGGAGGTGGCAATTGTACGCCATATGCACACCACCAATTTTAGCGAGTTTTTGAATATGGTGAGCCCATCAAAAAGGCAACTAATAAGCCGGGGAAATAATTCCTTCAGTTTTAATAGGGTCTTCGCCACTCAGGCCCAAAATATTAACATACTGTTATGTTTTCAGCTAATTGAAGGCGCAATCGTCTTCTGCTCGCTGTTACGGAGCAACAATCAATAAAATCACGTTTATTTTTATTAAAATATCAAAAACTAAGCAGGACTTTATTTTTTCGCGGAAAACAATAGGTGGCTGGAAAGCTGTGTGTATTGTATTGTGTGTATTGTCTAAAACTTTCCCTGGAAACATAATCTTATATGCAGGAAAATTAAAATATGTTAAACTTTGTGCGTCTTTTCTAGGTGTGTCCTTCAACAGTGTTTACACTCAGATCTGGAGAGTGCTGCTACATCTCGCTGCAGATCCTTTTCCTGAAGTGTCAGATCTGGCCATGAAGGTCCTCAACAGCATAGCATACAAGGTATGTTGTGTTCGATCCTTTAAAACTACTGGACCTCGTTTCTTGTCTTCTTTCCTGTTTTGATCATACAAAGCTTAATGTTAAAGCCATTGTCAGGATGTTGTCCTCTTTTATTGATTGCCTAAAATATTGAGGATCCAAGATTTGAAGCATTTTGAAGATGAGTAACACATTTTTTTCGAGTATAACATAATTGGGTTGTAATGATTGATTTTTTTTTTTGTCTCTGTATCCGTATGTCAGTTCTTTTTATCACATGGTTATGCGGTGAAAAAGCTCTGTTTCTAGCACACAAGCCCCACCCTCCCACTGGCATTTCCTTCTTTCATAAGGCCATTACTTTTGTGCAAATGCAATTAAGGGCCAATGACTCCCCCAGGCTTGGGAGAGCAGAGCAAAGAGGCTGCTGTAACTTAAGAAACCATAATAACCACTAAAGTCCACCACCCATCCTAACCCTCTGGCAGAATGCGTTATCCACCACCAACACCAATTGTCCCCTCTGTTAACTTCAGAAGAGCAGCATCTCTGTGATTGACTGCAATAAAAGCCAACAGGACTTGATTTACAATATAATGTAATAGAGTTCTCTTCTTACAGCTAATGCACTGTGCTGCACCACAACACACTTCTGTAGTAGACGTTTCTTTGTACCTGCAGACCTGAAGTCAAATGAGCAAACTATGGTATCATATTTATATAAGAAATGACCACTCTGACAGCCAACATATGGGAACGGAAGCTCAATTCAGTCAATCACTGCATCTGCCCCAGACCTTCTGCATCATCTTTACAGGTCTGCTAATTGTAATAGCTGTAGATTTTAGGCTTAAGACGTGACGTAAGTGATGGATAATGCATGAGGACTTGACGCAAACTTTCACTGCCTTGCGACTTGACTTGAAACCTGAAAGCAAAAACATTTAATTCTCAAGTTTTGACCTGGTAAAATCCATTGATGATAAAGAGTAAGACATGGAAAGGTAATTGACACATGGCTTGAGCAGCTTTTAAAGAAAATCATTTTAATGGTTAATGGTGAAAGACTTGAAAATGACATGCAATAAAGACATTTGACTCGACTTGTTTCCACTGCGTTGACTTGAGACTTGAGACCATCTTTGACTTTGTTTATTTAGATCCCCATTAGCAACTGCATTGCAACAGTAACTACTCTTGCTAGCCTCTCCATTCATAGAACTTCAATACCAGAAAATACATTGATACACATCCATACCATTCAATATAACTTCATTCATTAGCACAACCACTAAAACACCCAAAACTAACTCAAACCCTGTGTAATACATACGATAGTTCTATATAACCATTTAGTTGTTCAATCACTTATATTTGCAACTTATCCATGAAGCACAAATAAAGTGGGATGGATAGGATTTATCCATATCACAAGAACAGAAAAACAGAAAATAATTTTATATATATATATATATATATATATATATATATATATATATATATATATATATATATATATTATATATATATATAAAAACTGGAGGTTTTCTTTGAAATGTGTGTGTTGTGTGTATAGAAAAGTCTTAGCTGTTTGAATTCAGTATAAATATATATATATATATATATATATATATATATATATGTGTATATATATATATATATATATATATATATATATATGGTGCAATTGCAATCTTACATTTTTGTTAGTAGTTGGTATTTTTGTTCCTTTCTGAAATCAAAACATTTTCTTAACCCTTCTGATGACTGCCGAGTAGAATAATGTCTAAAACAAATGATAGGTTACTATTAAGTATTTTGAGGGTTTAGTTTATGGAAGAGAATAATGCAATAATAACTGCTTTTTACAATTAACAAAGCCAATGAATTATTCATTCCACTTACTTGTGTTCTATGAACTTGTTTCCTTTGACTTGAGGCTTGACTTGTTTTCAGTTGACTGGAGGCTTGAACGTGACTTCTCTCAGTTGGCTTGATTGATTTGACTCTGACTTGTCCTGAGGGATTTGACTCGGACTGAGCAACTCAGTCTCTATTGAGTAAATCAGACTTGTCTTGACTGAGTATATGAGACTTCTCTTAATTGAGTGACTGGGATTTGTCTTGATTGAGTTGACTCTGTCTTGACTTATTTGAGACTTGAATTTGTTTCAATTACAATCAGATGAGATCACACACTCCTCTTTGGCTCTGGTTATAAACCATAATTTCTTCGCAATGAGTCCAACAAAGTTGTAGGTGAAACACCGAGTGGCACTAGTGTCATTCATGTCATACATACTGTGGGTGGTTGTGGGTGGTGAGGGCGCAGTGGATATGAAACATGCCTTGGGTGTGGGAGTTCTGGGTTCAATTCCCACTGTGATACATCAACCAATATACCACATATAGCAATTTTAAGTCGCTTTGGATAAAAGTGTCACCCAAATGACATGTAATGTAATACTGTCACGACATGAAATGATGATGAGGTATTGGCTTGTCTGTATACCTAAAAAAAAAGAAAAAATTTAGGAAAATCAGTTTGACATTTGAAAAAAGAATGACAAACTAAACACCTCTAAATGCCTTAACTTTCTGAAGCTAATGAGTTATTGTACATGGAGCCTACATTAATTTTTGTCTTGCAGAGAGCTCATCAGAGACAGCTTAATCAGAGAACATCCATCCCAAGTTCACAAGTGTTAACATTAGCCTAACTGGGGAATCATGCTCCTTTTAATTAGGTTTTTAAATGTCAAATGTTATTGATTTGTAACAAAGTGAACAAGGTCAGCAGCTAATTAAAATTGACTTGGTTCTCAGATGATGAAAGCATTAAATGGTTTTTAATAGCCCCTTCTAGCTGCATGATGCTAGGGTGGAAGGCCTTGAGTCTTTTATTCTTTTTTTGAATCCTGTTTTTTCTTGTATGCCCGAGCTTCTGTCTGCAAGTTTTACTGCTTAAAATTTGAATCCAATTGTTTTCAGTGCAATTGGGAAAAAAGACTTTGCCATACAATGTCCTAAAATGGTTGAATGATTATTACTTCTCATTTCCCTTTGCATGACGCAGCAGATATCTCTATTCACACACTTAACCTATGACGCTAGACCCATCTTCCCTCCATCAGTCCACCGTCTCTGCCTTGACCACATCCCTCTCTCCTCCCCACTTCCGTGTCATCATCATACATCAAGGTTTTTCTGAGCCTGTATCCTACCAGAGCCCTTGTTTATAGCGTGGTCGGTGTACACACATTCATTTCTTTGCTCTGTTGACTCACTTTTCAGCCCATTAAGGATGGGAGGAAGTGAAGGGAAGCTGTTTAAAACAGGAGAGAGGCATTGCATGCTGTTTCCCAGAATGCAGAGAAGCAGCTGCTCGGACCGATTCCCCTCGTTTCCTGCTAATGCGGGAGTTTTGCATATCGTATTTTCTGGAAAGCCTGTCAGCAGATAAGACGTGTGGCCTCTGTGTAAGCATGATGTTTGTTTACCACATGTTGAGGATCTGCAAATGTTGATGAATAATCTATGAACATGTTGCATTATTTAGTCGTTTTAACCGATGAGCTTGCAAATTCCCAATCATACCAGCATCTGGTATCGAGTAGGTTCTATATTTCCTGAAGGCTGGAAATACATAAAGTAGGTGGTGAAATTTGGTGACTTGGACAAAAGACGAGGTTGTTAATGGACGCACACCGACTGTTGCAGGACAAGCTTGATAACTCAGCTTTCTTTTTTTTTGAAAGATCCTTTTGTCTGAGCTTTTACTATTGTACAGCTGCACATTGCCGCAACCTCTTTCAAACTCTCCAAATGAACTCCAGGAGGATTAATACTGCAGTGTGGAGCTCGGTTTGGCCATATAAATTCTGGGTTTCTTTCCATGACGTCTGCCCTGCACTGCTGCCTTCACACACGAGCTGCTACCCATCATCTTTTAGTCAAAAAATCAGCATGTCTTTGATATAAGTTATTTGTCTGCTTTTACATTTTTATGTTCTTCTCATCATATCGATCCTGTGCTAGAGTAGAAAAGGTACTTAGATCAGCGACTGAGCTATTTCCATAATAACCCTTTCAGCCGGCTTAACTGCTGTTTTGTTTCATTTCCAACTGCCTCTTAATGAAGCGCTAACAGCTAAGGATTGAATGTGTGTAGACTTTGCATTCCGTACTCCTCCTCTCTCCCTCGCTCTCAGCATTTCAGACACGTGCGCACAAACAAAAGACACTTGCCGCAATTTTTTGTAATTAGCATAGAAATCAAATCCGAGGTAGTAAAATGTGTTGGCCCGCGTTAACTGGATTTACGCTGCAATACACAGTTTTCCTCTCCACCTAGCTTGAGAAAACAACAACCCTGTTATTTATCAATGATGCCTTGCCTGTATTGTCTTTATTAAGTTTACCCCTCCCTTGTGAGCAGCCTTTACACAACTCACAGTGAAGAGGTTATATTACCAGCTCCTCCTAATGAGATAAAGTTGTGAAAATGGAAGGCAAACTTTGTAAAGTGCATTGTTACAGCAAGGATTTTAGGCGTTAATTGTAATCCTGCTCTCAGGTGTGTCTTTGACATATAGGAAACCCTGCCCCCCTCCCCTTTCCCCTTTCCTGGGGCTTTTACACCTGCTTCATTTAGTTTGGTTGAATCACACTAAAGATGGGTGCAGCATTCACACTCGGTTGAGCACCAAGCGGAAATAAGCGGAAACTCTGGAGCGCCTTTGATTGTGGTAAGAACGTGATCCCACCTCGAACCGCTCCACATATAAATACTCCGCAAGTTGCAACATCATGCCAACCATAACAGCTTTCAGTGTTTCTCTCACAGAAATAGACTGCAGTCACTCGCATCTACGTGGTCAAACAAGCCGCCACTAAAGTAAGAGACCGACAGAGCAGGGCGAAGTCTCTCTGACGATGTCTGATTATTTAAATGAGCTGGTTTGACCACAGAGGATGCAAGAAATGGTGTCCTAGACACAGGCATTGGACTTAACCAATAGCTATAAATGCTGTGATGCTGTACATTGGAGATTTGTTACACAAATGTCTATGTCGTAGCATATATGCTGTCCCTATTCAAATCAACATGAAATGAAAAAAATGGAATGAAGTATGCACTTGTCCTAAACACTGGACCTTCTTCCTGTATTTACTTTCTTGCTCCCGCCCCCAGAAACATCTGACCCATTAGCGGCGAGAACGTTCTTGCATGGTTTGTACTGCCACGTTTTGGTGTGCTTGGATTGTGTGAAACGAAACCGGACCAAGGGGGTAATCGCTCCAAGTTTACAAACTCATGAGCTGATTCGGGACCAGAGCAAACCATCTATAGGTGTGAAAACGCCTTTAATCGCTCCAGTGGGATGACTTGCAACAACGTAGAGAATTAACCCACGTTTTCTTTGTCGACAGGCAACGATGAACGCTCGGCCCCAGAGGATCCTGGACTCTGGATCTCTCACCCAGTCGGCCCGGCCAGCCCCACCAGCAAGGGCACGCACATCCACCAGGCTGGGTGAGGGAGGATGGCTCACACACATCCAGATATACAGAAAAAGTCATTGCAGTAATGCCCCGAAACATATGCATCATGCATACAGATCACTCAGCCTTCCTTCTAGCAAGACTTAGACACTATTATGTTTGATGAAGCAGGCAGTGTGGGGGAACCTCTTAAAATGCCTCATCTTGTTTTAAAGAGGGTTCTGACAAATGTTAATACGTAGCTCAAGGCTGGCAACAAAGCGAGAGGCCACACACACAACTAATATACATCATATAATATTCTATAATGCGAACAAGAACATATGAGAAACCCCAGAGAAAATAATGAGAAAAAAGACTGTAGAAGAAAGTAATGAAAAAAATGATCACACTGAAACCTGGATATAAAAATAAATATGATGATGGTGATGCTGGTGAAATACAGTAGTGGAATGTAACTAACTACATTTACTTAAGTATTGTACTTAAGTACAAATTTGAGGTACTTGTACTTTACTACTCCGCTACATTTCAGAGAGAAATATTGTACTTTTACTCCTCTACCTTAATCTGACAGCTTTAGTTACTTTACAAGTTAGGCTTTGTGCACACACCACACATGTAGTTTATGAAACAGGATGTTTTATTATAAATGAAACTACCCACCAATATAAGGGCCTAGAAGTTCAGCTGAAATGATTAGACCATGAAACACACAACTGTTTGGATTGTTTCCAGTTTTTAAAATGTGAGGTGTTTTCTGTATTGAGTACTTTTATTACTTTAAGTGCATGGTGCTGTTGATATACTTACATACTTTTACTTCAGTAACATTTTCAATGCAAGACTTTTACTTGTAACAGAGTATTTTGAGAGTGTGTGTTTTTAATTTATTTTTTTAACTTGTTTCTGTAATAGAATGCACAGCTAATACGGGCTAAGTTCTGCCACTGTTTCCTGTCCTCATGTTAATGTCTCTGTCCCACCAGTGGGTCTCCTCCCATGCCCAGCGCCAGCAGCTCCAGTCTGACCAACGAGGTGCCCAAACCCCCGGCCAGAGAGCAGCCGGCCACGCGACCTCCCTACACCCCCACATTGGGAGGACAGGCGCCCCACTCCCACCAGTTCCCCCGCACACGCAAGATGTTTGACAAGGGACCTGAGCAGGTAGAGGAACACCCTACTGGATGGGTCTCTGTGTGGAAGTCGGGCAGTGTGTGGGCATCAGCAGCTGCAACCTTTTTAACTTGAAGTTGGCTTGAGTAGAAGTTGCATGTTTTCTGGGTGGGGGTTGTTGTTTTTAGTTTAGTCTGGATCAATGGAAGGACATTTCCAGGATAATTGCCTGACACGTCCCTCACCTTCCACTCTCTGTGTTGCTGTTCTCAAACGGTTTTGAAGAAAAAATTGGATTGTGCGTCAAGGTCGGCCTGCTTGGTACTTTCGATAATGATTGTAAAAGTGGTGGTGGTGTGAAGGAATATGTTCATGGCATTTCCTCTCTAACTGGGACGTTTTGGGACCGATTGGTGGGATTGCTGTACACACGGCAATACGCTGATTAGAGCAAATGAGGTGTAACCACTGTATTGTGTGAACAGTTCTTCTGCGGGGTGCAAATGTTCCACTAAAACAAGTTCCTTCCCGAGACTATGTCGCAGAGCCACCGTTGCTGCGTCCGGAGCAAGGTTATTATAGATTCGCATTTTTCATTAGGTTTTATTTTTATTTCTTTTAACCTTCTTTTCTTCAAATTCAGTTTAGTTTGAATACGTTTTTGAAGTGGGTTTGCTAGTTTAGTTTATTTTTAATTTTTTGAAGATGCTTAGTTTTAGTTTAGTTTTTATTAGTTTTAGTCCTTTTTGTAAAATGGGTTATTTGTCGGGGGATTCAGAAAGGTCAGAAAAAGCGTTGTGTAATAATAACTCAACAAAAACATCATACAGTTTTAGAAATATATATTCACAATGTATTCAACAATAACACCCGTACATACAATGTAGCCTACATACGGCCATACATATGTAAACAGTCAACACGAGACGCAGCAGTGATTGCAGAATGTGTTGGACCAGCCAACAGACTAAAGAAGACATACATCAACAGGTGTTTTCAACTTTGGTTCAAGTAAAGTGGCAAACTTTTTGAAGTCAATCAACTTGCATAGTTCTGTAGACATCCCAGTAATAATCCACATATTAACCCACGTCCCCCCCCCCGGCTTTTGGTGTTCCTGCGTATTTACTAACCAGCTACCGGGTCGCCGGTGAAAGCAGCCTGTAGTGTTCTCTGTCCTGCAGTTGTCTCCATCATGCTGCTGGCCCTACGTATCCATACATCCATGCCCGTAATGTTACCGGGGTTAGCTTCTGTTTCGGGGACGTGGCTTGGCGTTCTCCTTTACCTTGTTAAGGTAAGCTAGGTTAGCCTCCTTGTGCTCGCTTCTCAAATGTACTTTAAAATTCAAGGAATGTTTCCCTGTAATAAACTGTGCACATACAGTGAGGAAAATAAGTATTTGAACACCCTGCTATTTTGCAAGTTCTCCCACTTAGAAATCATGGAGGGGTCTGAAATTGTCATCGTAGGTGCATGTCCACTGTGAGAGACATAATCTACATAATCACAATGTATGATTTTTTTTAAACTATTTATTTGTATGATACAGCTGCAAATAAGTATTTGAACACCTGAGAAAATCAACGTTAATATTTGGTACAGTAGCCTTTGTTTGCAATGACAGAGGTCAAGCGTTTCCTGTAGTTTTTCACCAGGTTTGCACACTGCAGAAGGGATAATAACACAAACACACACACACACACACACACAGCAGAAGGGATTTTGGCCCACTCCTCCACACAGGTCTTCTCTAGATCAGTCAGGTTTCTGGGCTGTCGCTGAGAAACACGGAGTTTGAGCTCCCTCCAAAGATTCTCTATTGGGTTTAGGTCTGGAGACTGGCTAGACCAGAACCAGAACCTTGATCTGCTTCTTACAGAGCCCCTCCTTGGTTCTCCTGGCTGTGTGCTTCGGGTCATTGTCATGTTGGAAGACCCAGCCTCGACCCATCTTCAATGCTCTAACTGAGGGAAGGAGGTTGTTCCCCAAAATCTCCCAATACATGGCCCTGGTCCTCCTCTCCTTAATACAGTGCAGTCGCCCTGTCCCATGTGCAGAAAAACACCCCCAAAGCATGATGCTACCCCCATGCTTCACAATAGGGATGGTGTTCTTGGGATGGTATTCATCATTCTTCTTCCTCCAAACACGGTTAGTGGTATTATGTGTCATCTGACCACATGACTTCCTCCCATGACTCCTCTGGATCATCCAAATGGTCGTTGGCAAACTTAAGACGGGCCTTGACATGTGCTGGTTTAAGCAGGGGAACCTTCCGTGCCAGGCATGACGTCTTAGTGTATTACCAAATACTTATTTGCAGCTGTATCATACAAATAAATATAGTTAAAAAATCATACATTGTGATTATGTCTCTCACAGTGGACACGCACCTACGATGACAATTTCAGACCCCTCCATGATTTCTAAGTGGCAGAACTTGCATAATAGCAGGGTGTTCAAATACTTATTTTCCTCACTGTATTACCACCTTCCACTGCAAGGCACCTGTTTTTATCTGACACAATCATAATGAAATAGGACTCTGCCGCTTTCTGTAGACTTTGATGGGCCATGATGCCAGGCGAGGGGCACGGAGTGTGTTCAATTTGACGTGGAATGTCGGAATTTCTGGCTTCCCAGTCAGAAACTATACAGGAAATGTCAACTCTGGAAGATATGTTATTTGCTCTGTTAAAGACATTGACAAAGACAAAAACTAAGGATATTTACTTGATTATTTTATTTTAGGTATTGTTTTTTTTGTAATGCTTCATTTTTATTTTTATTTCAGTTAACAACTATGTTTTTTCCCACCTAGTTTTGGTTATTTCGATCATTTTCGTTAACGATTCTAACCCTTGGTCCGGAGCCTAGCACCACCCAAGATGATTGGGATTGGTTTAAAGAAATGCAAACAACCCAGAGCATTGTTTTTCTCCTATCCCAAAATGTATGTGTGGTGTAGCCAGACCTTATTTCACAGCACTGTGGAGATAGGTCTGGCAATACAATAGACTAAGTTTAGTTTACGTTATGATTATTATTAAAACTGTTTGCATATTAATACCATATTATACTAATCACTCTAAACAAGATAACCATGGAGCCATCCTCTGTTCTTGTGAAAGGCACAGGATGTTTCTGGGGGGAGTTTTCCTAGACCCAAAGAGATAAACTGAAAACATCGACTTGTATTAACATCCACTGGGCCACTGGGAACAAAAGTATTGTGGACTCGTGAAAAAGAAAGCATTATCTATTATTGAAATGCTCACAGTAAAAAAAAAATTTTTATAAATAAGCAGCTGTAGAGAGCTTCCTGTTGGGCATTTTCTGTACTATTCTGTAGTGTGGAAACTGTCTCCTTTTGTTCAAGTAAAAATGTTGATTACTTTGATGTAATTATTCTAACAGTTTAACTCTTTTTGTTGTCGGATCCAGGCGGGGGAAGATGGTGACGAGCCGGGCAGTCACAGGAACTACATCAGTGCCGCCCTCCAGACGGGTCTGTGTGATTGGAGCGCCAAGTATTTCGCTCAGCCTGTCATGAAGGTAGAGTCTCTTCTCTTTTCCCCTCCATTCTTCCATTTAATTGTCTTGGTCTTTTTCTCTCACTCTGTCCTGCCAGTGTGAGTCCAATGATAGTCCATTATGTGTTTTTTATTTCAAGGTCCCATGGCATGAAAATGTCACTTTATGAGGTTTTTTAACATTAATATGCGTTCCCCCAAGCTGCCTATGGTCCCCCACTGGCTAGAAATGGTGATAGGTGTAAACTGAGCCCTGGGTATCCTGTTCTGCTTTTGAGAAAATGAAAGCTCAGATGGGCCGATCTGGAATCTTGCTCTTTATGAGGTCATAAGGGGCAAGGTTACCTCCCCTTTCTCTACTTTGGCCACCCACAGAATTTGGCCCACCCATGAGGCTGATTTTCGGGAAAGAGACTTCATATACAGTATTAGGGGACCACAAAGGCCTACATAAAAGCATCCAAAGAGCACCATGTCATGGGACTTTTAACAATACATTTCACACACAGACCTAAAGCAACATGTAATCTGAGTTACAGCTTGGATGAAATTCAGACACTTTTGCACATTATTCAATGAAAAAAGAAATGGAGCAGATGCATTTAGTTTCTTTCTTTAATCAATAGTTTAAAAACAGTATTGTCTTTACTATTCCTCTGCCAAGCACTGCAGTTGTTGAATAGTAGCTTAGAGTGGTTGCTAAGCAACAAAGAAGTACTGTGACTGGTAATTCTGGTTTTCACATCAATATTTATGTGAAGTGGTGTCACAGGTGCGCATTTGTCATGCATTTTACAATGGCTTCAGGTGTGGCTGAGCCATCTGAGGACATGGACCGTGTTATAGAACGGATTTTTAAAAAAGTAATGTGGAGTCCTATGGAACACAGCAGGCTCGGGACCAATGTGAGGAGGAACCTGCTGCTTGCACAAGATGGCTTTGCTGAATAATTGAGTTTTCTGAGCTCCATAACTTAACATCCTCCCGAGTGAAATTTTCAGAACAAATGAAGTGCTTTTTACTGCGCACAGTAGTTGGTGCCGAATTCTGTAATGAAATTAAATCAAGCTTCCGTCTGTTTAAATAACCTCAACATGCCATCCTCCCGGGACAAAAAGAGGTAAAACAAATGTGTTAGCACATTTTGTCGCAGTTGAACAAAGAAGCAGGGGATTAATTATTGGTAAAAATAAATTTAAAAAAGCCAAGTGGGAGGGTCAAACGGAAGAGAAAATAGAGTTGCTAGAGTTTTGGGAGTTGAGGAAGAACAATATGTACAAAAAGTATAAGAAAGGTGCTCATGAGAGAGAGGGGATGATACAGAAAGAGAGTGAAGAAAAAAGTAGATTTTTAATAAAATAAAATATTTACAACACAAAGGCGGTTGGGGCAAAAGGAAAGGTAATACGTGATGAAAATAAAATATTTTTAAGAAGGAGGAGAGAATATATCCAGGGGCAGAGAATGGGAGAAAGAGGAAAGTGAAGTAAAACTTTAAAGAGCATGGCTGGATGAAAGGAAGATGGAGCCAGAAGTGTCAACAAAAGGTGATGAAAAGCAGAGCGATGATTGGATGGGAGGAGTGAGTAAAAGAGCGGGCGCAAAGAGGAGGAGAAGAGGGGTTTTACCGTAGCACGAGTCAGAATGCTGTGTTGGCAAGATTTTGAGTGCTGCCATAAAACTCAAATACAAAGGTGTGTGTGCGCCTCACAATCTGTACATAGGTTATCATATCACTGTGTCAGCAGCACGAGAGCTTTAGGGGCGTGTGAGAAGCAAGGACAGACTTCAGTCTTCACATGAGAGCAAGGGAAAGTGATTTAAAAACAGCTACAAGGCAAGGCAGTTTTATTTGTACAGCATATTTCAGCAACAAGGCAATTCACAGTGCTTTACATAAAAAAAAGATAATAAAATAGTAAAAGTTACAGTGCAGTACAAGAAATGAAACATTAAAGAGCAGTTAAGAACAGTCAAAATAAAATACGAAAATAAAAGTTACAATGCAGTATAAGAAATTAAACATTAAAGAGCAGTTAAAAACATATGAAAGCAGATAAAATAGCAGATTTTAGACTGCTGGAATGGGACAGTGTATAAGCCGCTGCCCCCACATGTTATCGGAGCCCAATAACCATTTTGTGGATACCCAAACTTAGTTAACCAATACGGTAGGCACGCAGAACCATATGTCTTTACCATCTCATCCACCACAGGCCCCGCAGGATCATGTGACTTTGTAATCTGGTTACCCATAACCAAGAGTGGAAGTACTTCTCTTTACACTACAATATAGTCGTCACTATAAAGGCTTAGTTACCCAAGTTACTCAGTTCACTTCAATATTCGTTTCAGCCAACATTAATGATACAAAATTCCTCCAGTCAAATCACTCTCTAATCAAGTCATTTAATTTTGATCTTACCCTTGTTGATTGTCATACAGTTTCAACAAAAATCAACTTCAGTATAGGAAATTAACAGTTATTTAAACAAAGGCCACATTAAATCAAATGCCTTCGGTCTTGATTTAAAAGAACTGAGAGTAGCAGCGGATCTACAGGTTTCTGGGAGTTTGTTCCAGATATGAGGAGCATAGAAACTGAATGCTGCTTCTCGCTGTTTAGTTCTGACTCTGGGGACAGACAGTAGACCTGTCCCAGATGACCTGAGAGGTCTGGGGGGGTCATAGTGTACTAGCAGATCAGAAATGTATTTTGGCCCTAAACCGTTTAGTGATTTATAAACCAGCAGAAGTATTTTGAAATGTATTCTTTGAGGCACCGGAAGCCAGTGTAAGGACTTCAGAACTGGAGTGATGTGATCCAGTCTCTTGGTCTTAGTGAGGACTCGAGCAGCAGTGTTCTGAATCAGCTGCAGCTGTCTGATTGATTTTTTAGGAATTTAGGAAAATCCAACGTTTTAAGGACATTCTTTGTGAATGAATAATGTATTGTAAATAAATAAATGTTCTTCCTTAAAATACAGGGGGCATAAGTATACACCCCCCTATGTTCTATTCCCATATTTTAATTCCAAAGGCCAAGGGAACTTTATCAGGATGCATATTATTCTGGTTCCATGAAATAACTGGCCTTTAAAAAAAGAAAAGAAAAATGTGCCTGCTTCTATGGGAATTTAACATAGGGTTTGAAAGCCATGATGTCTCTCTCTCATGGGTGGGACAAATTCTTGGGGCGAGCACAACAGAGAAAGGGGAGGTAACCTTGCTCCTTATGACCTCATAAGGGGCAAGAATCCAGATCGGCCCATCTGAGCTTTCATTTTCTCAAAGGCAGAGCAGGATACCCAGGGCTTGGTTTACACCTATCACCATTTCTAGGGGAACTCATTTTAATGTTAAAAACCCTCATAAAAAGTGTCAATTTGTTTTTGTCACATGAAATCGTACAATACAAAAACAAGTAATCCCATCAGCCCCTTGTGCATGATTCATATTGAAGCAGATGGTGGCCATCTGATCGTCAACGCATTCTAAAAAAACGCTGCAAACTAATTTATCCGGTACACAAGGAAACAAACTGAAAAGAAAATGAAATGCGTTGTGTGAAGTAAGCCGGCTACATCAGAAAACCAGGTTTTCCGCGGGGCCTTAAAAAGTCCAAATCAAATCACATTTTCTGAAGTATTGTGTTCTAGGTCTTAAATGATTGAAAACAGGTCTTCATTTTTCTACGTCAATGTATCGCTACCGCGAATGCTCATTGAAATGCTCCCGCAGCGCTTTAGAACGTTTTTTTAGGTTCTGTGGTGCTGTAGTTCTTTCTGTCGCTAGTCCAAATAATTTGCCGTATTATGAATACAAATGAGACCAACGTGCAACTTATGTAGCAGCCAATCTAGACACCAGTTCTATAATGCCATTAAGGAAATCGGGGGAATTGTTTCAGACAGTATTTTCTAGACTCCGACATCTGACTTTGCTGTTGATGTGATATAGGTTTTAAAAAGTCTTACATTTAACTTGGTGAAACCTGCCAAACCTCTGGAAAACAGAGTATATAAACTACGTGCTCAACACAACAGAGCCACAGAACTACAGCTCCATGAGCAGATCCCGTACATTTGCTTGACTTATTAATCATGATCAAGATGCTGAATGGGACAATTTACAGTGTGAAAATCCACCTTTTAGTTTGGCATTTCTCTACTGCAATTTCATATCCACCGACACTGATATGTCTGCGATAAACTAATATTGACTGATATGCAGGCCTGGCTAATGAATTCTCTAGATCTATTTTATATGCTGGTAGTGGGTCAAATGAGCCTTTTTTATTTTCTTAAAAACAACGGTTTTGGACATACAAGGTTTTGAAGAATGCAGCCAAAGATAGTCTGGACGGAGTCTTTTCTAGCTGCATCCATGGGAGTTAACCACGGTTTACAAATGAAATGTTCAACAAATGATCTGGGTGTAATTTGTTAGTGTCCACATACTTTTGGCTATGTAGTGTACTGGGGATTTTTTGCTCTATATCCATAATGGTTAGAGCTCTGTGGCGACTATATCCATAATGTCTAGAGCTCTGTGGAGACTATGTGCAAGAGTCTCTCTCTCACACCCACATTTTCTCGTTATGCTTTACGGTAGCAGCTGACACAGGGCAGCGCTGCAACCCTGGGAACCACCATGTCAGCTGGCTGTTACCTTGACACACACACACATGCATACACATACACGCACGCACACACACACAAAAACTCGCACACACAGCTGTGGGAATACAACAGACCAACTGCAGAATCTGCCTTCTCACAGGCTCGGTCAGGAACCATAAATACAGACACTGTATGTGACATACAGATTAACCTGACTCACCAAAACACACACTTTAAATACAGCGCCTCATACACAAATACATTTATTCACAATCTCTGCTCAGAGGTGTTAAAATGTCCGTTTTCCTTAAAGCAACATGCGTTGTGTGATGACAGTACAGGTAGATTTATTACACACAGTAGTAATATAGTTACATGGCACTGTAGGTGTCTGTCTGTCTGTCTGTCTGTCTGTGTCAGGCTGTTCAGCATTCAGTAGGGAAAACTCGCTGTAGAAATGTGCACACACACACACTATTGCAGGTTTTCTCTGTTCTTTACACTCTGTTTTTCATTTCTATATGTATCAAATCTGCACAATAAAGCAGTGCCCACGTTTTTAATTCATGATTGTATTACTTTAAACTGTAAAACGACGTCCTTCAGCTTCAATTGTCTTTTTTTTTTTTTACCAAACTTACCTCCCCCAGAGAGGAGTTCAGGCTCTTTAAGTAAAGGAGAGAGATAGGGTTGAGAGTTGTATAAGAGGGAAATAGGGACTGCAGGAAAATGACCAGCTGAATAGACTTTTCAGATGTTTGTCCATGCATTTGAACAACCTGCGTAGCTTGTTATCTGCTTCTGGACACTTAGACGTGGATGTTTTAATGTTCCGTTTGCCTTCTAACGTTAGAAAACAATCAGTGTCTGAAGTATTTATTCTATGATTTCACTGTGTTTCTATATTTTCACAGAGGGTGCAGCATATGTAAGTAATTCATTGAACCATCTCTCTCTGCTTCTGTCCTTTTTGTAATTCACTCTTTTCAGATCCCAGAGGAGCATGACCTGGAGAGCCAGGTGAGGATGGAGCGCCAGTGGAGGTTCCTGAGAAACACTCGCGTGAGAAGGCAGAGCCGAGGCATCACACAACGGGGTGAGTGACACACAACCCTTTTTCAATCATTTTTGAAATACCATAGCCTTGTTAATGTAAGGCTACCAAAAGACAGTATTGAGGAAGATATCTGTAATCTTAACATTTTGTTCAGTGTTTCTTCCAGAATGCTAATGAAATAGTATTTCATTTTATTTTAAGAGTATTTAGACATTGTAGACCAATAACCCAAATAAAACCCAAGACGTAACTCTTCTGAACACAAAGCCATTCATATTTAAAAACTCTGTCTTGCAGGAAGAGTCTTCTTATTTATCTGAAGCTAATAGGAACCCCTGATTTGCACATTAAATGCAGAATCCAATTGCATCAGATATTACGAAATGAAATAAGATTAAATCAGTTATCAAAATGCCATCCCAGGTTTTAATCACATTTACATTACATGACATGGCCAGTGTCATATCTTCCAAAGGGCAAGGAAAGTTTATTTATAAAATGCACGTCATACACACGGCGAAGCAAAACGGTTACAAAATGCACACTGCATCAAAGTTTTTAAGTCTCAAATATTATTTTTTTTGCTATTGATATGAAAACTTTTTCTCTCAAATCTTTTTTTTTCTCATGAAATGCTTTTTTTGCTATCAGTGTGAGAACTATTTCTACTTTTTTTTCTTTTTCTTTTCGCATGTAATAAAGAAACAAATCCAGCTCCATAGTTCTAGTGTTAAAGCTCCATTAATAGTATCTTTTTATACTAACGGTGGATTAACTGACTAAGTGTAATGTGAATGGGGGTCACTCCAAGTGACAACGCCCCCAATAAAACCCCATGTATAGCATGAGGCAACTGATGTTTACACATACTGTACATGAGCAGTTGCTCGTCCACTATACCGAGGAGCAGAGGCGTCAGAATGCACCAAGGAACGATTAATGCTCCATCGCAGCCAGGTAGCCTTTCAGTTAAGCTGGCATCATGCTCTTGACAGCCTTTCAACTGTGTTTTCATTTGGACAGAGATTTGTTTAAAATGATGCCTGTGTGAACGGGATTTCTTGTTGAGAACAAAAGAGAGAATACCCTTTTTACAGGAATAGAAACGGAGCGCATTTAAGTCCCGCCCCCACCGGAGGGGAAAACAACTCTCGGCTCTCCTTTGACTTGTATTGCATAAAGGTAGCCTCCACGTCATTTCTTTCTGCTAGTAAACAACAGAAAAATGCCTAAAGGCGTCTGGGGGTGATATTCACCACCAACAATGTAAAGAACCCATCACTTAAGTTTGTATAAGCTGCCAAACCAAAAAACTGGGCTTTTATTAAAGGTACACTATGAGTCCCTGCATGACTTCTCTTCTAATGACGTTCAAAGGAAATACCAAACAATAGTTCCCCCCATGTTTCCGTAACAGTCATGACTAACTAGCTGTCACTAACCCCCACCCTTCCCCCAACAATCTTGTCGGTGACTGGCTGGAATGTGGTCTGTTGTATTTTGGTGCACAGGCTGTGCCTCTAGTGTTTGTTTGACGTTAATGACTCCTGTGTTGTCTCCGAGATCTGTCTTTTTCACAGGGGGCAGGCAGCTAGGGGATCATGGAGAGATGCCTACGATTGGAGACAAAAATGAAATTGCGCTGAACTCATAGTGCACCTTTAAGACAAAAGTGGATACAGACGTGAGGAATCAGCAGGAAGAATGGGGAGACTGTTGGATCCTGACACTAAGCTGACGTTACATGCTCGCTGCGAATGTGATGTCGAACATTACGTTAGCACTAGTGTCCGGATTTAGTGTCTCCCCATTCTCCCTGATGATTCCTCATACCTGTATCTACTTTTGTCTTCATAAAAACTCAGTTATTTGGCTCGGTAGATCTGTCTCTACTGCTATGTACAAATGGACTAGGCCTTAGAAAATAGGATTTTAGAACAGTCCTGTTTGATTAGTAGCTCTATGGCCAGCAGTGTCCAATACATTGATCACAAACATAAGCCCTGACTATCATGTTTAATTGAACGTTTAGACAGACTGAGACACACACCGGGTGTAGGTGGTGGTGCGTTGTTTCAGACATGCGAGTGAGTGCGCAGATGATTTGCAGTTATGAAAGACAATAAGAGAAATCAATCCACAGTCAGAAACAACCCTGTTTCTCAGTCACAGGACTCCCCTTATACACACACACACACACACACACACACACACACAACCCTACAACTCAGACACACAAACACACACATTACAGAGCCCGGGGGGTGCCAGCATACACACAGACTCCCCAAGTGAAGTCAGAGCTCTTCTCAAACAGAATAACTAACAGACACGTCATTGGCAGCCCACTCACACACACACACACACACACACACACACACACACACACACAGAGTCACGAGGCAATTGGCGTCAGAGCTGAGGCTTGCTCCCGCTCATGCCTCTCTTTCTGACTGCTTGGTAAATCATTGAATTCCCCTATAAACTCGCTTTTTTTCTGTAAGAGAGAGAAGTAGTAGAGTTGCCCTCATTCAGTCCGTTCCCTTCAGATAGACTAGAGGTAAGATGAAAGGAGGATGGAGCGAGGGAGATGAAGGCCGAGGACAGAGGGGGTAAGACAGAGGTTGGAAAGCTCCAAATAAGAGAAGAAAAAATGTGCAAAAGAAATACTTTGGGCTTACAAACCTGATTTGACTTGTTATTTCACTTGTCTCGGCGATGCAGAATGCACAGCCATCATCACCACGCAGTTCTAAAGTCCTCGGGGTAGTTTCAGATCGCACAGTAGTCCCACTTCGAGTGTGACGTCAAAAAGCACAAAAGATGACGATGATCTAGCTCATCTCGTATCTACTTTTCCCTTCAAACTTCTTTTTCTTTTCTTTTTTTTCCCCCCAACACGGCTGCATCTGCATTGACTTTGTGATGGATTTTTCCTTATTCTTTTTCATCTCATTACAGCCGTCTCAGAGGGCGCTCAGGTAGCCAAGGACGGTCTTGTGAACCGATAAGAACTTGATACTGTATACTTCATTGATACTGTATACTTCATTAAAAAAGTACACCACTAGACCTTTCTCTGCCTTGACTCTCCCAACATTGACCGCCATATGCTTTGTTTTGTTTTTCTATTGTTATTTTGTACCTTAGCGTCTTTCCAGTATGTTCTGGTTTTAGGATTATGTTATAAAAGCCAAGTTGCTCTTTATTTCTGTTCTGGTTTCTCTCTGTTCTGTCCTATTTTCATCCACAGATTCTCAGTTTCCCCACTGGCATTATGAAAGTTTCATCTTAATTAGAGAGAACATTTTTAACAACAAACACTGCTTCAGTGGGAAAATTATTAATTTTTTAAATTTTAGTCTATAGTACACATACGCACATATAAACGTACAGACTGTGTCTGGCTCTGAAATTACTCCCTTGTTCACAAACTCACTATTCCCTATATAGCAAACTCTTAATAGTTTGCTCAATAATGAGCAGTGAAGTGAGATTTCAAACAGTGATTAATTATCATTTGCGTCATCACAAAGAGGCGTGGAGTCTCTTTATAAAATGCAGTGCATTGCATTGTGGGATTGTTAGCAGAAAGTAGTGTACATGCCATGGGCACTGCTTTTTTTTTTCTTCCACTGTCTAATTTTTGGGGAAATCTTTAACATGTACACACTCACTTCAAAAACTCAAATAAAATGTCAGACAGTTGTTGCCCACTATAATGTATAGTACATATTAAATTGAGTTGTTTGATTTTAGACACAGCCTGTATTTCAGCACTGTTTTATATTTTTAACAAATCCCACAAAAAGACCAAAACCAACCCTATATTACATCTATTAATGATCTACTGTATAATAATTCATCTGTGCCATAGACACACAGTTACTGGGTGACATGTTCTTTTAAGACCATCGTCCCACATAGACTGTCCTACTGCCTGAAATATTCCCTAGTGTAGCAAATTATTAATCCAGCTTACATTTTTCAGTCCATTTGCCAAAAACTACATTGCCCAGCTAGCTGAGAAAATTACTAAAATGAAACATTATCTAAAGAGTAACATCTTAAAGGCAGGGGGTAACGTTTGAAAACCCTCTAAGAACAAAAAGTAGCATCTCCTCGGGGCTCCATCTAACCCCGGGTGTATAGACCATGTAAAAATATAAATATAACAAGTGTGTTAGAAATAGTTACCAATCCTGCCATTAAGTAGGAACAAATGGAGTGAGGCCAGATAACTTGGTAAGATACAAACAAAAGATGGGGAGAGCTTTTTTTTCCAGTGTTGGATTCAGAGTGCAAGGTTGTGGCTATTTCCTAGAAGAATTACGTGGAAACCAAGACCATAATGTATAAAAGATTAATTTGTTCCTTGTTTTGCCTGGGTCTCTTGTGTATCCACCCACCCACCCACCTACCCCCCCCAACCCACCCTACACATTACAGGTGTTTCCCGTCTGGATGATCAAATATTCATCAACCGCAACCCTGGAGTACCATCTGTTGTGAAGTTCCACCCCTTCAACACCTGCATCGCTGTGGCCGACAAGGACAGCATCTGGTCAGAGAAAACACGCAATGAAAAAGCCAAATCAGACTTAAGACTAGGGCTGGGTATCGAATCAATTTTAGTTTCGATTCAGTATCAGTTAGGTTAGGAACATTTCAGTTACAACACCAACTTAGCCTGGATATGTGAGAGATTCTACTAATTATACAAGGTTTCCTCTTGCCTGCTGCATTCTTAAAAGTACGAATTTATACATTAAGAACTGAACTTTAAGCATTAATAGTAGTACTATACTAGTACTAATAGTACTTTTTATTTAACATGAACACACAATAAAGTGCAGCTCTACACACTGTACAGTCAGTGAGTATTGAGAGACATTTCATTCAGATATCTGGAGGTGACAGAGGGACCCCTTTAAAAAATGGCCATGCCAGTTTTTTTTCTTTTTTCTTTTTCTATTGAACCCCCTTCCTGACAAGCTAGCGTGTCATAGTTAAGACCAACTGATTCCTTAGGGTATTCACGTTTCATGAGATACAGACCGAAATATCAATTCTTGGATTTTATGAATCGATTTTGGAGGATTCAAATAATAATCAATTTAAATTGGAAAATCCATTTTCTCTTTTCCTATTTAAATCTTTAGTGCGTAGCTTTTTGACATGATAGAACATGTGGACGCGCCAACAGTTTTGTTGTCATTGCTTAGAATTCCTCCTGGGGGCGATAGCTTTAAGACCTTTTATGCAAATGATTTGGTTCTAAACTTGATGGTTTGTATATGTAGCCCAGATTAATGAGAGTATATGTATGTATGTGTGTGTTTGCTGTAGTTTCTGGGACTGGGAGAAAGGAGAGAGGCTAGACTACTTCTACAACGGAAACCCTCGCTACACTCGCATCACGGCCATGGAGTACCTGAACGGACATGACTGTTCATTACTGCTCACTGCAACAGGTTCGACACACATACTGTACGTCACATATTAGGAATACACTCACAAGTGGAAGAAAGGGTAAAATATTAGGAAAAAAAAGTTAGAAACGCTTCCCTTGACTGAGCAGCTCAAATGTTCACACCCACCAGCTGAGTGGAAATCGCAACAAGACTCATTTGTAGCAGCAACGAGCCTTAAACACTTGACTCCCCCACACACACACACACGCACACACACACACAGACACTCACACAACACAAAGCCATTAGCCTCCATAGCTTTATCTTCATAAGCCAGTGGAACTGTAGAAAACACAGAAACACACAGAAAACGCACACTCGTTTTGTTTTATCTTAACCGTGCCACATTAAACTAAGAATGAATCCAACGTATTTCACTGCGCACCTCCTGAAAACTTAATAAAGCATGGGGATTAACACATTTAAATTCCATCTCATCAAAAATGTAATGTGCACTTATTCAGCTTTTCTACATCAGTCATGCTGGGAAGGATATCAGGGAGGACATTAGTTATTACAAAAAAAGTACAGCATTAAAAAGTAAAACGCAGAATGTAAATCAAGTGGAGACTTTTATGGGCTGTAATAGCTCTCTCATAAGAGTGCCTGGACATGTTTTATGTTGAGCTCTGTGTCTAAGCTGTGTGTCAGCTGCGCTGTCCACAGCAGTGGTGGAATGTAACTAAGGACATTTACTCAAGTACTGTACTTACGCACGAATTTGAGGTACTTGTACTATACTTGAGTGTTTTCTTTCGATGCCACATTCTACTCCGCTACATTTCAGAGGGAAATATTGTACTTTTTACCCCACTACATTCATCTGACAGTTTAAGTTACTAGTTACTTTACACATTATTACGTTTTATTATAAATCAAACTTTTCCAACAATATAACGGCCTACAAGTCCAGCTGAAATGACTAGAGGATTATACACTTAGCTGATTGACAGAACTGTAACAATAAGACTGTTTAGACTGTTTCCAGTTTCTAAAACATGAGGGTTTTTCTGCATTGAGTACTTTTACTTTTAAGAATTTAAGTACATTTTCCTCATGATACTTACATACTTTTATTTAAGTAACATTTTCAATGCAGGGCTTTTAGTTAACAGTGTTAAGTTAAAGTGCCCATATTATGAAAAAAATCCCTTTTTCTGGGATTTGGGGTGTTATTATGTGTCTCTGGTGCTTCCACACGCATACAAACTTGGCAAAAAAAACAACTATCCCTGCTGTTTTGAGTGAGATCCGGTTTCTGAACGTCCTCTGCCTTCAGTCTCCGGGTGAGCTGTTCAACATCTGCACGGCTTTCTACGTCACTAGCCGAGACAAGGTGGCTAACCGTAGCATGGTAGTGCTAGCATGCTATCTTGTTTTCAGTGGCAAAACACTGCTACAACACACACTAGTTCACCATAGTCTCCAAAAGAAGAAGGTCCATGTCCCTGTTCTGCAGGTGTTCCACAAGTGGCCCTCGTCTAGATAAGTCTCCCAGCTAATCCTGCCTTGTACTGACCAAAGTTGGAGAAAGAGTTATCTAGCTGATGGGATCTTACCTAGCCACTGAGCATGTGCGTCTCCCAACAAAGATAGTATAGAAGTGAGATGTCTCACTCTGTAGCTAAAACACAGACCTAAACACACAGGGTGAAAACAGGATCTGCAGCAATGTGCATTGAAAATGAAACCATGTAAACCTATTCTGGTACAACCTCCAAATACAATTATGAAATTGAAAATGAGCATAAAATGGGTGCTTTAATGTTGACAAGAGTATTTTTACAGTGTGGTATTAGTACTTTTACTTAAGTAAAGGATCTGAATACTTCTTCCAGCACTGCTATCCAGACAGGTTTTTTGGGGTTAGAGATCCTGCCTCACTTTGTTTCACACCGACACGATGCTTTCAGGCCTTTAAAGATGCTGCTCCACAGTCTCTATTGATTCTTTTTGAGAAGTGTGTTTCATATTTTTTTAAGTCATGCTGTATGCTGCATGTTTTTTTAAACATGTCTTTAAGGTTTTCATCAAATCTCTTGCACAGTTTAACACGCACCTCCAAATCCTTCGGGCCCTAGACTTTGCTTCTTACTGCATGTCTTTATCTATATTCATTTGCTGGCTCTCACTTGTATTTTCCTTTCTCTCCAGACGATGGAGCGTTGCGTATCTGGAAGAACTTTGCCGACCAGAAGAACCCGGAGATGGTGACGGCGTGGCAGGGCCTTTCCGACATGCTGCCCACTACCAGAGGTCAGCCCACCTCCAGCGCTCACAGTAAAGACCCACGCTCTATTTTACTATCCTCCACCCACCCATACTCCCACTGTCCACCCTTCCCAGTCATACTGTCACACCCGGTAGTACCAGTTTTGAGTTCACCAATTTTTAACTGCTGAAGCTTTTTGGACCATATAAGCAGAATGTGATTAAGTAAAAATGAGATACTTTATCTGGTAAAATCAAACACCATGAAGACTTTGGTTTCTTATCTAGTCAATGAAACAAAGTGGATTCTTAAACACTTAACTTCTGTTACTTTAAAATGTCCCTATGTAGCTTTTGCTGAACAGCAGCCAAGCCAATGTACAGCCACAAGTGCCACTTATATAATATGAATGAATGGATAATTTTATTATTGTCATGCACAAATCAAGTATGCCCAGCCCCAAACAGGCTTACACGACACTGTTATTTATAGCAAGGGACTAGCTACCAGAATAGCAACATAAATTAAACAAATAAACCTTTTTGTCTTTTTTTACCATGCTTATAGAGACAAGACTCGCCAACATATGTATATTAAATCTAAACAACCACACCATTTGGTTATAATCAGTACACCAGAATATTTCAGGATTTTGAAATGACATTTCAGAAATAACATTTCAGAAATAACATTAGCAAGTAGAGAGGAGAAATAAGTATATATATATATATATATATATATATATATATATATATATATATATATATATATATATATATATATATATATATATACATACATACATACAGGGCTTAAAGTATTCCGGCACCGCGCCGGATCGCCGACGTGCGGCCGTGGGGAAAAATAACTAAATCAATTTGGGAACTTGCATGCGGTTTTATATTTTCGAGTCAATTGATTTCACCTACCAATCATACGAGAGGAACGCAGCTCTAACTAACGCAGAGCTTAAAGTAATCTGGGGTATGACTATTTTAGAAAAATAAAGAAATTAAAGTCCACATGGGATTTGTTTTTAATGCAACTTCCACCTACCAATGGAACGAGTTCTAGCCAATCAGATGCAAAGTAGGGCGGATGCTTGCCGAAAAACGAGAGTGCGGTGTGTGGTCTCTGTCGATTTATGATCTGTTCTGCCTGCACGATCCGTTCTGCGCATGCGCAAGATGTTCGTGCATGCGCAGATGATAATCATGATGTACGAGGATTTACGACAATGCACGATCTGTTCCCATAGACGGTTAAAGAAAGTCTGTAGCTGTCCGCCGTTAGCCTCCACCTAAAAGCTAACGTTAGTTTAGCTAACAGCTAATTTGACTAACCACTAGCTGAGACAGCATGTAAAAGACAAACTGAAAGTAACTGTTAAATTATATAACCGCTGTTATGTCAGTTCTCCGTTACTTGTGCTCATTTTGCTGAAAAGCTAGACTAAGCAAAGTTTTTAATAAATGTACATGAAGCAACTAATGTCAGCATGGACGACATCATGAATGTACTAATTTGCTGATAACCTGGCCAAAGTAACAACACAGCATCTAGAAAGCTTTGTTTTCACAATGATTCAATGTAGGATTATGATGTTATTGCAATATAAAAATATACATTAACTCTTTATTTAATTTGTGGTTGGAAGAAGTAAAAACAACTTTACTTAACTTCTTAAAAATGAGGACTTTTATTATTGGGTAATGTAAGAAAGACTTTAATTGTTTTGCCAGTCAAGTTAACTTTAATGAGTCTATAATGAAACGTTACTCTGTAAATTGCCACGTGAAAGTGCCTCGCTAACAAAAGTCATAGAAAGTGAAAGCACTCCAGGTTTGCCTGAAGGGGCTCACTGTGCTGGTGAAACTGCATTGTTGCGATGTCTGGTGTAAACCATTTTTGTTCCACGGGTTAGCCCAGCCATAGCTCATATTAGCTACTAAACGTATGTTCAGCATCATTCCGAGTCTACATTAAAACATATAATGAAGTTGTGTTGTTACAAGCTGATTTATAAATAAATAACGGAATTGTAGAACACTAGTTCAGTTCAACAGCCTCAAAATGACCATGAAGCTGAACACCGCTCTAAAACAGTTTCAACAAAGATGTAACATTGTAACCTGAGTGAAAGTAGGATGTATTTAATATTCATTGAGTGCTTTAGTTTAAGTCAGGTGTTGTTAAACTCAGAATGCACTCTCTGAGTAGAAGCTGACACTAACGAGGGAAACTCCAGTATGACGCTCACTCACTGCTGTAGCACAGCATATGTCATTGCTGTAATTACCATAGATGTGCATGCTTAATAAAATGTTTCCCAGAGAAGTTTTTAGTGGTGAAAAGAAAAAAAAATATGGTGGCACATTTGTTGAGCACAGTTGGTTGGCCTCAGTCAAATCCAGGAGAGTGTGTCCCATTTGGTCTTTACAATGATTGATTTGGCCTGATGCAATGAAACGAAATATGAAACCAGAGTTTAACTCTGCTTCCACACTGTTGTTGATGGTTTTTGCGCCATCAGTTGCAGGCTTTGGATTGTATAGTAAGGAGTCTAAATTTAGTTCCATCAGTCAAAACTAATAATGCTAACGTAAAGCTAGTTGGCAGCCTGCCTCACCCATCTTACCCTGTCACATATGCCTTATCCATCATACAGTATGTCTATCATGTTTGACAAAGTTGGAGTGGAAAGTTTATTAGAGAATCGTAAAATGGTAGATAGCTCGTTAGTCTTTGCTCACATGGTTGTCTCTGTTGCCTAAATATATTAATGATGCCGTGTTTACCTTGACACACTTGCATAATTTGTGAGGAATTCCCAAATTTTTTAACCAGGCCTGACACACAACACACTTGTCAGAGACATCCATCCACTTTTGCTATGTGCTGGGAACCCCACTCTCTCTCTCTCTCTCTCTCTCTCTCTCTCTCTCTCTCTCTCTCTCTCTCTCTCTCTCTCTCTCTCTCTTTCTTTATCTCATCACTCCTTAATGCTCCACATTTTTCTGCCTCGAGCGTTTCTCCCCCGTTGTTTCAGGGTCAGGGAGGTTTTAAGGGAAGCTGACAGCTGTAGGAATAATTGGATGTTCCTCTGAATGCAGTAATTCAGCAGCGCACTTTGGTCTGTTATGAAAATGTTTTTACTGAAATATGGGTGTAAAATTTTATCCAAATATGATATATCGATTCCTCGGACAATACGATATTGGATGACATCACAAAGTCTGCCGCGGTACGATTTTGATTTGACCCAATTCAGGGGCCTGCAATCAATATGAGACAATATCATTAACCCTCGTGTTGTCCTGGGGTCAAATTTACCTGTTTCCAAGTTTACATCAGAAATATGGGAGGTCAAAAATGTCAAACAAGGTGACAAAACATTGAGGGGAAAAAAAGAGTAAAAATATTGGAAAACGTGACAAAAACTATGAAAAAAAACAAAATACTGGAAATAAGCACCAAAAACGTTTGAAAAATCGGCTAAAATGTCGAAAAAGTGACAGGACGTTGACAAAAGGGACAAAGACATTGAGGGGAAAAAAACGATAAAAATAAAAAAAAAATAAAAAAAGTAATACTTTTTTTTGAAAAGCAACAAAACATTGAGATAGGGACGACAAAAGTGTTTTTTTTTCATGTTGAGGGAAAGACAACACAAGGGTTAATGCCCATTTAACACCGTTAGTTACTAACTAACGGTGTTAAAGGTCCAATGTGTAGGAATTTCTCCCATCTAGCGTTGAGATCATATATTGCAATCAACTCTCTTGCGCCATGCAGGTCCAAGGACATATAAAAAAACGAGTGACTATGACGTGGCAATTTCAAAAAACGGCGGATCTTAAAGATGAATGTGATATGTATCAATATTTTCACTTTGCATCGAGTGATAGTGGATCGTTGATCATTGCATCCATGCATCATTACACCCCTAGTTTTTTCTGTGACCCAATGTTTTATCACGAGCACACAGCAGAGCTCATAACTAGACTCTACTAGGACTGAACAATTTAGGGGGGAAATCTAACTGCTCTATATTCTTATGCGAGGATGAGAACATGGATATGAGTTTCCAGCAATAAGTGCTTTTCTTTTAATAAACGCTGAACATTTATCGCAAAAGCTATAGTTCTGATAATAAAAACCATATCTGTACTTTCCTGTAAACTAAAATATATCTCAAATGCCTCCGTTCAACAGACAGCATTTACATATTGCACTTTCTACCATCATGTTAAATAATGTAATGTAAAACAAATAAATGAAAAATCCACTGAAAATAGGACATTTCTCTTAACAATCTGTGATATGTATCTTTATTCCCGCATTTATCTTGTGAAAAAACAGTAAATATAATAATAAAAAGAGGGATATAAAAATGTTAAACCAAATATTGCACATGTGATTAATCGCGGTCTTCACGGTGAGCCAATCGCATTCTTACAAATCCGGATTTTCGATTTGAAAACGATTCATCGTTCAGCCCTAGACTTAACTTACGTGAGTAGAGAACTTTGGGGATATTTTTTAGAGCACCTGTCATATAGAAAAAGACATATTATTCATCTAATTGGCAGCAGCCAGAGCAGAGCTGTCAGGACGAGCGACCAGCTGACTCACTGGCGGACTGGATACCCGTGCAGAGGTGTGGACCACACAGCCTTGCACATATGTGTCTCCGTCATTACAAAGCCACAGAGTCACCACGTCTCTGTGGGGACCCGCAGAGAAGGCAACACACTTAACAAGCATCACTGTCTGTCTGGCTCTCTTGGCACAAATGGCCATGAGAGACACTTCCCCTGCGGAGGACTCTCCCGCAGCGGGCCCCAGCCTTGTTTTCACTTAGACTTTAACATTTAATAGTGTGCTTGTTATCCTGGATATGTCGTTAGTGACAGTTGCTGTGTCGGCTCTGTATTCAGACTACAGTGGAGGCAATTTTAATATAAACAGCCACTCCACTGAGATTTTTATTCTGGAAAAGTTTTACGGAAGAGTTCAGCTTTAACTTGTGGCGCCTAAATATTGTTATTATTTTTTTAAACTTCAAAAAAATGTACAATCTCTGTCTCTCTCTTACACACACACTCGCACCACCTCCCTTCCTAGCCCAATAATCAGTTTAGAGTTATTACAATTGCTTGGAATATTTTCCAGATAGAGTACAATAATTATAGGCCTGTGGTTTTTAGCATTGCCTCAGTGGCATTAATAATGTAAAACGATTAAATATTACACAAGTCTGTCTTTGTGCTGCCAAAAAAAAAAGTCTCAACTTGTGTAGGTTGTTGCTACAAGACTGAATATTTCTGAAGGAGACGATGGCACACCAGTCACTGCACAATACCCGTCCTCGCTCATCCCTTCCCCGCTTCCCGTCCAATAACAGGCTTCTGTACTGTTTTTCATCAGTGAACCATCTCTGTGGACTCTGTGTCTGTCTGGCTTGTTGTTACTTTGCTGGTTCTTTGACATTATTTTGTGTGTTTTTTTCCAGAGAGAGAGAGAGAGAGAGAGAGAGGCTGAACAAGGTAGCAATGATGGACACCTCCACAACAACAAATCTTGCACTTGCAAGTTCCGTGTGATAGAATTAATGGATTTATTTAATCACACACTTACTTCAACCCATTTAAATTATTTCAGTATGTCCTTTTTCACTATCAGCCTCGCTCAAACTGTTATTCCAATAAACACACACACACACACACACACACACACACACACACAGTGTTCTCTAGTCAAGCAGCGACTCGATCATGCCTGCTTTATGCCCTGTGGTGAAGGGGATTTAAGATTCTGTGTCCTGCAGGCTTGGAGGTTGGGGACCCTGTGCAGCCTCCACAGCCCCGTTTGTAATGCGGAGGCAGCATTTCAGCTCACGTCTCTCTCTCTCGCTCTCGCTCTCTCAGTCTCTCTCCCAGCTTATCTCCCTCTTTGATTCCAGCATATCAGTGTTAGTCATTTGGGAGACACCATGCTGGGAAACGGCAGCCTTGGTTCTCCTTCTGCTGTTTGAATGCATGTGGAGTATACTCACTAAGTCGTACTTTTTTAAGTGTGTCTGCATCTGCATGCAGAGGGAGGGGGTCCTTGCTAATGTGTTGCTTGCTTTGTTGCATTCCTGCTCCCCTTTCACCCTGCCCCCCTCACCCCCTCACCCTGCTCACAGGTCTGGCCAGGAGGGTCTCCATCTATCTTGACAGAAGTAAGCAAGGAGGTGAGTGTCGCCATTCTCTTCTCTACTCCCTCACTCACAAAGCAAAGGTGTTGCACTAAACAGCCTGCAGGGTGCCTCTTTTTTTTTTGTCTGTCCAGTAATGCTCCACCGCATTATCCCTAGTCTTGCATTGCCAGACCTTCCTCCACAGCGCTGCGGAGGAGGGTCTGGCTAGTCCACACAGCATTCCGGGATGGGAGAAAAATGTGCTCCGGTTTATTGGCATTTCTTTAAAGCAATCACAATCGCCATGGGCGGCACCGGACAGAGCCCCGGTGCCTCTGCAATATAACCTCTGGAAGGGACTTGTTTTGATGGAATATGTGTACAATCAAAAGTTGTTTTAGTCGTGCAACAGAAAACTCAGATTGTACAGATAGTCTAGCTAGCTGTCTGGATTTACCCTGCAGAGATCTGAGGAGCAGGAAACCATAGTCCTCATGAATCGAACACACAAAGAAACACAAAGAAAGCGGAAGGTGACAAACAGCCGCCCGCAATGAGGGCCATCCGGCGGCTTTGTCGTCTATATAAGCTGCTTTATCTCTGGCAGTCATCCCAAAAGATGAATGTAGGGGGGATATGTTTCCACCGGCGCTAACATAGCCTGTTCAATTACTAATAACTCATACAAATGGCTGTTGTTTTAGTACAACACATACTTTATGCAGTTTACAATGATAACGAGGGCAGGGTTATCACTCAAAATTCTTCATACGTTTTGAAACAATGGATTCTTGATCACATACATCAAAACCTTGCTTACTTGTTTGTATTTTTCAAGCTGTACATTTTTTTATATTGGAAAAATGCTTTGGGAACTAACAATCACCCTCAAAACTCTTTAAATGCTATAAATGTATCTCTCTTACTGCAGCCCAAAGCACACTTTAACAAAACAGTTATTTAAATAGATACTTATTCACCCAGAAAATAACTTATGGCGTTTGGTGAGTCCAAGGCACTGCACCCATGACTCATATTCACCGAAAATGGCTTCTGTCACCCATTAAAACAAAAACGTACACTCTTTTAAGCTTGTCCCAAAGGTGCCACTGTTTAACTGGGAGAGTGTTGGTGCTGTGTGATTTTCATAGGGTGGAGCCACCCAGTCCGTCTCGTCAGAGGGATTAGCCTGTGAAACTGAAATAAGGGGAGCATGGCTGACACAGACTGGAGAAACTCTTCCTGTTGCTACTGCACAGAACAGCACACAGACTTCACATCTCTTACAGATTACTTGTTTTTCCCCTTCTTTATTAACCTCCGTCCCCTCCCTCTACTCAGTCATACCACTGCAGTTGCCCAAGATTAGTGATGTTTTCTTCCTGTTGTCTTCGTCCTTTCCTGTTGGGCTGCATAAGTGAAAGCAGGGCAGCCCTCTCCTCCTTGGCTTTAGGGAGGCAGACGCTGTGTCCTGTTCTACATTTGACTGCACTGCCTTGTGCTTCGTTAACATCAAGGCTCTGCAAACTTGCTAAATCCAGAACCTTGCTGACTTGTGCATATGGCAGAACTAGCTGTTACTGAATGCTGCAAACTGTATCCTGTAGCCACGTAGACAAGGGCAGAAACCTGAGAAGTGCAATTATAGCAGGATGAAAGGCACTAACCTGTGAAAACTCCTACGAGTTTGGTTGACATCGCTCGCTAGCCCGTGAGGCTGAAAGTAAGGATGAAAGGCCTACCTTTGTCCTACGCATCGCTCCGTCTTTCCAACCAGCCCAGTTCTTGGTGCTGCGTTGATCAGCGTCGACCCTCCATTGATAGTTAATTTGTATACATTTAAGACGTGTTAACATTACCACAATTTGATGGGGAAAATGGCATTCTGAAACACATGGCTTCTTTCCCGTCTCCTCCCGTCCTTAACTTCCTCTTTTCTAAACTCAGACACAGATAAACCCCACCCACCTCAGCCTGTATTTAGGCTGTATTTACTGTTTAAAGTGTCAGGCTCAAGGTGGATTATTTTCAAATGTAACTTGATAAGAAAATGAAAAAATATATATAGCCTTGGTCTGGCTCAGGTTTGGGTCCTAATTTGTCAGTACCATGCCAGCTAAATTGCGTAGGGTCTGACAGGCGCAGACAGGGGCTGTGTAGGCTTGTGCAGAACTCTAGACTCTCTACACCAGTTGCACATTGTTAACGTTTGCATAGTGAAACTGAAGCTAAGATCAAAGAAAACCTTACATAAGTGACATACACCACTGTGGTCAAATATATGTTATGTATACTGTATATACACATTGATTCTACTGGTACCAGCTGTGATTTCTTGCTCTCTCTTCCCTCCGACTGCGAATTGACACACACATCGTTGCAGTGCCAACATAGGCCCTGCTATTCTCACTCACAGTGCCGTCTGCTCGTCACTTGTCTCATACGCTCCGGTTGAATATAATAATTTGCTGGTTTAATTATGATCTTAGTTAGCAAGTGCTTATGTCATGTAGGTTATGCCCCATTTCACCACGCCTTTGTCAACCAGGCGGGTCAATGCTTTTAACCTCCCCCAATGTCAGGCCTCAGAGAAATGCTATTACAGAGAAGTCTCCCTGCTGGTCAGAGCACTCCCATCTTCTCTTAGAGGCACATCAATCAATCTATCATCAATCAATCAATTTTATTTGTCACATGAATACATCATATCACAGCTTAATCTCATCAGCTCATTCAACTTGTGCATACTTCATCATAAATCCTGAAGCTTTAAAAAGGGTGACTTTACTGAATGGCACCAATAATCCAGGGGTGCATCCCCAGTTCCTCCACTTGCCTTTCTTCCTTGAGGCTTAGTCCGTCCCACCGAGGAAGCATGGGAGGGATGTGAGGAAATCATGCAGACACAGCAAACAAGAAAATAAGTTTTTAGAGGGAAGAGACGTCCTTTTCTCTGAAGCGTCATGTGTATTGGTCAACTGTATGGGAGAAGTTAGCAGCTAAAAGTTAGCAAGTTTTAGCTTGGTTTCTGCGTCCTCGCTCATAGCTCCTCTGAGATTCCTCTGTACTTGATTCTCGCTCCTTGGTGCACGAATAAGAGCTTAGAGACGGTCTCACAAAGGAGGGCCAGAACAACCTGCGGTTCAACCGTGGAGCTATCAAATAAGGGATGTAAGATTCAGCCCAGGATCCAGCCAAGCCTTTGTTCAATTCCTCCGCGCTTGTCTCGGTGCCTCCTCTGTAGAGCTGGAGATGGCCGCCGAGATGATTTTGCAGGCTTGAGCTCATCTTTTCATCTGTGTTCAGTCTGATGTTTTAATTTGAAAACCTGACTTTCCAGCTTGCTAGCTAGCCCAGGCTAGCAGAGCTTAGTCAGCAGGAGACTGGCAAGTTGATTTCTTGATCCTGATGAGCGACTCACACAACGCACAACTAGTTTTTGTAAAATAGACAATTCAGCATGAATTTTGCAGAATAGATGGAGAGGCAACAAGAGAGGTCCATGCCTTGGTGTCAACAGAGTTGTCTGTCACCAGTAATCCTGGAGACGGTTTATTACCAGACTCCTGGAGGACCTTTACAGAGCAAACACAATGAAGGGAAGAGAGGGCAAACACTGAGGAGGGAGAACAACCAGGAAGGCCGCTGCACTGGTTTAATGAGCTGCAGTGTATGGGAGAGCTAGTCCATCATCGGAGATAATAGCGCAGAATAAGAATGCAGAGGAGGGCGTTTTCTCCAGAGAGAATAGAGGAATAAAACAAAGACATTTTGCAAAAGTGTTATATATCACAGAGTAGGTTAGATTGAATCGGCATACTGGCACTGGAAAAAAAGATCTACCACAACTGCTGGCAGCCCAACTGTTAGTGGTGTTAAAAGTAGCTTTTTTCCCCTTGTCACAGACAAGGGAAAAGCCATTCTGCAAACAATACTATTACTGTTGTGGATATTGTTACTGGGGGAAATCTTTTCCTCTCATTAAGTTTGGGAAAGAGACCAGGCTTAAAGAGAGAATTTATATCGAAGCTATCTATACCTCCACCCCTGGAAGGCGGTGAGATTTACAGCTGATGAAACATTGCCCACACTCCTTTGCTCCTGGCCTTTTCTTCTCACATCTCTATTCTCCATGTCCATATGGATTTCTGTGTGGGTAACTAAGACCCGCTCAGGCCCACAAAGGTTCCCTCTAAGGCAGAATTGTATCCCGTTTTGAGCAGCTGAGCGTTGACCGTGTGAGACAAAAGTCAAGGTTTGGGTTTATGGTTGTAGATCTGTGAGCTCTGACACCCTGATCTCCCAGCAGTTGGACTCATGGAGGATTCAGTCACCTAAAGTGGAGAAGGAAAGAAGATACAATAACAAGAGAAAGAGTTGGGATGAAGTGAGTTTGGGGTGAGAGAAATTGTATGACTGAATGGAGAGACAGACAGGAGTGGAAAGGCTGAACTTGGCGAGACAACTGTGAGGCAATAGAACTGTCAAAAATAATTTGAAAGTAAAGTATATTGAATTGCATTCATGAAGGTTATGATTTCATAGTGAAAATTATACCTTTTGCCCTTGTTTTTGTTTTTTTTCTTCCAATCAAGTTCATCTGGGTGTTACAATTTGTATGATTGCCTGACTGCTCAGGGTTTTTTGTGTCGTTTGCTTTCTGTTTAATAATGTCGCAGAATCGAGAGATGTCAGCAATTACTTTGTAAATGAAATTTTCATCACTGATAGAAACAATGCCCAGACCCACAAAAATAAGATTCAAGTTGTAATAAACCAGCATTATCCTATAATTTGAGGCCCGGTCTTAAGGGGTCACTTAAGGGGTCAAAGGGGTCTTTATTTCCTTTGTTTAAACAAAGTACCGCTCAGCAAACATAGGGCCAGGTAGTGTTCTAGCTCAGAAAAACTGGACATATCGCACAGAGTGGAAGGAATGGGGTCGACTACAGCGGTTTATTAGCATTACTGTTGTGGGGATCTTCTCTCATCCACTGTATATTGTATCCACAATTCATTTCCCATCTTGGGAGGACACAGGGAAAGATAATGATGTCTCTAAATCGTACGAAGGTTTGGTGGTATATTTGCTCCTTATTTCAGAGGAAATGCATGCACACACTTTTGTGTGTTGTGTGGGAATCTTTCTTTCCCCATCCCTCTCATTGTAACCCAGATTTCATCATCACAGAGCTGCCAGCTTCAAAGGGAATGCCTCTGCTCTCCTCACAACCTCCGAAATGAGCCAGCGTCATGCGTGCCGCTGTGAACATGTCACTGACTGAGCGTGGTCCTGTAAAGCACACACCCACACACACACACACACACACACACACACAGCCCATGCAGTGTGACGTTGTGATGCCTAAGCGAACAGTATGATGTCACAGTGGAGGATGTGAAGCCGCCTCATGGGGCTTGGGATTTCCTGACAACGCAAGCCAAGTAGAACAGTAAAAGCCCCGTACAGATTGTTTCGTAGAAGAAAGTTAAGTCATGACGCATAAAAGAACAATCCAGAGGAGATGTGCAGTGGGACAGGATCACAAAGAATGCACAGGTTCACTATTGTTCTATGAGGCAGGAGAAGAGCAAAGTAATGAAGTCCTTATCCTTCTCTCTTCAACTCCAAATTGTGTAAGGAGCCAGTTAGGATGGATAGATGGATGGATGATAGATAGATAGATAGATAGATAGATAGATAGATAGATAGATAGATAGATAGATAGATAGATAGATAGATAGATAGATAGAGATCCCAAAAAAATGGGAAATTAAGGTGTCACAGCAGCAAAATCAGTCACACAGAATATAAATGAAATACTAGATACAATATACAGTACATACATACAATATACATGAAATATACATGAAATAATAATAGGAATAAAAAATAAGAACAAACATTTGAATATATACAGGATGGGGATACAAAAAACTGCTTAAATAGTATGATAAAATGTGAATAAACCAATTGTGCAAGATGCACTTAGTGCAATATTGTGGTGTCTCGGACAAATGAGAGGAGATGAAAGGAGAAATGAAAGGATGAAGCACGGTTGTGACATAGGATGGTCAGCCAGAGATGGTGACGGTGAAAAAACAGGAGGAGGAAGTGACTAGGAGAAAAGGAGGAGCAAGAAAGCAAGTAAAGCAAGAGTGCGTTCAATGTGTACTCGGAGGTCTGAATTTCCAGTGTCAAAGTCGGATACACGCCCCCTGAACTCGGATTTCCAAGTTTGGAAGTCGGACAACCTTGCAGTACCCCAAGCTCAAAATCCAACATGGCTGCCCCGTGCATCAACAGTAGTGAAAGCTGTAGTAACGTCCAGTTATTAGCACTTGTGTCTTATTTGTGTCTCACTAAATCAGTTGTACACACAGTCCTGTCCAACTTCTATCTGTGTTGTTACACTGTTTGTATGCACATGTGGTGTTATCAACTGGTATTGCTAATAATGACTAGCCCGGCTAGAGCTAATGAAAACAATGAAAAATCTGACAAATAGAACGCATTCAGCTTGGATGTGATGTCATTCCCAGCTCCAAGTTCCGATGTTAATGGAGCGCACTATTAGCGTGGCGTGATGAGTGAAAAGGATGCTATTTTCATCATCAGAATGAAAGGAAGCTGGGTGAAAGAATTGAGTCAATGTACGAAGCAAAGTGGTGACCGAGGATGGTCATCAAGATATGGTTATTGATTGTGAAAAAATAGGAGGAGGAAGTGACTAAGAGGGAAGGAGGAGACGAGAGCGAGGAAATGAAGCATGGCGTGATGAGTTTCAAGAGGAGAGAAAAGGATGCTGTTTCTGTAGCTTCTGTGGTAAAAGCATCCTTGAGAGAGAAAGACTGGAGTGTTTCCATGTGCATTCTGCTTTCTGGAGTCCCTGCCTGCCCCTTTATGCCTTCTGCTTCATCATATAAACATCCAATATCGAAATAGCATCAGCACTCATCTCTGCTCCATTACTTGTGGATGTCCAAGTGCTGCTGATGGCCCAGTTAAGCCGGAAAAATACTTGTCACAACTGTGTAGCCACAAAATAATTTTATTTTAAGGTCCACTTACTGTTTGCGAATTTGATAAAAGTTTAAAAAGTTCCGGCCAGGGACCTTTTGTTTAGTGGCAGAAGAACGAAAAGTTCTGTATTGAAAGTTACTTAAGTAATTTTAAGTATATTCAGGAAACTGTACTTAAAGTATTAAACCTAAAAGTACCCAATGCAGAATAAGCCTCACATTTTAGAAAGTGGAAACTATCCAAACAGGTCTGTTAATCAACTAAGTGTTTAATCGGCCAATCATTTCAGCTGGTTTTGGAGACATATTGGGTAGTTATAAAACCTCATATTTTATACTGCAAACATCTTAAGTTGTAAAGTAACTAATATCTAAAGCTGTCAGATTAATGTAGTAGAGTTAAAAGTACAATATTTCTCTCTGAAATGTAGCGGAGTAGAAGTAGAAAGTGGCATGTGACAAAAAGACTCAAGTAAAGTGCAAGTACCTCAAATTTGTACTTAAGTTACTTAGTTACAGTACATTCCACCTAGTTTCCGTCATCTCTCTATTATATTATATTAGATTAGATTATACTTTCTGATATAATTATATTATATATATTATAATTTCCTTATTACAGCAGCAGCATTTCCAACAATAAGAGCAAAAAAAAATTACCGACTTTTAATGAGAAGTGGCTGAGGTATTGTTGCGTGATTTGATAACCTGTAGTTGGTCTTCACCTATAGAGGGGTACAAGACGTGATGAATCCTACAAATGGGGATAAGGGTGCATGCTGTCAGACGGTCTCTCTTCAAAGGCATTTATGGTGTGGGACTCTGTTGTACATTTAAAACGAAAGGGATTGAACGAAGAGTGAAAACAGGGAGCTGAAGTTCAAACCCTGCTGCACATTCTCACCTGTACACACCTGGCCAAAAGCACTTTGTTTGAAGCGTACTGGCGCCTTGAGGCTACAGCCAGGCATCTCTGAGCCAGCAGGCCGAGTGTGGCTGACATGGCACCGCTCCCTTGATTACTGCTGTGACTGCCAACATATGAAACATCTTGCTGTCTTCAGCTTCTTCACTCCTCACTTTCTCACTCCAGTGCCATTTGACTCATCTAAGCCAGAATGTGCTGACAGGCTCTGTTCCAGGGTCAGTGTCTGCATCTGCCATAACGCCTTGGCGGGAGGGGAAGGATGCAAAATGCTAAACCATGCCTCCATCTGCATGAAGTGTATATGTATACATTAAGAAATGTGAGAATTAAATTTAAAAAGAAAAAGCACAGACTTGGTGACTGTGTGATACTTAATGTTATAAATTGACAAGAAATGATTTGCTCATGTATCCTCAGTCTCTGCAGAAAGCTGGTTGTGGTTTTGCTCATTCCTTTGTGGTGTATTTATTACTTCCACAGTGGTGCAGGAAGCTGTTTCACTAATCTGTCATTTGACTTGCTACATGAGGCAGCAAGAGACCTCTGAAACCTCCAACAGATTGTGTGTGTTGGGTATCAGAGAACTCGACACATGCTCGGTGTGTTTAACAGCTGTGTTTGGGTTTTGAAACGTTGGGGTTCACTTATAAAAAAAACGTAACTCTTTTCAATAACATTAAATAAAAACTGCAGTACACATATTTTGTACAATTGTTTTCCTGTAACTTAATATTTTATGCTCATGTGTCATACTGGGCTATCAAACTTGTTTTCAAAAGGCAAGACAATTCATTTATAAAGCACAACTCAGACACAAAGGCAATTCAAAGTGCTTTGCGTAAGCATCAAACACACAAAGCAAATAAAAGTGAGAAATTTAACAATCATGAAAAAAAAAAACTCTTCCTTTCGGGGAAGTTTGAATTGAATGATGTGACGTCAGTCTAATAGCAACACATAGGACTGGTGCATGTTTTATGGAGTGCACGTGTTCATGTGTGTTAATGCGTACATGCTCAACATTATATCTGCTGTGTCATCCTGTGTTGTAGGTGCAGGCATGGTCGTGGACTGGGAGCAGGAGACGGGGCTCCTTATGACATCTGGAGACGTCCGAGTGGTCCGGATCTGGGACACGGACCGGGAGATGAAGGTCCAGGTATGGTACTCGGTGCATTTGCTTGTATGTCTGATTTCTCCAAAATCCCACAGTGAATACACCTGGAACTTGGGGCAGGGATTGCATGTTGTAACGTTTTAGTAGCTGGTGAGACATTTGGCATTCAGGCTGTGCAGGTTTGCACATTGTTTGCCGTCTTTCCTTCGGTTTGATGTCTTTTGTTGATTGTAAAGACAGTCTGACGGTCTGAGCACCTACACTACTAAGTGTTGTCATTATTTCTGGGGTTGGGGATTATGTCCAAGTTCTGGTTCCAAAACTCACTGATATGTTGCCAATAATGCTCTGCTAGCGTTGCGAGTAAACAGTTAGTATTGCGGATGAAATGTCAAAAGCGCAGCAATTACCGCTTAAAACTGAGATCTTTGAGATCGTTAACATGCTAATGTTATGTGAACATGCTAGAAGTGTTAGTGTATGCACTTTTATGCATGGTAGTATGTCAGTGCTGCTGTTGCAATAAACTTAACACACAGCAAGAGTACACTTGCCCAATGTAGCTGAGGTGAAAAAGTACATTTAAAGTACTTTACATACAACGTCAACACAAAGAAAGCTGAAGGTGGCGGACATCCGGGTGAAAAGAGGCAGCACGGATCAGTCCCGGAAGTGGAACGTAATGTATGAAAATAATATAATCAGAGAGTTCATTAATTGTATTGTATGTCAATACATGTCATCCATATGCTGTCCATGTGGCTTTGTATACAGAGGCCAAACTAAGCGTCATCTTAAATTGAAAATAGCTGAATATAGAGCAGCTACAAGAAATGATAACGTGGATTACACTGCTGCGAGACTAGGGGTTGGAAAAAAAAAATCAATTCCCAAATGCATTGCGATTCTCAATAGAACGATTCGTTTTTATTTATTTTTATTTATTTATTTAAATTAAATTTTTATTTAAAAGTTACTCTCTCCAGACAAGTACAAATCAGAAAACAGAGTGACTGAAAGAGGATTGGGATAATGGACAACAACTTAGAGTTTAGGCATGAGTGCAGAAAAAAAAAATGGCCAAAAGGAAGAAAAAAAAAAAACAGGTTTTGTTTGTATACACATGATTTAATAAGACATGCATAAAATAATTAGGCTCATTACATCTGACCACCTCATGCTTCATGTTCTAAGAAGCCAATCCGCCACCTTTAAACATGACTGAGCCTCTGACATGGAAGATCACAGTGAGAGAAGGTGACTTTCACAATCATGTTTAAGTCTTAAGCACGGAATGACTACAAAATAAAAACCTCAGCAGACAAAAAAAGTCATTAAAACTCGAGTGTGACAAATACTGCATATGTCTAAAACTAACAAACTTTTTTTGAAATCACACATGGAAATGCACATAAAAAAATCTTGTTGCTTTGAGATGCGTCGATAATCGGTTTAGAATCGAATCGTTGGCCTCTGAATCGAATCATGAGGTGCCCAGAGATTCCCACCCCTATGCGAGACATTACAACAACAAAAAAACACGTTCTGCTGCCTCCCTTAAATTCATAGTTATTGAGGGAGTCACTTCTAACCCTCGGGGGTGGCACTATCTGAAATCAGTAATTAAAAAGGAGAGCATATTGGATATAATTATATACTCTCAACTCCTTGGAGCAACGTGGGTTGAATGAGGCTTTAGACATACTTGTGTAATTTATGTCTAACCTACATTGTCTCTCTGTAGCTGCAGGTAACCTCATATGTAGGTAATGTAGGTGTAGATGAGCCACTAAAAGCCCTTTCCCTCCCCTCCCTTATTAAGATGGGTAGATTTTATTTCTACTCTGTTTGGGTATTCACCTCCTCCAACTTTCCATGTAACATCAAGTATTTTGTATATTACCTTCTATTCTTTAATATTTGGGTATTCAAGGTGTTTTATGCCATGAACCCCTAACTGAAAGAGATGGATTATATTACCTATATTGTATAAAATGAAGTTGCAATAACGTGTGGGCTGCTTAAAGCCTTCACACAGTCCTTTTTGGCCATAAAATACTAAGCTATTAAAATAAGTGTTGGCATGGTTTCTCAGTGAATCCTTAGGATTAACTGTATCTGTGGATGGCTCCCTTACCGATATTTTCCGCCATGTCGGCGTGTCTGCGAGCAATATGGAATGTCAATGTCGAATATCAAGTCAAAGCGTGCAGGCAGGCAACACCCCCCGCTTCTGGGACGCTCCCGGTGTGGTCTGGTGCCGGGCCCAGTGGGTAATACCTTACCTATATACTACCTTACCTATAGGCCAGTAAGCGTATCATTACGTATCATTTTTTTCCACAAATAAGCTGAATTGTATTTGGTAATAATGTGTTGGATACAAGACATTTTAATTACTGGAAAAAAAAAACCCGTTAACGTAGTAACTCTGAGGACCCCCTAGGGCTCCCAGGCCCCCTGTTGAAGATCTCTGCTTTTATTTAATTGTTGTTACTAGTTTGTTAATGTATCTAAGTTCAATTCAATTTCAATTAATTGTATTGATAGTGTTGAGTCATGACAGACGTTATCTCAGGACACTATACAGATAGAATGGGTGTTGGGGAATGGGAACCTGTTGGATTCTCTTAATTCACTAATCAGTACCTGATCATTTGAAGGCACACCTGATGGCAATCAAGCGTAGAGCCTGATGAAGTAACCCGCGAAACTTGTATAGTGTTAATCAAATAGTGTCAATAGGATCGTCTTGTGCGCTGGAACTTTGATTTGTTTTGTTTTTTGTTGTTTACTGTGGTTCACCGTGCACACTCAGGATCACTACATACAGTATATGATATGAGTCTGGACAGACATGTAAACTGCAACTTGACTGGTTGGCGTAGACATACAACTGCGAGGCGGTAATTCTAGTTTTTCCACATTTAATGGTCCTTGGTGTTCTAATCATGGTCTTGATGGATGGACTTTATATAAGTACAATGGCCCAGGTTCGCCTGTGGCTGCATATTGATGCGTGAGTCCAACTTTGAGTGAGCCAATGTTCAACAGAGCACATGATTGATGATTTCAAAGAAGGTTTAATGTGAAATGAGTGTTGTTTTGGCAGTGGTGCCTTGGTATAGCTTGCTGTACAAGCCTTTTAATGGGATATGTTTGTGTTTGTGTGTCCACCAGGACATCCCAACAGGAGCAGACAGCTGTGTGACCAGCCTCTCCTGCGATTCGCAGCGTTCGCTCATCGTTGCCGGTCTGGGTGATGGATCTGTACGCGTATTCGACAGGAGGATGGGTCCAAATGAATGGTAAGACACACACTCTCTCTCAGTCTGAACTCACCGTTGTCTTATCACAGATAGGGTTGGACATCGTTTTGATTTTAACAATTCTGATTCCAGTTGGTATCGATTCTTGATTCAGATTGTTTGAGGGGTGGAGTTGAAACGGATCTCACGCTAATTTCACAGATGAGAGGAACAGTTAATTTTGGGATTTACAGTTTTACCGGGTTTTGTCAATGTAAAATAAAGCCACACTTTAGAGCGCCGCTTACTGTACAAGCACCCGGAAGCACGGTGGCCACTACAGAAACCAAAACTTGCATGCGTTAAATTTAGAACTGATAATCAGATTTGAAAGGATTTATTTTTTTTAAACAATCCCAAGTTTGAACCGATTCTCGATGCCCAATCCTAATCATCACAGAGAAAGTTAAATTGATTATTCATGTACAGTTTAAATTCCCACTTCTTTTTTCCTTTTACTGTCTGACTGTTATATAAATACATTGAAGATTACACACATTACTTTCTGTGGCCGTTAACTCCTACAAAGTCCTACATTATTCACTTCTCTAATCTATACTTAATAATTATAGCGTGCTTTATATGTTACTTTTGGCGTTGCCACCTCTTTTAATGTACCCTGGTGGCACCCCCCCCTCCCTGTGATTAGTCCAGAACCAGCAGATAGGCACGGGCAGTTCATGTTTGGGTCGCAGGTCGGATTCAAACCCGGTCCGCTGCAGGTCTCAGTCAACATGGGGCGAAAACTCGTTGTTTGTTTGGAATATTCTTGATGAAAATGTTTTTGCATGCCTCATGTGTGAAGCGGTTTACAAACTGTTTCTTTTATATCTCAAAGTTACAGTTAAAGGGATCCTATATTGTATGAAAAGGACCCTATTTTCTATGTTTTTGTGTCTAAGTGACTGATGGGAACAACCATCTTTGGTCCAGTATTGAGCGAGATCAGCGGCGAAACAAGCTATAATGTAAGTTAACAGGGCAAATGTCCAGCTTGTATTTACCTTCACAAAACTGCTTTTGTTTTTCCACTGACAGGCTAAAAATTAATATTCTAAGTGTCTGACAACACATATCTTTAAGACCTTTCTGTTTAACCAGCTTTAGCTCAGAAGTTGCTAGCGCTAAACCCACCAGACTCCATTTAAAAAAGCAATACTTTTGACATGTATAGAGCCAACTTATTTTCACGTGTTTACTTCAACCAAAACTAGAGTTGGGATTTTTGGAAAAGAGGAAAGACCCAAAACGGCTTTTTATAGTTTTATTTAGTTTCTGTCGACTTTGAATGAAGTGTATTTTACGATGCTAAAATTACAGATTATTTACATGGAGTCTGGTTGATCTTATTCTTTAACAGAAAGGTTGACCTCCTTACAAATCCTTTCCATAATGTTGTCAGACACTTAGAATATTTATCAAAACAAGCACTTTTGTGAAGGTAAATTCAAGCTGGACATTTGCCCCATTAACTTACATTGTAGCTTGTTTTGCCGCTGCCGACTGCAGCGATCTTGCTAAATACTGGACCAATGTCAAAGATTGTTCCCACTTAGACACAAAAACATAGGAAAACAGGGTTGAAGAAACCGGTGTAGGGAGGGAGATCAAATGCAATTCCTGTCACGTCTGTAATCAGGATATATCTGACCAAATGTAAGGGTAGTGGGAGTTTAGGTACAGCTCAGTCCTAAAACAAAAGATGATTGCAGGGGTTTGGTTTTCAGCTCTAATGCAACCTCAGTCTTTCCAGGAGACTTTTCTCAGTCATGGACCCATGATGCCACCCAGTGGCTTTTCACATGTTTTGCATGTAACAGCAGAAAAAGACTAGCTTTTGTATTTCAGACTAATGGTTTCTTATTAATGGATCTTTTTCTTCTTTTTTTTAAGTTCAAACAATGCTAGACATTGTTTACATCAGTTTAAAATAATACACAAACTCCATTTTTCCAAAATTAAACTTCTATAAATCAAGAGGATTCCCATTCATCTACTCCTCACAGCAAACAATTAATAACAATGATGTAATAATACTGTGTATAATGTTTTTCTTTTTTCCTTTTTAAGTTGTTTTCTTATTGAACTATCAAGTCAATATGTACAGAGTATCATAATTTAACAATTTTTGTAGATATTTCTATATATTGTTTTAAACTATTAAAACAAAGCAGTTCATACAAAGAAGAAAAAAGAAAGTAAGAGAAAAACATGTGTGGCAAAGAAACCGCGTGGGTTATGTTACAGTAAATATTCCATTAATACATCAAATCGGATCTACATATGTGGTCTAATAAAATCAGTCCATTGTTTCTGACCTTCATCAAATACGTCCATCTTCAGTCTTACAGCAAATGTCAATTTTTCCATGGCAACCATTTTGTGCGTCACATTGAACCAATCTACAAGTGTGGGTGCCCCCTTTGTTCCTATGTTTTTCCCCTCGTATTGAATGTCAGTGGATGGTTTTACGATGCATCCTTTCATCAATCAATCAGTCAGATTGTATTTATTAGAACTTTTCATACACCCCCCAGCCCCATTCACCCACCCACCCTTCAATCAACAAAAAGGAATTTATTAAAAACAGAAACCGAGCTTAGGAAACGCTAGAGGCACGACACTAAAAAACCAACAGACAGTACATATTAATAAATAAATAAAAGCTCTAAACAGTGGCTAATAAGTTCATTACCTGTAGATTGTTAAAAAAAAACAATCCATAAAATACATATACATGAATAAGTACAATAAAAACAACTAATACATTTTTTTTCATTATCAAACTTACTAAATCAAACCAATAAATAAATGAAAAATAGACCATAAGTAGATAAATAAAGAAAAGAAATAAGTTGATTGTTAAAAGACCTGACTAAAACTTACTTTGGCATTATAATGGTTGTATATCTGCTTTTTAGGCTTTGAGCATACAGGAGCTGCTCACAGCTCTGGTGTTATTTTCCTGTGTTTAACGTTCCCTCAGCTGACATTGTGTGTGTGTGTGTGTGTGGTGTGTTTCTGCAGTCGGGTGATGACCTACAGGGAGCACGGAGCCTGGGTGGTCAAAGCTCATCTACAGAAGGAGACGGACGGACACATTATCAGTGTCAGGTATGCTCTTCCTCCGTCTCTAACAAAGCACACACACTGTGGTAGAATGTTTCAGGTTACTGTGGGGGGCCCAACAAGGCTCGTTGATCGCGGTTCACCGGCTACAGGTGTCTTGCTAAAAACGGTATAATCCGCCAAAAACTCATTGCTGACTACCCTTCATGCGAATAATGAAATAGGGGACACGCCGGATTCTCTAGATGCGCGACAGCCGAGCCGCGACTGGTTGGGACTCTCCAGCACGTCGTTTTGTTGCGCATATTTCTCCAGACGTTCTGCGCACCGCTCAGCCGGGTTCCCTGCACCTACCGCCCGGGCCGCATCGTCTAAAAACTACCACAACGGGTGACTGCTACAGAAAAAAAGCGGCACTGTAAATCTCTACATGGAAATTGGGGGTTACAGGTTGACATTTATAAAAAAAAAACTAATTACAAAAAACAATCAATCAGGGGGCGCTTTACTTATGCCATATAAAACCGCCTGTAACTGCACAGTGCAAATTCTGCTTTCAAATGTTTTGTAAAAGTAAAACACCATTCAGCACAACATTATTCAGGGTGGCGATTTTTGACTGGAATATAATGCTGCATAGTTCAATGCATCATATTTTTAAGGTGGTATCTTGTGAGTAGAATCTGAATCTGCAACATTGTGTCAGATACATTTATGGTTTCCTCTGAAGTACAAGTACACAGTAACCAACAGGTGGGTTATTAAGTGCTTTGGGGTCCCTCTGTAAGTTATTTCGGGGTACATTGGTTCTGGGGAAAGCTACAAGCAGCAGTACAGGAGGCCAAGCAGTACAGAGACACTGCACTGGTGCCTCTTTGCACCTGTAAGGGCTTCAGGAGACCATTTTCCTTATCCATTTCTGCTCAAGGAGCTTTCTTTCTGCTAGCCAGCCACTCCTGTTCAGAACGTCCATGCGTTAATCGCGCATTAAATACAGTAAGTGGCGTTAAAGTCGCATTAACTCGTTGGTAGCGCGTTAGTTTTGACATCCCTACTGTTTTTTTACATTAAAGGTCCAACCAAACGTAACACCTTCACCTTTTTTGTTTAAATACACCTTCAAGAAGACAGGAATTTCAAATCTTGGGTTAAACTATTATGTTTGATCCTAAATTCTCCTTGATCGAGATTCCATGAAATGCTCCTGTGTAAGTCAACAAAGTCTCCTGAACCTTCTTCACGTATCCAGAGTGGAACAGCTCAAAACAACACAAACAATTTTTATGTATTTTATGTATATATTTTTATATTTTTTTGCCTGTACTGACTTTGACGTCACCCACCAGTGTTAACGGAGACGTTCGATTCTTTGAGCCGCGCTCACCGGACTCCATCAACGTGCTGCAGACAGTGAAGGGGTTAACAGCCCTGGACATCCACCCACAGGCCAACTTGTTTGCCTGGTGAGTTCTCTTTCATGTTCATGTTCAATTCTATTCATAATGGTTAAAATACAAGCACAATCATGAGACATAATGCACATATGTGAAATTGGACACCCTGGTAAGCTATTTGAAGCTTGTGTATCGGGGACCAGCCACTAGCAAATAACGCACATTATAAATCCTGTCATATGTATAACACAATATCATATACAACCTGCAATTATATATACTATAACTACACACATACACATTAACCTATAACAAGTGAGAAAAGGGAGCGAAGGATTTCAGCGTCACTTGTTTAGAAATCATTGTGTAGATGCAGGTCCCGGCCAAGAAAACGTTGTCCACAATGTTGACGTCAGATCCTGTCACTCTTCTGAACTTTGTTCCATTTGTCTAAATCAGAAGAGGAAAATATCGCTGTTTATGTATTGACTTGGCTTTACGAACAACAACATTTAACCGCACAGTACACCTGACATCCGTCCAGAAGGTTGCATGTCACCACAACAGAAATCCAACGCATCCCCTGCTAAGGATTGACCAATCTCCCAGAACAAATAATCTTGGGCTGACTGGAACCTGGGTCCCTGCAGTCAGACATAGGTTATCCTGTAAACACACAGCGAATGATTGATGTGATGTGATGTCTCTCTCTCTCTCTCTCTCTCTGTCTCTCTCTCTTTTATCCTGTGCTCTCCAGCGGGTCGATGAACCAGTTCATAGCGGTCTACAACGCTAACGGCGATGTGATCAGCAACATCAAGTATTACGACGGCTTCATGGGACAAAGGATCGGGGCCATCAGCTGCCTGGCCTTCCATCCACATTGGGTAACCCAACACTTCTGTACACACACCCCAGCAGTATTCATCTGGGCCATTTCACATGTCTCTACATTCTGTGGAGTTTATGAGTTTAGTGTCATTTATAATACCGCATATACTATTTTTCAAATTTATGTTATCTTCTAAAAACTCTTAAACCGGCGTTTGGTTGACCTCGAGCCCTTGGTATTCTGCTCTGCCTTTTGAGAAAATGAAAAGCTCAGATGGGCCAATCTGGAATCTTGCACTTTATGAGGTCATAAGGGGCAAGGTTACCTCCCCTTTCTCTGCTTTGCCCGCCCAGAGAATTTGGCCCACTCATGAGAGAGAGAAATCATGGCTTTCAAACGAGCAAAGTGGCAGTTGGTCAAGGTATTAGGGGACCACTAAGGTCTATATAAAAGAGACTTCAGATACAGTATTAGGGGACCACTAAGGTCTATATAAAAGAGACTTCAGATACAGTATTAGGGGACCACTAAGGTCTATATAAAAGAGACTTCAGATACAGTATTAGGGGACCACTAAGGTCTATATAAAAGAGACTTCAGATACAGTATTAGGGGACCACTAAGGTCTATATAAAAGAGACTTCAGATACAGTATTAGGGGACCACTAAGGTCTATATAAAAGAGACTTCAGATACAGTATTAGGGGACCACTAAGGTCTATATAAAAGAGACTTCAGATACAGTATTAGGGACCACTAAGGTCTATATAAAAGAGACTTCAGATACAGTATTAGGGGACCACTAAGGTCTATATAAAAGAGACTTCAGATACAGTATTAGGGGACCACTAAGGTCTATATAAAAGAGACTTCAGATATGGTATTAGGGGACCACTAAGGTCTATATAAAGAGACTTTAGATACAGTATTAGGGGACCACTAAGGTCTATATAAAAGCATCCAAAGCACCATGTCATGGGACCCTTGTGTTGTCATGACCCCAAATGTTTTTCTGGTCTGCAACTTTGATCTCATCCCCCTCTTTTTCAGCAGCAGGCAGTAGGACTGCACAATAAATATTATTTTTTTTATCATCATCACAAAATCAACTGGCGCAGTAAACACATCGCGACAGGCTGCGACATACCATGAAAGACACTTTTTGTGTTCGTTGAAAGAAATTATCAGTAGAAAACTAAAATGGAACGGCAATTCTTGTTTTAGTGGTGCCTTTTATATTCAATTTAATGTTCAATTTGTTCAGTAAAAGAATGTTGGAAATGATTTCCTTTCATTTGTTTTAAATTCAACATGCACTTTGTTGTATTATAGCAGAATTTCGAAAGCAGAAGTGCAGAACTGAATACACTTCAATAGTGGTTTATTTATTGCAGTATCGGATAGTGCACATTTTCGTCAAATGGTGCAGCCGTAGCAGGCAGCTGTTTCCAGTATTTAAAAAAAAAAAGCTGTATTAACAAGAAGTAAGTAATAATCAAGTCTGAACTGCCTTCTCTCTTTTTCTCCCTGCAGCCCCACCTGGCGGTAGGCAGCAACGACTACTACATGTCCATCTATTCAGCAGAGAAGAGGCTCAGATAACACACCAGCATTCATCACCCCCCGCCCCCCAACTCCACATCCACCACATATGACTTCTGAACCCGAGCCCAGAGCCCCGGGATGTAAATGACTTCTTCGTTTTGTACATATGCAATTACCACCCTGAATGTTCTAGTGATGGCTGCTGACAAAAGCTTGACTGCTACGGACGACGATATATATTATTATTATTATTATTATTATTCTCACTGTTCATTCATATTCTTATTATGAAGCTATTGATTGTAGACTTGGCTGTGCTGAGAAGTGTGTGATATTTAAAATAGCGTATACTGAAGATTAGAAGTTCTATTTTAAAAGAAGTGGTACCCACCAGTGACCGGGGACTCGTCCTCGCCACGCAGCAAGCCTCACTACGTGAACCAACTGTGACCCCCGCCAACCTGGAGGGGAGGGGGGGGGAGGGGTCGCCCACATAGGGCAACACACACTGTTAAAAACACATTCACCGGTGCAGAAAACACAGACTGGCCCTCCGCTAGACCCCCCACCTCCCCTCCGGTGTGTTCTGAACTCATTTTAACAGGCGGCTCACAGCCAAAAGACTTGGAGTTTTGCCATTTTGCTGCACTGCTGGCAAGACGTTTGTAGGGGACTGACCCAGAGATGGAAGAACTGTGCTCAGTCTGGCCTGACGTGTGTGTGTGTGTGTGTGTGTGCGTGTGCGTGTGTGAGTGTGAGAGATAGCACAGATGTGTGCCCCACAGTGGGCCGTCATAGCCTTGGACTTTAACAGATGTCCATATAAGATGCCTGCTCCCATGCTAGAACTCTCCTTCCAGCTTCCCTGACCCCAGCGTGTCAAACATAGTCACATTTTCAATACAAGCCCATTTTGTTGCGGGGGGGGTTGTTGGTTTAATTGTTGGTTTATTTGTTTTTTAACATATCGCTTGTAAAAAAGGGAAACCCTCCATTAACCCTAGGATGATACATCCCCTTCTATCTAGCACAGTCAGAGGAGGGCTGCATTGGTAAAAGATTAGCACCACATCCCCCAAGGGAGCCTGCTACACCTACCCCCCCCGCCCTCCAAAGCAATAAAAAACTTGACATGATTCAGCCTCAAGCTTCTCCCCTGACGTTTCTGACTGAAAGTAGCGCTTCAGTTCAAAAGGTGATAGCAGCATCAATAGCTTCAGACAGATGTACTCGCCCAGCACTCGCCCGGAGGCATCCAAAGGTGCCACAGTATAGCAATACAAACACCCATTTCTAGGTTAGGGTTTCTTTTTATGTACTTAAGAGAGCCAGATGGGTGTGTTATTACACCATCTGCTCACACCAGTGACAGGAAGGATATCAGTTAAATGGATTTTTCTTGTAATTGACTACATTTTTCTGCTAATCAATATGTCCAAATCCTCCCCATGTGGAATCAAAAGATAGCAAGAAAAAGAAAAAAGCTCCGCAAATACTCTGCTGACCTGCACACTGGTCCCAAAAACCTGTCAGTCTATCTTTTTCTGGCCTCATAAGTCAAAGTTGACCTGGTCTGTTTATCTAACCCACAGTGAGGGACAGCCTTCTTATTTTCCACACAGCCAAGGCAACCTTTGAGCACACAGCACAGTGGGTTTTGAGAACTTTTAGATTATGTGACTCCTCACACCAGGGGTCACTGTTTGGACCATCTTTCATTTTCTGTTAGTTTTTTTTTTTTTTTTTTTTTAGTTTAGATTTTACTTCCAGGCTTGTTTGGTTAGATTTTTGTATTCACTGAGTTGGAGGCACAAAGTAAGTTGCATGTTCATGGGTGGCATCAGAGCTGTCACACTCTTTGGTAACACTTTACTTAAGTTTTCTACATAAGAGTGACATGACACGGTCATGAACCCATGACACGGTCATGAACCCATGACACGGTCATGAACCCATGACACGGTCATGAACCCATGACACCGTCATGAACCCATGACACGGTCATGAACCCATGACACAGTCATGAACCCATGACACGGTCATGAACCCATGACACCGTCATGAACCCATGACACGGTCATGACGCATGAACCCTAACCCTAACAATAACTGTAACTTGTCATAACAAAACCGAAAGACACATACTAAAAAAGCATCAAGTCATAATTGTTATGACTTGTTTATAATGTTTTATGACACATGGTGACAATGACAGTGTCATGTCACCACTATGTAGAAAACTAGTAAAGTGTAACCCACTCTTCTTTATCTCTGTACCTGTACATGCTCACTGTGTTAACTCTTAGACCAAGTCCGAAATCCCGCTCAGGTATATCATGAGGCCCCCACCCCCCACCTCCCCGTGTGCATGGCCACGCCAGACGTCATGGACATTGTTGACGTAAATGTCATTGTGGTAAAGATGTCTCTTTTTTTTATTAGAACTGGGGCTATGAGTTGTGTTTTTGTGCCGTCTCACCATCGAGGTGCCTCTTCTCTGGGGCTGCAGCCTTTGCTTATGTAATTTTTAAAGTTTCTTTCTTTCTGTTTTTTTTTATTTCATGTTTTTATTCTGCTGGCATTTTGTTTGTAGGAAAGAAGATTAGGGCGACGTGTAAAAACATTTATTTGAGTTCTGAGTTTAAAAAAAAAAAAATAGTCGGAATTCTGATTTTAAACTCAGAACTCAAATACAATTGTCACATGTAGCCCTAATCCTCTTCTGTATGTTTGCCTTAACCTCTGAGGTGGGGGGGAGGTGGGGGGGCAGCCTTACCCTCACCCTCTCTCACACACACACACACACACACACACACACACACACACACACACACACACACACACACACACACACACATACACACTCTCACTGCACTTAAGTCTTCTTACCATGCCCCCTTTCCATCACCAATGTACCCCAACAGCCGCCCCCTCCCCTCCTCTCTTTCTTTCCTGCCACGCCCACCTCTCCCCTCTGCATCAGTTGTCCCGAGCTTTGTCCCGCAGAAGGACTGGGCTCGTGGACTGGAAGTGAACTGGGAACACACACACACCACACAGTCTGCAAAACCGGCTGCAGTTGCAGTCGGCCCCATGGGTCCCCCCCGTCACGGAGCCCCGCTTCACCCACTCAGCCCAAATAACGTGTGTGATTTGGCTCCGAATCACATTCATTTCTAAGATTCCTGCTTCCACTTTTAAGATTTTAGATCTGGAAAAAAAAAACAAGAGACTTCAACAAAGTAGTAAAGGAAAAATGCAAACAATCAGGTTTCTCTCTGTGACTTTAGACTGCTTTGATGACTGGTTTATAAGACAGGAGATGAAATCAATGAAATAAACCAAATACTACACCGGATTCTGTCTGTTTCTGGTATGTGAAACAAAAGTATGCTGTAGTCTTTTGTCCACATTATGAAAAATTGTAATCTTGGCAAAGTTTTGGTGATCATATTGTCTAGCTGTATCAATGCTCTAATTTAAATTCTTTTCTTCAACAATAGATTTGATGCGGTCCTAAAGTCTCTGTTGGGGACAATCAAGTACACTTTATTTAATGTCTTTGTATATTTAATTTAATTATCAAATAATGTCAAGGCATTTAACTGGGTCTTTTAAATTTGTGTTGATTTTAATGTTTTAATTGCTAGGGCTAGGCTTAGCTTTTGATTAAGACGAGACAAAATTTTAACGGGGTGGTATTGCATAGAGGCCAAAATATCCGGACTTTTATCGTTAAACTGGGGATGTCCTTCTTTCAGACTGACCCTAATAACAAATGTCATCCATAGCCACAGAAGACCTCATACAACAGAGTAATGCTCATGGATATTAAATTGACTTTGTCATGTAAAATAAGTGAAATGGCACATAAAACACTGAGTATAGAGCTGTAGCCCTGAAGGGTTTAAGAACCCTGGATATGGATTAGGATGAAAGGAGTCTGAAATGAAATATGATGCATGTACTATAACTGCACCCTCCGTCGACACTCTTTTTAATAATGGGATCGGAGTCATGTGACATGCTGTTCACTTTGCAAATGCACAAAAATCTATTTCTTTTCAAAAATCCACCTGCCACAAATTTCCAATAAAGTGTTACACCTCGTCTTCAATATTATATATAATATATACATCAGAAACAATTAAGAGTCAACTCATTCAAATTACATTTTATTTGACTACAGTTACTTTTCAGAAGTCACTTTTTCTTTTATAGTGGCATTCTCCCCAGTGACACTTATTTGTAGATTTATTTATTTGATTAGGATAATGCACATTAATTAACATTTCTGTAAATGTGCCAGTGTTAGCCAGTCAGCTAATTTTCAACTGTAGTCCTAGTTACCTAGCATTTCATGATATCCCAGTCTCTCTATTTGGTTGTTGCAGCTAGCCTGAGCTAGTTAGCATGCTAGGGCTGGCTACTGAATTCAACACTTTTTAGGCACTGACTGAATTGCCTGTCTCAGCTGACCCCAGTGGGCCTCCGTACAATGAGTTGGTCAGCCTGCTGGGACACTGAGGGCACATGGAGAAATACCATTATGAGATGAAAGCAGACTTTTGAAAAAGGACAGTTGGGCTATTTTCTTACTATTTAACTTTTATATGATTCTGTATTTGATGTATTCATTTTAAACATGAATGCCAAAATGCGTCACTGTTGATTTATTGTGATGTGAGCCTAATTAAACCGATGAAATGACGGTATTTTGTTCACCTCAACTTGGGAACTTGCGATGTGCTACCTTTTCTTCATTTTTTGGAACATTCCTAAATTTTGATCTTAGATTTTGGGTCTAGCCCGCCACAGAGAATCTCCATTATTGAAGCGCAACCTCCTTTTTCAACTCCAAATTGACTGTTCTGGTAGTTAACCAGGGGCTCGCCTGAGCCCGTTATGATGGGAAGTACATGTAAACATAGACAATGGCTCCACCTACGTGCGTCCAGTGAGAGCCAGGCTGAGATTTTTGTCAGTGAATAGCCCTTCTCAGCGTTATCCTCCCTTCAGGAAATGGGCTTTTTCTATACAAATAATATTTTCCCATCTTGTTCATGTCTCTACCTACGGCTCTGCCAGCCGAGGTCAAAGTTCAAGGGCCTGACTACTGCACCCCAATCAATACAACAGTATTTTGACTACCTTTACACACACACACACACACACACACACATGAAGGAGAACATTCCACAGCAGCAAAGAGCCGGGCGGCACGAACATCCTGAGGAAACAACATTCACTTCCTGGCAAATTAAGCCAAGCCGACAGGCTGCTCGGGTTGATAACCGCCACCGCTGGCTGACCACTGAGTGACTGAGGTAGAGCACCACCTTAGTGTCCGCTCCCGCCCACACACACACACACACACACACCACCCATCAGCCATAGTCACAAGTCAGTTAACCCCCAGGACAGCCAGCAGCGTTGGGAGCCTCAGTGTTCCTGAGACAGGATGGTCCCCCTACTACTGCTCACCTCCACGCTCCTGTCCAGCTGTAAGACCACTCATCTATCTTCTTCTTCTTCTCCGGATTGCTTTTTTTTGTGGATGCGGTTTATAAGATTTGTCTCTAACCAGGTGCTTTACTTTCTTATCTTGCTCCAAGACTTCCATGCAGGGAGAACGGTGAACGCAGAGCAATGTAAGTATAATCTAAGATGAATTACGCTTTACATAGAGACAGCTTACTTGGACATTTTCCACAGAATTGTCATTGTTTGGAGCAGAAGGTGGAGTTACTAAGTGGCTCAGTGTTTATGGAGCGTCATTGCTTTTTCTTTCCATATGGACTGAGCTTTGAGTTGGAAGACTTTTCAATAAGTTGCCACCCACTGGAGAACACTCCCAACGCCAAGAGAGACACATGGTCAGTTAGTGGAAACAGTCATGTTTGTTATCAGAAGTTTCTGGTCGCTGGCGTGTGGTACTGGTGACGAAGCTGTGGGAGAAAGCGTTGGGAACATGATTGTGAGCGGTGTCACACCCCTCCCTCTGGAGCGGGTTGGTGATGGAAGGCATGAGTCAGCCCTGATCGGTTGTAGTAGAGATGGAGGCATCATCCGAGCCAAGATCCAGACATGAAAAAAAAGATTATTATATTATTATTATTTTGATTGGTTCGTTACTTTCTGGAAATGTATAGAAAAAAATTCATTCATAGTAGACGCTGTGCTAACTGCTTAGATTTTGAGTAAAAGTATCAAAACCCCAATACAAAAATCATTTCAAGTACCCTGCATTTAAATTCTCAAGTAAAAGTACAGAAGTATCAGTGAAATGTACTTACAGTATCAAAAGTAAAAGTACTTGTTCTGCAGAAGAATTAAACGTCCCTGTGATTGATATATATTTTTTTTGTATGTGACATTATTAGGTTTTTAATACTAGTGCATCAATATGTAAGCAGCATCTTATGGTTGTAAGTGGTGGAGCTACCTTTAGCTACTTTATATACAGTTCTGTAGTTTTGTGCAGTGGTTTCCAACCTAGGGGTGAGGCCCCTCCAAAGGGCCCTGAGATAAATCTGAGGGGTCGTGAGATAATTAATGGGAAAGGAGAGAAGAAAAAAACAAAGTCGGCTACACAAATCTGTTTTCATTTTTTAGATATTTCTCTAATCTTTGCTTTTTTTTTTTTTATGAAATATTGGATAATTTGACTTCTTTGGGCCTCGAACAGTCAATCTAAATAAAACCATCGGAGAGGCTTAGAGGGGAAATCCCTTTTGAACTGACAACTCGTAGAGGAAGAACTTTTTGGAACTGGTCTAATCTGTATTAATGTGTTGTATTTCATAATCTTATCCATATTGTTTTTAAATGTAAAATCTTAATCTGAAAAGGAATCCTAGCTTTTATACAAATGTAGGGGAGTACAAAGTGGAAGCTTTCCCTCTGAAATGTAATGCAGTAGAAGTATATAGAAGCATAAAACGGAAAGTACATACAGTACATGTACCTCAAATGAATAACCATAATAAATGGTACATTGATAGTTAATTAACTTTAATTAATAGTTACTTTACTTGTAACAAATAATGAACTAATGATTTATGTTTACTAATTATTAATGTTATAGTTTTTTTTATTAGTGTGATATAAAATAATGAGTCTATACTTGGTTCATAAGTGTTTTTTAAAGCTCTATAGACCTTAATTGCATAGTTGCAACTAATGCTTATAATAATAAATTATTAAATGGTTATTAGCGCACCATGTAACAATAAATCTTTCATAGGTGAGACATGAGGAGTATTTGTACACTGATAAATGCTATCTCAATAATGTTTATGTATGCTTTACACAAAGTATTTAATACCCATTCGCAAGTCAATCAAATCATAAGTCAAAACATTTTGAGAGCCGTCTAAATAATGTTCGACAGTTTACAAATCATTCCTCAAAGGTTTGCAAATCGTTAACAAACACTTCATCTAATAAAAAAAAAATAATGGTGTGCGCAATGAGAAACTGTTGCAAAAAACACAAATTCTGGCATTACTTATGATAAGTAAACATTTTGAATCATTTCATTGTTACCAGTAAAATAACAAAAGAACATCGTCTACTATATTTTTATTTTCTATCTGCTACCTTTATTTTAGGGAACCCAACATGCCCCTTGAGGGTTTTCTGGCTTTCCTTTGAATATCTTTCCCACTTATTTTTTAGTATATGTGCTGTTTTTTTTTTACATATGCTAAATAAAATCTAAGCTACTAAACTAAAATTAATTATCAATATAGCATTTGTTAGTGATGGTTATCATAACGTCTTCCCAGCACTGGCTCCGCATGTATCTACCATAACTCGAGGTGTATTGAGAGCCCGCAGCAAATCTCCGCCCTGCGCGCCTGATGTTTCTCATCATCAGCGCTGCCAGGTCCTGCTGAATGATGCTGGCTGTGGGCCAGATCCAGCAGGCCCTAAAATGGTGATAGTTCCCCCGGGTGGGGGGGGCAGTTTGTCTGACAAAGTGCTTTTCCTGCCCCTTTTTTTCTTGTTTTCCAGGTTTGTTTACGGCCCCACAACACCCTCCTCTGAGTCACAACACAGCATGTTTTCTCTAATGCGCGACCATGTGGGGGATCTAGTGGGGAGGCTTGACGTACGTGCACAGATGCTTTCTGTCGCCTGGTTACACTGCGGGACACGTTTTTAAAAGTGTTTCCTAAAAAAATAAAAGACTAATTGTTGCTCCTTCTACATTTGTGCACCTAACACCAAACATCCCCCATCAATCATTCATTACTTTCCACCTGTTCGGGCCTGTGAACCACATGAGCATTTGAAGATTTGGGGCTTCGTGACCATGTCACAGGGAATGACGTAGTTCGGCTGCTGTAATCAATCTAGAGACAATTAGGCTGAGAGTTGTTAGAGAGAGAGAGAGAGAGAGAGAGAGAGAGAGAGAGAGAGAGAGAGAGAGAGAGAGTGAATCGTGACGCCGGATCCAGGAATAAAAGAACAAAGGCAACATTTCTGTAGCCGTCGTGGTAAAAAGCAGAAGGGTTGGCTGTCCTTTCTTTTCTTCGACAGCTAAACATGTCACACCGGTGAGTTCAGTGATCTCATTGGCTTACTGGTGTCAAGACCCTTAGGGAGGCGATTTGAGGACACCAAATCCTGAGACTTAGCAATAAAACTCACCAAGACCTCTTTTCCTCTCATCTCCTAACTTCTAACGGCTCCAAAAAAAAAAAAAGCATCAGATCCAGCTCCATATAGAGAGAGATCGGGCTCTTCTTTATCTGCTTCTATCTGCTGGTATTATTGTTGTTTTCTTACCATCAGATGAATACCAATGAATTTTACACTCAAGCATACATGCATTGTTTCTTACATGAGTCTCACACCCAGATGGGATGCCGTCACCAGTATGACGAAATTCCATGGTCAAGTTCCTAAATGCCAAGCAGATACTCAATTGTATGGCACTTATAATTGAAGTTTCAGCTGTAGTCATTTCAAAAATGCAATCAAAATGGCCTAGTTCAGGATAATAGCCTGGGATCATCTGACATATATAGCCTGGTGGATAGGACAGGTGTCAAGGAATCAAGTTGAACATACTGTAGGAATGGACTTCATCAAGAGGTGAAGAAAAGATTCAATGTGTCCACAGTCTTAAGAGCCATAAAATTAAAAAAAGGGGAACATCATGGTAGCGCAGTGGCTCAGTGGCTAGCATGGTTTCCTCACAGCAAGTTGGCACTGCAAAGTTCGATCCCTGGTCCGGGGTAGGGCCGGTTTCTGTGTCTGTGGATGTTCTTCCGGTGTTTGTGTGGGTTTCATCAGAGTGCTCCGGGTTCCTCCCACCATAAAGACATGCATGCTAGGTAACTAGCACTACAGTAGGAAATTAGCCACTGGCGCATTTACAGAAATGAAATCTGTTAAGTACATTTCTTTTAATAAATGTAGAGTATAAAAGAATCAGAGAAAATATTAAGGCATGTATAAAGCTCAGTAGAAGTTATTCGTAATCTTACAGACGGCATTGTGTTGCAAAGACCTTGGTGTCATTTCTCAGGCTATACATTTTTGTAACAATCCAACCAGAAGAAGCCATTAGAGATTATATAAAGTTATAGCCCTCAACATTTTTGTTAAATAAGCTTATTTGTTTAAGTTAAAGGCCTGGTACACTACACAGGTTAATACAACAGTTAATCGGGCTGATTGGACCTCATCCCAGGACTGTGTGGGTGTGTTTCAACTGATTATGAACATCTTGCTAAGTCCTGTGTTAGCTCTGGTGCACCTGTTAGGGCACGAAAAATGGCAGCTTTATTATTTGTATTAGTAAAAAAGAGCTGGGACCTAATAAATTCCCATCTAAGCGCCAACCCACCTTCAACCTGAGCAGAGATCTGATCAGCCTGAATCAGATTTGAAGGTTTTAAATGGGAAGATTGATACCACTGTCATATCTTTTTGGAAAATATCAAGCTAGATTGTGCGTTAACTATCTTTGCTTAGCATAAAAAAAAATTAAAAAAAAAATCATTGGGAACCTGCTATCTTGGCTCTGTCCAAAACTCAAAAACCTGCCTGCCGCCATCTCTAAAGCTCACTAACACATTCATATAACTTTCCTTTGATAAATTTGCATTTTTAACCAAAGACCAATGACAAGTTTTGGTTTGACAGGAAAACTTGTTGCTAAACTCAGCCAACCAAATCATGGCTCTAGCTCCATAGTAAGCGTAGTTCTCTGTCCCAAACTAAAAAAAAAAAATTTAAAAAAAATCGCCATCTCTAAAGCTCACCAACTCATTAACATAACTTTTCTTTGATAAATGTGTATTTTCAATCAAAGTGTAATGAAAAATTTTGGTTGGACAGGGAGGTAGGTGGACATTTTGATATTGTGGTCCTTTTTGATTGAATACAGTAAAATATATTACATATTGCACCTTTAAAATGGACTAAGGGTCAAATGTAAAAGCTTAAACCTAAGACTTCAAAAACACTGTCCCCTCTTTCAATGCAATATATTCAGTCTGATTCATTTTTTTTTTTTTTTTTTATTCGCTCCCTAGCATTCACGATACGAGGCATCACCCTGTCCATCGAGCCCAGTGCTGATGTGAGTCGGAACACCAATGTGACTCTGAGATGCAAGGCCGCCGTCAGCAGCTCTGGGAAGGAGGTGCTGAGTCGTGAGTACACTATATACAAGGACGGCAACACAATCTACACCAAGACCTCCAGCAGCTCGGAGGATCTTCTGTACCCTCTGCCCGAGGTCAGAGTCTCCAACACCGGCAAATACAAGTGCAAGATCAGCATTGAGGGGAAACACATGACCAGCGGAGCCAAGAAACTCACAGTAACAGGTTGGTTTGTTATTGTGGAACCAGGATTTGCTGTTGTGGTTTGAGAAGTTCAGGTCAATGTGAATGTGTTCAGATATATATGCTACACCTGTGAGTCATTGTTTAACAAGATAATTGAACACTTTTTAAAGTGTGGTTAAGTTAATCACGTGTTGGCGGGCTACTCCTAATAATGAAGTTAACTGTTACATACATGCAACACACTAACGTGAGCTATTATGATTAGCTTGGGGTGGCAGTAGCTCAGTCCGTAGGGAGTTGGGTTGGGAATTGGAGGGTTGCTGGTTCAAGTCCCACTACGGGACCAAAGTACAGAGTGTAGATTGGGCGCTGCCAGGTGCCCTTGAGCAAGGCACCGTGCACCCCTATCCACACACATGGCAGCCCACTCACTCTGACATCTCTCCATTTGTGCGTGAATAGGTTCTGTGTGTATTTCAGGCCTGTGTGTAGTGATTACTACCAAAACACCGTCCTGCCACAATCTGTCCCAATACGTCGTAGTTGGCCAGTAAATGCCATAACGTTAAAAACATATTCTTTGTACATCTTTACAATGAAAGAACCAAGCCGACCTGCCTTGCAAAATGCAAAGTTTTCTTCAAAACTTGCCGTTTTCAGCGTGTAGCTGGCTAACTCGAAGTCTGGTGTTGTTTCCCAAAATGAACAGAGGGCGAGGAACATCCAGCAGCAATAATCCTGGAAAGGAACTGCTGTTGATCCAGACTATAGCCATAATAATGGAACTAACACGGGCACGATTCTAAATCCAATGTATGTAGGTTTGAAAAATGATATTAAAACGTTCATAATGGGAATGCGGTGTTATGTGCAACAACAAGCAAGATCATTTCTTCAACATTCGCAGGAGATGGTGCTGTTTCATTTTGGCTTAACATTATTAGAACACTGTTGTGTTACATCTGAGCACATTTCTTGCACGTTGTCTTTTTCTTTTTTAGAGCTTTATTAAAGTTTTTACAAATACAAGTTATAAACAGTAGGCATACATTAGAGGGCAAAACAGAAAAGAAAACAAACATAATTAACATTTGAGCTTACTATAAAATGTCTTCTTCTTAGGTCACTGAGCACTTGTATGCACACTTCATTGCTGTTTATAACAGTATTTTGTAAAGCCATACAGCATCAGGTCTTCTATTATTTGAAGCACACCACAAATATGATTATTTGTATCAGCTCCTTATTTTTTCTAACATTACACCACACACTTTTAATTTGTCCCAGACTTCTTTACCTCTATAACAGTCCATCAAGACTGTCCATCATATTGTCTTCCCAGGCTTGTCGAAACCAATTCTCCGCCTTAACAATGGTGTGGTCAGCGAAGGAGAGGAGATAACGGCCACGTGTATTGCACACGGTGAGACAGGCTCCATTTTCTTTTACTTCTACGAGGACTCCAAAGAGATCCAGGAGAATTTCAACCAGCCAGAGGCCAAGCTGCGCATCACTAGTGTCGGCATCCACAAAATTCACTGTGCCTACACTGTCCTCGTAACGCCAGACTCCTTCAAGTCAGAGGAAAGCAACACTGTCACTGTTTCAGTCAAAGGTAAGTAGCATTTTGAAATGTCTGTACTCTTGAAAGCATTGGACCCATGACCCATCACAGGGCTTTTTCTTCATTGGTTTTGTGTATGTAGAACTTCCCATCACACCGGTTTTGGAGATCTTCCCCCAGTCCAAAATTTATGAAGGAGACAAACTGGTCATCATGTGCACCGTCAGCAACGTTCTGCAGCGCTCTGAAAGTATCCACCTCTACCTGAGCCAGGGGAACCAGCTTCTCAGCAGCGGAGAAACCAAAGTCAACCACAGCATGGTTGCCCTGGCCAAGGACCCTGGCGAGTTTGAGTGCAGATTTGAGATGGGAGATGTAGTGAAATTTGTCTCAAAGAAGGTTTCAGTGACTGGTGAGTGGACAGAGGACAGAGAACCTGTAAATCCGTCTTCTAATCATTGTTTTTCATCTTAACATTATTGATGATTGTAAGCGTCAACTTTTTCCTATGGAGGCTACATCCATGGTGTCCCAAAATAGGTTATGAGACAAGAAATATAACTGAAAACATCAATGAATAAATGAGTTATGTTAAGCTAAATATTTATTTTATTAACCCTCATGTTGTCCTATATCAATGTTCTTTTTAATTACCCCAAATAACATGATTGATTCCACACAACGCTCTTTGGCAAGTACAAATCTCTACTTTCATTCATTTTGGGGCGTCTTATTTCATTTTATAGCATTTGAAAAAAAAAGTTGACACATTCCAGTCTGTGATTATCCATCAACATCCATTCCTTTAAATTTAGTTGAAATAATTCTTAATTTCTGCTTTTCTAACTCAAACATTAGGTATAATTTCCTATAAATGAGGTTTATTGACCATAAATTCCAAAAACAACTGTAAAACTAAAGTTAATAAATGTTATGTAGTGTTGAAAACGTCAAAAAAGTGACAAACAGTGGGGAAAAAAGCATCAAAAGTGTTGAAAAAGGACAAATATGTAAGAAAAAGTTAAAAACATTGATAAAAAGTGTCAAAAAAAGAGTTAATTTTTTTAATTTTGATGGGAAGAAAACAAGGGTTAAATAAAACAAGGGCAAGGGTTAATTATTCTACACTCCATTTTAATTACCTAATTAACAGTGTAATATAGTATTACTGATTTGCATTGAGTGCATTGTCCCTGTCAAATAAATAACTAAATAATTAAAAATATATTGTTTTTGACTATCGGACATCCTTTACTAGATTATTAAGTATCATCAATGCAGACGATGACGTTCCATGCTTGTGAAATCTGTCCACAGAGCTGTTCTCAGTGCCCACTTTCACCATGTCTCCTGCTGAAGTCTTTCAAAAGGAATATATGACGCTAACCTGCAAAAGTGAGAGATTTGCCTCTGAAAGACTCAAAAGGGAAGAACTGACCTACGCTCTTGATCCATCTGAAAGTCCACTGATCCCCAAGAGCGCTGGAGTATTTTATGGCAAAGCCCTGCAGCATGATTTCAACTATACCTGTGTAGCTCGAGCCCGGGGCATCGTGAAACACAGCGCAACCCTGACTGTACGTCCTAAAGGTAAGCTTACCGGATGCCTCTTTCATGTTCAATGTTTAATACAAAGATTAACAGTGACACAACATTAACAACTTCATGAGTAATGCACCTCACGCTGTTTTTTTTTATTTCCACAGTATAGCAACAAAAGACGCTCTCAACTGCTGATCACGGCCTAATACCATTAAACAGTGGCGATTTTAGACCATTTTTAGGGGGGCCCTGGATTTTTATCTCAGCCCCCATAAAAATTATAATAACCAAAAAAATGTAATCAATTTAATGCTTCAAATGAGAGTTTGCGAACTTGTCTGTTAGTGACATTTTTGCAAGGCACTGTATCTGTGTCACTTTGTCATTAGGGGGCTGAAGCCCTCTAAAAGTCTGATCCTAGGAACGCCCCTGCCTTTAAATGATGGCATTGATGACAAATGAGCACAAGAAGACTAAAACTAGCTTGGTTAAATGGACCATGTGTGAACAGGGCTATTGGTTTTGCTTTATAGGAGTTGTGTTTTTTTATTTCCCCTTTTTAGTGTCTGTCTCCATTCCAAAGATCTCGGTGGTTGGCAGAGCAGTCCTAGGACAGCCCCTCAAGATCCTCTGTGTATCAGACAGTGGCAGCCTGCCGATAAACTACACCCTTCTGAGGGAGTACGACCCACTGAGCACAACCACTGTTAAGCAGCCCTTTCAACCAGCTTTCTTCACAGTCCCCATCACCAAGCCTGACGAAATCAACACGTACATGTGCGAGGCGAGGAATAATCACAGGGAAGCCCCGCTCAGTAAAAGACTCAACGCAACTGTCATAGGTAATCATTGAAAAATCCATTCTGACATGGGTAGCTTCTTAATTGGCCTCATCATCGCTGCCACAATTAATGGATTACCACATGTAAATTATCATTTGGATGAGCCACTGCAGAGCCGTTATACTACTATACCTGAAGGTCCATTTTATAGCTTTTGCTGAGCTTTTAAATTGTATCACACAACCTTTATTAGCCGGTGGACTTTGTCCAGTTGTTATTGAATTGGGGATGTGGATTTTTTTCATTTTTCTGAGCACTGGAAACATTTCTTTTCTGTTTTAGCTGAAAAGTTGGGTTTTACGGTGGATGCCTGACCTCTGAAACAGCAGTTGGCAGAACAGTTTCACCTCAATGTCCTTTCTACACGAGAGTTTGCCCAGTTCTCTTAACAGTTCTTCTAGCTGCTGTTTCCAAGGTCAAGATTTAACTTTGAAATTATTGCCGTCCTTATTTTATTGTATAATTCAATTGATACAACCCCCCCCCATCCCCCATACCAACAACACCATATGATATAACTTGGATTTGACTTAGATGGATTGACACCACTCATGAATGTCTATTAAAGGAACAGTTCACTTCAAAAATCAAAAATAAACATTTTTCTCTTACCTTAGCATTTTTATCAATCTAGATTTTTTTTTTTTGGTGTGAGTTGCCCAATGTTGGAGATATCAGCTGTGGAGATGTCTGCCTTCTCTTCAAAATTGAACTAGATGGCACTCGGCTGGTGCTAAAGGTTTCAAAAAAATTGGTGGGTGTAGTTGAAAAGAAAAATAGTTCCCACATGAAACTGCTCACAACCAGGTCTCTGATTTTCTTGAGTAACTGGGTCTTGATTTCTGAAAAGAGACAATGGCCCAATCCCAAAGTGAGCCCTGAGGACTAAGGACTAAAGACTCAGACTTAATTGATCTCAGGTGCTAAGTGACGAGTGTGTGAGGCCACACAGGCTCAGATAGGCATAAATGGGATTGGGACAGCACTTGAAGAGGTTACCTTGGCAATGTCTAATAACAAAGATGTTGCTGACATATGCCAATTTGGGTATTTTTATTTTGTTGCTTTCCACACAGCCAAGGCACAGGAGACGGCTGCCTGATTCCACATTTTTTTCAACTCTTGTTTTACAAACTGGGTTAGGTCCGTTGCGTTCTGTGGGGTGTGTCGTGCTGTTGTTTACCTTTTTTAATTTCTGGATTTCCCTATGGTCTCGGCAATAAACATCACAGCGCTTTGAACTGTGGGTAGTTCCCTTTTGGTGAAGTCTGCATTGATGTAGACTCGTGGAAAGGGCTCGGTAAGTGTGAACTCAAACCCTCATGCCCTTTGAAATTCAACATTGGTACAACCCTAAGGCATTACGAATTTCGCGAGTCTGTGAAACACTGGGCAACTCCCACCAAAATAACCTAGAATCTAGTAATCTAGATTGCTAAATAGCACTACAGGTGAGAGGGAAAATTTGTATTTGTGATTTTTGGGTAAACTGTCCCCTTAAGCTCAGCATAAAGACTGGAAACAGGGTCATTGTCCAAAGGTAACAAAATCTACCTACCAGCACCTCTTAAGATCACTAAGTGATGTTGACTAATGTCCCATCGTTTCCTCTCCTAGTACCTCTGACGCAGCCGATTATGACCGTCATCCCCGACCTACCAGAAATCTCTGAGGGAGTTCATCTCTACCTCATATGTGGTGTTGCCGGCACTCCGCCTGTCACCTTTAAGTGGTACCGTGTTGGCAATGAACAGCCACTGTATACCACCACCTCCAACAAGAACAACACAGACTACCAGGTCCCGGAGGTGTCCAAACAGCACAGTGGCACGTACTACTGCGAGGCGGTCAACCACGCCAACAACGTCGTCATCAGTGACAGGGTCAACATACAGGGTGAGACTGATGGGTATTCACTCTCAGTAGGGACCCCCACCTGTTCTTGACCTGCTGTTCTGTGACTAACCCTGACTTCTGGGGCATGCAGAAAGATTTCTTTCCTTCAGAGACTGACAAGTAAAGAAATAGTCAAGCCCCAGACACTCAGTCAGCTAATTAACATAATCCTTTGTGGAATAGTAAGGGTCTCATTCTGTACACAAAACCTAAGCCATCCAGGCAGAGAAATAACATTTTTATTAACATTTTTTTTTTTTCTACTTTACCCACAAACCCTCTCAACCTACAGAGGTCATTGATATAGTGTTTTTCCTTCATATGATATAGAAGAGGAACTACTTTATTAATTTCTCTTGGTGAAATTCAATAATCTTCACTCCGTTGTTACACACACAAACACTGGCTCAAAATAAACCTATATACATGTCTAGAGACATGGATTATTTTTATTGTTGTGGATTGATGTCAGCTCCAAGCCTTGATCAAGGACTTTGACTGGCTCCACTCCAGGGTGCCAGTCCATACCACGTTCCAATTGGCTGACTTGAACCGTCATGCCAAATCTGTACAGCCACTGCCGCCCCAATATCTAGTACGGAGTTCTCGTTAATTGCTCACCTTCTTTTTGCAGATTGTTTTTATTACAAGCAGCCAAAACTCAGACACACAACTCAAAACACATCTTGGTTTCATACACTACAGATGTAGACAACAAGTTATGGTTTCTGTCCCTCAGGATTTGAAGAAAGAGAGACTTAATAGGGAAATTGCATTGCCAGACCAATCTCCACAGCGCTGCATTGGGGGGCACTAAGCTCCTGTTGTAAAGACGGTGGATCTGCAAATTTATCTCTGGAAGGAACTTGTTTTGGTGGACCACAATACAGTAACGTGTGCTATTTCAATTAGCTGGGTAGTTGGGTAAATGTGCTCTTCCCAGTGTATTGCTGTGTGTATTTTGTTGACAGCATATAGCCGCTAATCTGTCCCAAAATGTTCCACTTAGAGAAGAAATGCCAACAAATTCTTTGTAAAAGTTAGCAATCATTCACCAGACAGCCCGCCTTGTTGCACGATCCACATTTTCTTCAAAACATGCCATTTTTAGCTTACTAGCTCCGAGGTTCTGGTTGTTGTTTTCCAAAGCTAAGGGAGTTCATCTTTGTGTTGTCTTTCCCTCAACATGAAGAAAAAAACACTTTTGTTGTCTCTATCTCAATGTTTTGTTGCTTTTCAAACAAAATTATTACATATTTTGGGGGTTCAACATTTCCCCCTCCCCCAATGTATTTGTCCCTTTTGTTGACATTTTGTCACTTTTTACATTTTAGTCATTTTTCCCAAAGTTTTTGATGATTACCTCCAGTAGTTTTTGTCACTTTTTCCTATATTTTTTTATGTTTTTTTTCCCCCAATGTTTTGTCGCATTGTTCGACATTTTCGATCGCCCATATTTCTGATATTATAAAAACTTGGAAACGGGTCAAATTTGACCCCAGGACAACATGAGGGTTAAGAACGATAACCCAAAAAAAGCGGACGGTAAGGGACATGCGGTGGAACTATCTGCTAAATGAACCGTCGCTCCACACTACGGAAAACATCAAGCTTTGCAAAAAATAGCAAAAATGTGCCTTGGTATCTTTTCAAATCTTTGTCAACCCTTTCACATTTTATTCTCTCCCCTACTTTTCTCTTGTGTTTTTGTTTGTCGCTGACTCTCTTTCTTACTGTCTCTCCCTTTAGTGCACATGGCGTTGTGGAAGAAAGTGGTGATCGGGGGGTTCTGTATGCTGGCGGTGTCTGTGTTGGTGGTGGTCTTTCTGCTGTGCTTCAAATCCAAGAGAGGTAGAGAGACCTACAGTCCTCCAGCAACTCAGGCCGTTTATCTCTAACTGTGTATGAAAACCAACCTTCCTCCACCTCCTTTCTCCTACTCTTCTTCTCATCTCTCCTCTCTTATTGTAGGTAAAAGAGAAGCAGCTGCTGAATTGTCAGTGTGAGTTGGCTCGACTACTTCCTCTGCTTCCTCTGAATGTGTCAGATGCTGTAGACCTTAGTGAAAGTCTATCTAGTTTTATAAACTGGCATAGATAAGGGTCTTTGAGTGTTATGTTTCTGTTATTTATAGTAATACATTTTATTTATATAGCGCTTTACATGGTACTCAAAGACACGTTACAGTAAAACCAGCACATAAAGCACATTACAAACAGATAAGCAATAAAACAAGCACATTAAAAGCAATTAAAAACAATAAAACCAGTAACTATCAGTTGATGTTGCTATTGTATGGGGAAGACTAACCTGAAGAGGTACGTCAAAGTACAGTTAAAAAAATATATATATATATATATGTATGTATGTATATGTATGTATGTATGTATGTATATATATATATATATATATATATATATATATATATATATATATATATATATATATATATATATATATATATATATATATATATATGTGTGTGTGTGTATGTACCTCTTCAGGATTCTACATGACGGTGGGAACCAGTCATGTAGAATCCATCCAGTCCCCTTTTCTGCGTTGCACAAAGACACGGCCATTGGGAAGATGTCAAACTTGGACTCATCAGACCAAAGCCCAGATTTCCGCTGGTCTAATGTCCATTCCTTGTGTTTCTTGGCCCAAACAAATCTTTTCTGCGTGTTGCCTCTCCTTAGCAGTGGTTTCCTAGCTGCTATTTGACCATGAAGGCCTGATTTGCCCAGTCTCTTAACAGTTGTATATGTATCATGTATAAGGACTATCAGAGTGATAGAGAAAGACGGCCTCTCTTTAGCTCTGAATCTGAGCGTGCGCAACTTACATCTGCACTCGACTCACAAGAAGCAGCAGAATTTGCTATTTAGTAACGTTAAATGAAGACATTGATGACAAATGAGCACAAAAAGCATAAAACTAGCTAGGTTACATATACCATGTGTGAATATTGTATGCACATCAGTAGTGCAAGTCATGAAGATAACGTTAGAGGTGCTTGGTTATGTCATGTATTAACTAAAAAGGAGTTGTGTAGCAGAATAAAAGTGCATGAAAAAAACATGTAGTACAAAAACTCCAATACTTAAAGGCCACCTTATAGTTATTGAAGTTCAATCTTAGCTTGTATCAGAATGTATAGCATATAGTTTTTCATGCTTTAGATCATTTTGGCATTTAGCAGGTTTTTTTTCTTCACATCACTGCTGCCCGAGTTGACTTTATTTTCACCATCTCTCAGAAAGCCTTCGAGCCCTAAATCAGATGACTCTTTAACAGTGAATCTAACCCACGACACAGAGGTTTATAAAGCAGCCACAGGTAGCTTGGTTTTTACTATTCTCCTGTGTACCACTGACTCTCATCACTCAGTCATCATCGTAACAGCCATGTCTCTCGCCTCAACAGTTATAGCATGTTTTCTTTTGTAGCCACGGCGACCCATTTTCATCCATTGATCCATGTTCTAACATGCATGCAGGGTCCATGCTTCTGTTCATATAACTGACTATGTCGCTTTCCTGTTCAAGTATATGTGCACGCACAACATGGGTCTGTTTAAACGTATTGGCTTCGTCTGTGTCTGACGTTTCTTGCATGTACATTGTGTTTGTGTCTAAGTATGTAACATATCTGCAGAGGCAGGACGAGTAGGATGTTGGTAGGATACAGTTGTTGTACCTCTCTGAGGTACAGGCTGTGTTTACGGAGGAGCAAGGCTGCTTGAGTAGGTCAATTATTATTTGTCTATTGTTGCAAACTGCTCAGAGCGTCAACTATCATCTTCTTGCAGACGCAGCGCCACTCTATGATGGCACGGAGGGGAGAGTGACCAATGGGGTGCGAGATAGTGTGGCGTCGCTTCCCATTAACATCAGCAACAGGAGCAGCTACAGTATCCCAGCCACAGTGTAGAGATGCCCCACAATGGGCGGGACTTGAATTCAATTTTTTATTTTTTTTTTAACTTTCAAAGAAAAGGAAGTTGTAAGAATGGACTCTGATGGCAAACATGGAAAGGAACACAAGAGGCAGTAATCCTGTTGATGTCCAGTGTTGTGGGATTTGAACACTTTCTTCACTGACGGCTTTCCTCAGTGAAAAGGACGGGGGTGTTGACAACAATTCAAAATGGGACCCGCTGCTCCCTCTCCCCTCCTCCTGCACTCTAGAAGGCTTATGATTTTCAACGTAACATTATTGTCCTTGTCCTTTGTTTCTTTCGACCACCATGTTTGTATGATGCAATGTCGTTTTTATTGTTGCAACTGCTCCATTTGTCTGATGTGCATGTTTAACTGGCCTTGGTGACAGATTGATTTGTATGTACATTTTATCACCATCACAGGAAATGTGTGTGTATATATTTTTGCTTCATCTCAGAGACACCTGTAGAATAAAGACGTTGGTTTTATTTAGAAATGTGTCAGTACCATTCATTTTTGCTCCAGCTGTTGTATCGGAAGCAACTTTTTATACTGCAAAAAATGCGGTCCAAGAACATTATTATTATGCCTGTATTAAACTTCAATTGCACGATGTTCTGGATGGTGCGACCATCCTAAGCACAGATCCAAGACAAGAATACCAACATAACATGAAGTTGATTTATTTCCAGTTCAAAAAGGGAACATACGACAGAGACTTCCTTGAAAAGTCGAAACAATAGAGTCTGCAAAAAACTTCCTATGTTGGCACAGAGCAGATACAACTGCTGTTGAGAAGGGCAGGGCTTATTTGGTTTCAGGCCGGGCAAGTTTTGAATGCATGCAGCAGGTGGAGGAAATTAATCACATAAGCCTTGCCTGAGCTGTTTGTGAGATTACATTACCAACTGGGAAGTTGTTTTAGCCTGAACTTATTGTGCAGCCAATGCCATATTAATGGTCTATTGTGCACAAGGCAGCAGGAGTATTGTCTACACACCAGACCAAGACTTAGAATCTGCTGCTTTGTTACTGGTTTTATTTTGAGAGCAAGAAAGCCCCCACTGAAGGCCAGGTCTCTTATGTCTCTGTTATTGCTTACAGGACATAATCTTGCTATCTGACTTTCGGTCACGTAAAAAAATAGTTGGGAAATATGCTTATCCACATGCTTGCCGAGAGTTAGTGAGAAGACTGATTCCATTCTCATGTTTGACTGAGCCAGGAGACACTTAGCTTAGCTTAGCATAAAGACTGGAAAGGATAAACTGTTAGCCTGGCTCTGTCTAAAGAAAATCGAAAGATTAAAAATTACAAAAAGGAAAGTGAACTCCCCGTAAAGCTTTACATGCGTTTTCACACCCAAAAATGAATGAACTGGGTTCAGAGACTGGAAATTGTTTTTACCTTCATTACCTTTTGTCTTTATGCTAAGCTAACTGGTTGCTGGCAGCAGCTTCATATTACATACTGTAGACTAAGAGGGGCATCGTTCTTCCTAATTCTTAGCAAGAAAGCAGAAGTGTGTCTCCTAATAAAATGCTTAAGGAATGACTCAAACATGCGGCGTCACCTGCTGTCAGGTGATACTCATCATACATGTGGCTTTGAAATGTGTAATTATAGTGCTAAGTAGTTATTAAGCTATATGTAGTATGCATCAGTCTTCAAATATAATTAATGTCTGGGTTTTGCCGCCCCACTTATGAGTTGATGTTTGTCTTTCTGTGTTTCACAGTGAGGGTAAACCGAGCTGCAGTCAGTGTGTGGAGCGAGCGACCACCTGGAGCAGGTGAGCTGGGCTTGTAATATGTACCATTATATTAATGCTTTTAATGAAAATGTCTCCATGGACACATGTTTATTTAACACGGGTGGACCTATTGAGCACTGAGAGCTTTAACTTCTCTTTCTTAAAGCAACATGTCAAACAGTTGACATTGATGTGATATAGGTAAATGTTCAAATGTAGTGTAAAAGTTGCACAAGAAGAGTCATAAAGTCAGCAAACTGATTCAGTAACGTCAGATGCATTGCAACGTCGATCTGAAGTTTGCTAAAAATTTGCTAAATTAACCAAGTGTATTGAATTGAGTTTGCGTTTTATTTCTTATGAATTAAACTTGCCTTTTGTAAGATTCAGAATGTGTCATTTTGTTTTTTCAAAAGTGACATAGTCTTGCTAATAACTTCCGGAACCAGTTCAGGGAACTCTATCCATCTCTGAAGAAAGAAAAGACAAAAAACACCAACTCAAGGTCCACTTAGTAGCTTTTTCCAGAGCTTTCAAATTTCAGTAGGTGTTATAATTTTATCCATAGTTCTTTTAGGACATCTCTTGCATGTCCAAGATAAGCATAATGGATCATTAATAACCTAAAGCAAAACTTACACAACGGAAGATCTGTAGCACATACAGTCAGTCATGTGGTTAAAAGCCAGGGATAAGACAAGTAAGTTTTGTGATCTGGAAGATTTTCATTTAAATAAAGTCTGTTAAGTGCATTTTATTTCTAAGGTTAAGTCATTATTTATCTCTGAATGAGGTAACACAATGGTGATTGAGCCCATGGTCCACTGATGAAAGCCCTTTGACTCTACAGTATTACTGACTGGGTGTCTGTGGCAACATTAGTGACTCATTTTCTGCCACCCAGTGCAGTTGATATGTAAGAGAGGGTAGGCGGAGCTAATGCAACAGACTCGCTCTTCAACTCATTTGTGTGTGAAGCGGCGTAGAGTTTATTTTTATCGCGTCTGCCATCAATGGAAACACACAGCCCAGGTGCCAACTGCCAACTGACTGATGTCCTACAGGCGATACTGTTTGGATCAGTGGGGAGAGACATCCCAAAACACTCTTGCGATTATCGTTTATTGCCACAGGTGCCGCCAAAGAGAACAAAACAGAGATCTTCAAGATTGTAACATTAAGAAAACAGCAGTCTATATCGACAATGTTTCATTTCTGAGATTGTCCGGCAGGCCTGATGTCCATCACCTTCCGCTTTCTTTGTGTTGGTGTTTTAACCTCCGGTGGATTTCTGAGGACTATGGTTAACTGCTCCTCAGATCTCTGCAGGGTAAATCCAGACAGCTAGCTAGACTATCTGTCCAATCGGAGTTTTCTGTTGCACAACTAAAACTACTTTTGAACGTACACTTGTTCCAACAAAACAAGTTCCTTCCCGAGGCTGTTTTGCAGAGGCACCGTTGCTCCGTCCTGCACTTAGCAATTGTGATCGGTTTAAAGAAATGCCAATAAACCAGAGTTCTCCCATCCCGGAATGCTGAGTGGACTAGCCAGACCTTCCTCCACAGCGCTGTAGAGGAAGGTCTGGCAATGCGAGACTAACTAAACATTAAAATAATATGAAGTGCACAGGGTTCAGCATGTTTTACAGAGAATCATGTTCATGTGTTTGGGTGCAGCCAATGACGAGGAGAGCAGCGTGGTGTCCAACGAGCCTGATGTGGAGTACACTGAGGTGGTGCATCCTCGGCCGGTAGATCCTGCCAGAGGTGAAGAATAAAAATAGTTTTATGTCCATTTCTCAGCCAATCTTTTTTTTCAGCTTGTTTTGTTTCTTATTCCCCAAACTCTACTATTTCTATAACTTTGCACATTCTCTCCCCTCAATTCCAAACCTCACCTTAAAAAACATTTTTCTCTGCTTTGCCCACATTCCTTTACAGTTGATAATACAGAGCAACACTTCCTGGGAGGGGCATAATTACCCATAATTAATACATCTTCTAGTGTAACTGCAGGGATAACTGCTGGGATTTCCACAACCATTGCAGACCTCATAAACAGGAAGGGCTGAGCTAATTTGCCAGGCTGGTTTCTGATACTGGCCCCCTCTTCGTTATGGTCCCGTGCTCAAGGTCCCGACAGGCTGAAGATGGCAGAGACAGAATGTGACACAACCCGCCTTCTTTCCGAGTTCTGCTAATGATAAAATCAGACAGACAGTATCTGCTAAACGTTGTCTTTTGAAGTTCATGCAGGCTAATGTGTTGCTTTTTTACATTAACAGTCCCACTGAGAAAAGGCACAGACACAGTGTACAGTGAGCTCCAAAACTCTCCACATGGTGAGTTTAACGTCTTTAAAGCTGCACTAATGACTATTTTTATATTTCCGATGGATTCAATGACTGCTTGTTATAGCGAAAGGGGGTCGCTTGTAGTGAAAAACCAAAATGATCACCCAACTCCAACTCAGTATTACTCCCAGCGTGTCAGAAAACAATGCTTGGTCATGTGTCTTTTGCGATAGTTACTGATGCAAAAAGTGTCCTTTAGCGTCTTAGCCAGACGCAGGAGGCTTAATTGCAATGCAACCTCAATCCGCGGTGATATTTGACACCCTGGGTACCCCTTTGGTGTCATTTATTAAACGTGTTTGGTTGGGACCCCTTGGCACAGAGAGATGAACTGGAACAAAAATTCGGCCCAGGGTTTGGGATGGAGCTGCCTTTTATGAGACGTGTGAAGAAGGCACGTAGACCTTTTTTTGGAAGTACTTAATAAATAGTATAGTATAAAATAGTAATAATAATACTACATAATGTAACACAGATGTAAAACAATAAAAAGGAATACGGCCTTTGTAAGAGAATCTGAGGTTGCTAAAGACCTTCAACTCAGGATGTTTTGCACACCTGCCCCCAGGTTGGGAGGGGCCGTTTGGCAGCTCGAGAGCTTTCTTATTCAGTTTTTGTTATTCAGTAACAGATGTGATTATAAAAGTAGCAAAGTGCAATACTTCAAACAGAACATACTTAAGTAAAATCACAGATTTAAAAAAAAAAAAAAAAAAATCATTTTAAAAGTAAAAGTACACATAAAAACTACTTAATTACAGTAATGTGAGTAAATGTAATTTGTCACTTTCCAACTCTGGCCACAACAGACAGCTATTACACCCACTGACTGTACACTACCTGCCCACAAGTTAGCAACGAGCTGGTGGACATAGTGGAGCAGCTGGCAGCTAAAGAGCTAGGTGGTTGGATGGACAGTTTACCCAGGCCAGCTATAGAACCGTGACCATATCCTGTTACTGCTGGCAGGAACTTCCTGTTATTAAAACAGCAGCCAGACGCTGGATGTGTCTATCAAGCAGTCCATTGGAGTCCTAATGTTTCCTGTTCAACAGTGACAACAATTTCAAATTGTTGAAAGAAGCATCTGTAAAAGTACGAGGGGATATTCTGAGTATTGATTCAGACGACAGGGACAGGAATGGCTGAAACAAAGGCCTCTGCGGGGGAGGGAACAAGCGAGTCAGCGATCTCAGCCACGTCATCATAACTGTCAAATGACTAATGAATAACTCTGAGGTGAGCCAGTGAGTTAGCAGGATACATTTTTAACCTGTGATGCTTTTTTTTCCCCCTTAAGGTGCTGCTGACCATCATGACTATGTGAGTAGTTAGCCGCACAATCACACTCGTGTTCTCCTCGCTTCTTATTTTCATTATTATACTTCTGTACCTTTTTTTGCAACACTGCCTATATTGTTCACTTACTGTGTACATATTCATAATACACACGCATACTTCTGTGCATTTTTCTGGATTCACACGTTTCATTGGCATATTTAATTTTAATAATATGTTGTACATGCTATGACCTTGTTGGTGTTTTATGTTCCATCCTATTTTCCTTTATTTTAAATTGACTCCTTGTGTTTATGCTCATTTTATGCACTTTGTGTTGCATTTCTTGGGAAAAAAGATGCTACACAAATAAAGGTATTATTGTTATTATTATCCATTGTGTTGAAATCTCGCCCATTGTGCACAGTGCAAACTCCTTTAAATAAATAAAAAATAGCTCAGTACAACGCACTGATGAATTGTACATAAGCTTTTCATGATAGCATACAGTTTGTGAATTATGTATTTTTGTATTTAACCTGTATTTAACCAGGTATATTCCAACTGAGATTCATAATCTCTTTTACAAAGGAGTCATGGCACAAAAGAGTTTCACATAAAACAACAGACAAAAGATTATAAAACAACACAACAATTTACATCAGATAGCAGTGTACAGTAACAGGACATGTACATTGAGTGAAATAGCTTTTAATTCTGTTTTCATTCCATGCTAATCAAATAATCTAGTTAAAGGTGATTGGTAATTGGTTGAAACTACCCATAGTTTTAGGCATTAGTAGAAAAACATGAATAAAAAGGCAGTTTGTGTAATGTGGCTTCATAAAGAAAAATGTACCATTGTTCCATTCTACGGTTGTATAAGGAAGATAAACCAACTTTCTTATACTAACTGCAGTGATGTGTGTGAAAATCCAAATCCTATTGCAACATGGTACAATGAAACTAATATTTTCAGATTATGAGATAGTATGAGTCATATAATGCATAAAAGTCTTTGAAGGCCCCTTTCAGTCCCATTGTATTTGGAACTCAGCGCCTGTATGCAGTACACACTCCATTCAATTTAAAACAGCCACTAGTGCGCACACACACACACACACACACACACACACACACACACACACACACACGGGCTGAATGCTAATGCTAAAGTTTTTTTAAACATCTATTCACTTTCATTACATCTATAACTCAGGTAATACATTCGAATCAAAGTCAATAAAAGTAAAAAAAATCAAGCAATCAGAACAGGAAATGCTTCACTAGTTCCACCTTTTGATTCGTCCTGTATGTTTTATTCAAAGGAAATTATACATTATATAAGAAGCCTTTTGACCAAACCTAATTTACTGTTGATTAAAGTGACATGTTAGGTGGTGATCCAGTTGATCTTCACCATTAACTTCACTTAGGGAAGGAGTTTTATACAGTAACAGTACTCATGTGTGCAGTTGTGAAATGGAACTAAGTACATTTACTCAAGTACTGTCCTTAAGTACAAACTTGAGGTACCTTACTTGAGTCTTTTGTTTTCATGCCATTTTCTACTTCTCAGAGAGAAATATTGTACTTCTTTCTGCCCTACATTAATTTGACAGCTTTAGTTACTAGTTACTTAACAAATTAAAACGTTTTCTCACAATACACATGTAGTTCATAAAACACAATGTTTTATTATAAATGAAACTAGCCAACAATATAACAACCAGCTGAAATGATTAGACCATTAAACACTTAGCTGATTAACAGAACTGTTTGGATTGTTTCCAGTTTCTTAAATATGAGGGTTTTTCTGCATTACTACTTTTAATACTTTAGGTACGTTTTCCTGATGATACTTACCTACTTACAGACATTTTACGACTTTTACTTGTAACAGAGTATTTTTACAGTGTTGTATTAGTACTTTTACTTAAGTAAATGATCAGATCTTCTTCCAGCACTGCTGGAACACAGTTACTTGTATGTGACTTAAACCATTGCTGTCTCTGTGCTGGCCACCTCCTGGTCACAGGGATCCTTTGCAGGCCGATAATCCAGCGCGAAAGGGAAACGGCCGTCAAAGTTTCCAGTCAAGAACAAAGGCACTTGGGCTGGGGCTTCCTTCCCTATCGCCGATCAGATCAGGGCTGTGGCCCAGTCAAATTACCTCCAAGCCCATCTCAGCCAGCCTACTGTCCCCCCCCCCTGCATGCCTTAATCACCGCTGTCTGCACTGATTTATCCCTACATGGTGTTGGAGGCAGTTAAAGAGAGGAATGTGAAATAATAAGCTAAGGATGTGACATCATGATCTGAAAACGGTTCATCTTTTCATCAGTGGATCTTCTTGATGGCAGATTCTGCGGTTTGAACCAGATAGAAGTCTTATAATGTTTTTTCTGCTCCTCCGGATACTGATATCACTCGACAATTTCAAGTTTGTGTTATGGAGAAAAAAAAACAGAGCATCCTCCAGGAGTGTGTTATTGGATTTCACTTCAGTAAAAATGAGGATTAGCATTTAGGTAGTTAGGGAGATCGATGCAAACACACTTTAAAATCCCATTTGAACTCACACAGGAGCAGTTGTTTTTTTGCACACATTACCAGAAGCTACAAAAGTTATTTATGATCTTAATCCTGCAATAGTTTTAAATTTCACAGAGCACTGAGACAGCCTTAACTGCTGTGAATCAGGATGATAAATGAATCAGCCATGACAGGGTTTAATGGCTCTGCTTTGTGTGTCAGCAGGGTTCAGTGGAGTACGCTGAGCTCAACAGTGAACATCCTGAGACCAATCACTACCGTCCGGAAGTCAACGGCCACCAGGAGCTGCCAGCGCCGGTGGATTAGTGACAATCACCTTCTTTTGTTTCCATTCCCACTACCAGCTACAAAGTACTTTCTCAGTTTCCAATCTGTGAAATAATTGACTGCTAAAATAGCTATTAATATTGTTTTCTATCAATAAAGGCATGTCACGTGTTCTTATTGTTGTTGTTGTTGGTGTGTTTTCCTGTGTGTGACGGCGGGCCATGATAGTACAGCTGCAAAGGAATTTGATTAGCAGAAAGTAACTCAGCTATCATCGTCGTCAGTGACATTATCCAAATGTGCTTCTTTCTTAATTTCAGTTCAAGAGACTTTATTTTCATCTGCATTGGCACAGAGTACAAACACTGGAATACCTGCAATGCTCTCTTAGTCATGTCAAAAAGGAAAATGCAAGCAGAAGAAATTAAGGTTAAATAGAAATACAAAAACAGATATACATTATCATTACACAAACACTATGCCACTTTGCAAATATGTATTGTGTAAATTATTTTATTAAGTTATTGTATGTGTACTGTCCGAGTTTGTTTTTGCGCTGTATGTTGAGGCCACGTCTAAGATGTTATAATACATTTTCTGAATGTGAATACTATTATGTACTTTACATATTCATTCAAATTCAGAATACTTAATTACCAAGGGGCAATTCAGTCGATCCCCTCCATGTAAATAAAATAACCCTGCCAGCTCACCATGCCAATCACAAGTGCACATCAACAGGTTGTGTTAAAGCTACATTGTGTAATTCAATTCAGTTTTATTTATATAGCGCCAAATCCCAACAAAAGTTATCTCATTGCGCTTTTCATAAAAGAGCAGGTCTAGACTGTACTCTGTGATGTTATTTACAGAAACCCAACAATGTAAGAATTTCTCCCATCCCCCGCTGTGAGGGGGCAGCAAGCAGGTTGGCTGATGAAGAGCTGAGTGGGTGGGTTGGTGTACAGGGTTTGACCAAATCCTGGATGTTAGCTGGGGCTGATGCGTTCATGGCCCTGTATGCAAGTACCAGTGTCTTGAAGCGGATGTGGGCAACAATTGGTAGCGAGTGAGGGATTGTAGGAGTGGCGTAGTGTGAGAGAACTTGGGGAGGTTGAATACCAGCTGCTGTGTTCTGAATGAGCTGCAAATAGTCTAGACATGAGATCACTAGAACCTGAACCAGAACCTGAGAACTCCTTCTGCGTTAGAAGGGGACGTATCCTTCTGATGTTATGCAGCGTGTATCTGCACGATCGGGTAGTTGTCTGTCTTCCAGGCAGAAATCAAGGATCTGAAAGAGCAATTTTGGTTGAAAAAAAAAAGCTTGACACAAAGGAACATAGAAAGAAAAGAAAAGAAAAAAGAAATCCAAAAGCACCCCCAGAGTCCCACAGTAAAAGTGTCAATACCAAGCAAGGGGTGTCACATGAGGAATTCAATAGGAAAGTGAACTCCCATGAATCAAATAAGATGGCAAAAAGAAAGAAAGAAGGAAAACAGTCTCACAGGAAAGTCATCAAGGTGACTACTGGTAACAAAGTTAACCACACATGCCATGTTGATGGCATACACAACCCACCGGCTATTAGGTATTCCATTCTATCTTATGGAGGGTTTTCTTGCGGAGGATTATAAGCCACAAACTGGTCTAAGTTATTAGGTGGGCTTTATGGTAGGCCAAACAATATGCGTTTCATTATATGGTACGTGATATACCATGTGATGAAACAGAAAAGAAGTCTCTCTGAATAATACCAATAGAATAGCTACATTTCTGTGTGGAAATGTTTTTGGCCTCTCAGACTACATTTACATTGCTACGTTTTGGTTTTGCTATGGTTACACCTCCCATTATGGTCTTAACGGACGTTAAGACGTTTGACAACGCCAACACTGATGGCTCAGAACGCTGCTTAAAAACCAAAAGGTTGCAATGTAAATGTAGCCTTTGTGTGGGTTAACCCCTCCCAGCATAAAGATAATGAAAAATGTGTTTTTCAAAGAAAGGATAAAAAAGATACACATGCCTCTGTCCTCTGTCCTTTTCATTAAAGGGAAACCATGTTAGAAATGCATTTGGTAATTTATTTGGTAATAGCATACATTTAAAACAATTGGCAAATAAGTAGAGTTAGATGTATGAAGTGGATGTTTTAAAAAAATGAATCTGAGACAAACTAATTTGGGGAGACAGAAGCTATTATATACTATAGTATATATATATATATATATATATATATATATATATATATATATATATATATATATACTATAGTTTTAAAATACTATTAATATTCAGTTTAGTCTTTTTTAAAGCTTCAAAATATATTTGTTGATCCCTTAAAATTTAAGGGATCAACAAATATGTTTTTGAAGCTTAAATCACAGTTAAATTCACATACTGACACATTTACTTTGAAATTGGAAAATTTCAAAGTAAATATAACATATTTTTGTTTGGTTTTCAACAGATTATAATTAAAAAAAAAGACAGTTTGATGTTAAATAACAAATCAGCTGCTGTGTACTGTGAATTTGGGTGGTGGGGCTTGTTAACATTCACACTGCAGATTGTGTATCTAGTTCAATTTTCAAATGTCACTATTGTGTCAAATCTGTCATATCCTTACGATACAAAAAAAAAAAAAGATTCATATTTTTAGTGGAAATTTATTGGAAAGTTCTATCCCTTCCTCCCTTCCTGACAGGCATAGCGACAGTAACCATGGAGGGTGGAACCTCGGATAGCCCTGTCAACAAAGCGTGACATCACTTCCTGTTGAAACTGTTTTCTCCATAGATATCATTAGATACATCTGTCTGATATAGTTTCATCTGCATACAGTAGATATAGATCTGTCCGATATAGTTTCATCTGCAGAAAACAAAAGAACATAGATTTTGCGTGCGCCATAGATATGTTAGAAGAAGAAAAAACTTAAAAAGGCAAAAAAGTGTTTGGTCTTCAAAAGAATTAAGTGTTACATATCTCATGGATCTAAAAGGCTCGGCAGAAAAGACAGAGAAAGGGAGAAAGACCATTCCATGTGGCTAGAGGACTGCTCTGGACATGTGTTTGGTTTTCAACTGATTATAATTAAAAAAAGAAATGAATTGATATTACGGTAAATTTCCTAAGTCATATTACCTTCCACTGCTCGCTTTTAATGCAGTGTACAACTGTTCATTTTTGTGACTCATTGAATGGTTTCAGTTAAGAGTGGTAGTTCTTAAATGTATATGTTTTGACTATCATTCAGTCAATCCGCTATTATCGCTTGTTTTTAATGGTTTTTCTCCCTTTTTTTTTTTTCCTTCGTTACATATTACATGATTTGCTCCCACATATACATGGACATAGAAAAAAAAACAATAAAGACAATGGACTCTTAAATCTAGAAATTATAAAGATAATTAAGTGCATACATTTCATGCACATTGTAAACATGAATGAGTATATTTATCAGTTTTGGATTGTTCCCCCCACCAAAATATAAGGTCAAAAACCATTGAGATGTCATTGTACAGTAGACACTATATAGTTATTGGTTCAGTGATCTAAGACTATAATTTGGGAGGATTGTACAAATAGGTTATGTTTTTAAAATTGTACAATCATCCTAAATTATAGTTGTTAAAAATACTAATAATAATAATTTAAGGTGCATTGGTCCACTATAGAAACACAAAATGCACAGCACTTTATATATTGCCCTTAGTATCTGACTTCAGTTAAAACACATTTGGCAACTTTATCAGCCTTTTCTAATTATCTCAACCATAGCCGTAATATCTTCATCAAACTTCTAACAACAATATGAACAGCAGTCTTCATACAGCAATATAACCGTAACAATGTCACATGAATAATTATATTAAAACATGTCCACCATAAATATTTGTAGAGAAGGCAGACATTGGTGCATAAAAATGGACCAGAATGCAAGAAAATAAGTAACCCGTCCTTGGTTTCAGTCAATGTGATGCATACTTCCACAGTATGATTTCCTTTGTATTCACCACTAGGGGATGCCATTATATCAATAATGTTCAGCAAGAAAATATTCTTCCCTTACACTGTTTTCAGTGTAGGTGGCACATCTGCTTGGATCCATGTTGTGGCAGAACATTGAAGTCTACAACCGGATGTAAGTAGGCATCACTTGTTATGATGTTATGTTGAACTTGAAAACATGAAACATTGAAACTGAGGCAAGGATTGCAATTAGAAGATATTAATACCAAAAAAGATGACAGTATATCAGTATATATAGATGAGCAGCACCATCAGTGTTGCCATGCCAACATATACTTTGAATAAATGTATTTAAATATATATATATATATATATATATATATATATATATATATATATATATATATATATATATATAGCTGATGACATTAGTCCCTAGATGACAGTATATCAGTATATATAGATGAGCAGCACCATCAGTGTTGCCATGCCAACATATACTTTGAATAAATGTATTTAAATATATATATATATATATATATATATATATATATATATATATATATATATATATATATATATATATATATATATATATATATATATATATATATATATATATATATATATATATATATATATACGGTGCAGCCTGTCTTTAAAACATTAGTCCCTCTATCAGACATCTTCATGAGCTGACGTTCTGCAGTCTGGAGCATGTTTCAGGACATCACTGCCGACGTCACAGATGACATCAATGGATTCACTCAGTCTGTGGTAGATTTAATTTGCAAAACAACAGAAGCAACTGTACCCAAAACCACAGTTAAAGCGCCCATATTATGCAAATGTTCAGCTTCATAATTGTATTTTGACATTGTAACAGAATAGGTTTAGATGGTTTCATTTTCAAAAAACACCATATTTTTGGTGTACCGTAAGGCAAGGCAAGGCAAGGCAGCTATATTTGTATAGCACATTTCAGCAACAGGGCAATTCAAAGTGCTTTACACAAAATCAGTTAAAAAAAACAGTTAAAAGAAAATAAAACCGATAAAACACAGAAGAAACAGTTCAAAATAAAAACAGATAAAACACAAGAATAAAAGTTACAGTGCAGTATAAGAGATTAAACAGTAAAGAAATGAACATCATTTAAAGAAAGGCAACATCAAAAAGAAAGGTCTTCAGCATTGATTTAAAAGAACTGAGATTAGCAGCAGACCTGCAGGTTTCTGGGAGTTTGTTCCAGATATGAGGAGCATAGAAACTGAAAGCTGCTTCCCCCTGTTTAGTTCTGACTCTAGGAACAGAAAGTAGACCTGTCCCAGATGACCTTAGAGGTCTGGGGGGGTCATAGTGTACTAGCAGATCAGAAATGTATTTTGGCCCTAAACCGTTTAGTGATTTATAAACTAGTAAAAGTACTTTGAAATCAATTATTTGGGGCACAGGAAGCCAGTGTAAGGACTTCAGAACTGGAGTGATGTGATCCAGTCTCTTGGTCTTAGTGAGGACCCGAGCAGCAGCGTTCTGAATCAGCTGCAGCTGTCTGATTGATTTTTTAGGGAGACCTGTAAAGACCCCATTACAGTAGTCAAGTCTACTGAAGATGAAAGCATGGACAAGTTTTTCCAAATCCTGTTGACACATAAGTCCTTTAAACCTTGATATATTCTTAAGGTGATAATAGGTTGACTTTGTAATTGTCTTAATGTGGCTGTTAAAATTCAGGTCAGAGTCCATGATTACACCAAGATTTCTGGCTTTGTCTGTTGTTTTTAACATTGTTGTTTGAAGCTGAGCGCAGACTTTTAATCGTTCCTCTTTTGCTCCAAAAACAACCACCTCAGTTTTTCCCTCATTTAATTTCAGAAAGTTCTGGCACATCCAGCCGTTAATTTGTTCGATGCACTTAGTCAGTTTTTGTATTGGACTATAGTCCCTTGGCGATAAGGTTATGTAAATTTGTGTGTCGTCCGTATAACTATGGTAACTTATTTTGTTGTTTTCCATAATCTGAGCCAGTGGAAGCATGTAGATGTTAAACAGAAGAGGCCCCAGAATGGAGCCTTGGGGAACTCCGCACGTCATATTTGTACGCTCAGATGTATAATTACCTATTGACACAAAGTAATCTCTATTCTGTAAGTAGGATTCAAACCAGTTTAGTACTGAGCCAGAAAGGCCAACCCAGTTTTCCAATCGGTCTAGTAATATGTCGTGGTCAACCGTGTCAAATGCAGCACTGAGATCAGGTAATACCAAGACTGAAATTTTGCCATTATCTGTGTTAAGGTGGATGTCATTAAAGACCTTAACGAGCCGTCTCAGTGCTGTGGTGTGGTCGGAAACCCGACTGAAAGGTATCAAAACTGTTGTTTAATGACAAGAAATGGTTGAGTTGTTGAAAAACTGCTTTTTCAATGATTTTACTTAAAAACGGAAGGTTTGATATTGGCCTATAGTTGCTCATTAGTGACATGTCTAGATTGTTCTTTTTTAAGAGTGGCTTGATTACTGCAGTTTTCAGGGCCTGTGGAAAGATACCTGAAAGAAGAGACATGTTCACAATCTGTAGAAGATCAGAAGCTAAACAATTCGAGACATTTTTGAAAACACCTGTTGGTACAACCGTACATTGTTGCAGATCCTGTTTTCACTTTGTGTGTTTAGATTTCTGTTAGCTACAGAGTGAGACATCTCACTTCTATACTATCTTTGTTGGGAGTTGTACATGCACAGTAAGTAGGTAAGGCTTCTTCTAAACGAGGGCGCACTTGTGGAATACCTGCAGAACAGGGACATGGAAGTAGTTCTTTTGTAGATTATGGTGAACTAATGTGTGTTGTAGCAGTGTTTTGCCATTGACAACGAGCTAGCATGCTAGCGCTACCATGCTACAATTAGCCACCTCGTCTCGGCTAGTGACGTAGAAAGTCGTGCAGAGTTTGAACAGCTCACCCGGAGATTGAAGGCAGAGGACATTCAGAAACCGGATCTCACTCAAAACAGACAAGTTTGCATGTGTGTGGAATCACCTGAAACACAAAATAACACCCCCAGAAAAAGTGTTTCTTTCATAATATGGGCCTGAATTTGAATTTGGATTGCTAAAATTGCTTGAATTTATTCGTTTGGAACTTCGAGTCTCTTCTTCCTTATTTCATGGCGAGTACTGTGCTCCAAAACGTAGGTGCTGATTGGCCGAGGAGTCCTGTGTATCCGCGCCGCTGAACTCTATCTATGGATCTGCGGTCGATTGCTCTTCCTTCATCCTTCAACTATCCCGGATGTCTGTCACAGTACCTTGAAATTGAATTTTGAGAACTGAATTTGAATTGTGAGAACTGAATATGAAGATATATATTGAGAGTTTTTTTTTTTATCAGACTTCAATTCCAAACAAATAAATTCCATTTCAAATTATACTATTCAGATTCAGTTTTTCAATGCAACAATTCAAATCAAACAATACAATTTCAAATGATTTTCAATTGAGTTTTTCAATGCAATTATTAATTATTAAGTTTAGTGATTTAAATTGAATATAAATTATTCAAATTCTGTTTCTTGTGGCACATATTTCAGCCCAAAAGCCTACTGCAGTCTCGAAACATGGACAAATATAAAGCAGCAGCCTATAATTTGAGAAGAGCGGTAAAGGAGGCGAAAATGGACTACAAGAAGAAAATAGAACTACAATTCCAGGAGTGCAACCCCAGAAGCATGTGGCAAGGTCTAAGAACTATCCCTATCTCAGCCAAAAAAAAGAAAGGAAGCTTTTTGAGATTGCTGTTCATTGATTACAGTTCAGCGTTAAACACAATAGATTAACCAGGCCGAGAGGGGGTTTGGAGTGTGTGTGTGTGTGGGGGGGGGGACACCTCCTTCACAATGTGTTTAAAGTAGTCAGAATCAGATGTATTTATTAAATGGCAAACTGATGGATTTAACGTCTAGCTCGTAAACTTAGTGGAGAATTTAGCAGCTAAAGAGCCCGATATTTGCATCTGGAGTTGGTGGAGACCAAAAGCAGAGCTAAAAGTGATTTCACATTCAAAAGCATGACTCCAAATTAATTTTAATGTTGTTTTGTGTCTGCTTGATGTGTAATTAGGCAAACACACCAGAACAACTTGTAAGGTGATAATGTGTCTGTATTGTTTATTCTGCTTGGTTCTGGTCCTTGTAAATTATGGAGTGTGGTCTAGACCTACTCTATCTGTAAAGTGTCTAGAGATAACTCTTGTTATGAATTGATACTATAAATAAAATTGAATTAAATTGGTGCCATGAAGTGCCCAACAAATCTATTAATGCAGCCTAAAAGTAGGACTTCCAGAATTTGGTTATTCTTCATGAACATAGTTTCTAGGATGCAAATGTGCACATAGGCTCACATTATTATTGTAATGTGGGAAGCAGCTAACATCCATTTAATCACAAATATCATATCACCTTTATTTAGTCAGGGAGGGCCAATTGAGAGCAAGCTCTTATTTCCAATGACGCCCTGATTACATGCCATCTTAAATTACAATGCACACAATTATTACTGAACATAGTAATTAATATACACCATTGCAATACACAGTACACACAGTTTTCTCTCTTAGACACACACACTTACACAATTCAATTTTACTGACTCATTTTCAAAAGTAAAAACCCACTTCATTATCTCGCAACAATCTGATGCTGTCGAGTCACTGTATTTACGCAAGACCATTGATCAAACGTAGAGCAAAATGTAGAAGAGTCACATAGATATAGTGATGCAGTGCAATATCACGCAGGATGTCCTTGTCATTGTTTCTTAGGACTCGATTGGCACTAGACGACTACTATGCACTCTTAAAAAACATTATTTTCATCAGCCGCATAAAATAATAATCTATCAATCAATCTATGTGTATAGCTCATCAATCTATAAATCTAATCAATATGATTGTGAAAACATACATCTGATACTTTTCAACACAGTGTATATATTCCTGACCTCGGGTTCTGTCAGACACATTCACAAATGTGCTCAAATGTATTATTTAGTTCATAATAGTTTTTTCATGCCATCTTCTCATGTGGTGCACATTATGAATGGAACACGGCAGCACCCACTAATTTCAGCTATGACATCAGCGTCCGCATTGTTTATTAGAAACTCACCTTATATTTAGAGTTCCCTGTAATTGAATGTCCTGCATCCAATAACCTCAAGGACTCCGGGGCCTGCACTGATAATGTTGGCATGGCAACTGCACTTTGAATAAATGTATTTAAAGGTGAATGTTTTTCTCTCTCTCTCTCTCTCTCTCTTTCTCCGCCAACATCCTTATTAAAATCCCATTAAGCTTTAATGACCTTTTATTCATCCGTTTCGGTCTAAACATGAACTCATGCACGTCTATTAGCGTGTCCGCGTCTTTCATTCGGTCCTGCTCTGAATTCATCCAGCTTATTACTGAACTTCCTGTTGCAGTCAGTCATAAGAACAATTACATTTCCGCTTTTTTTTTTTTTTATGTCCTTTTGGGTTAGTGCAGCTCAGAATCTCCTGTTGTTCTCCCCACTGAGAACAAAACGCCGAGCTGATCAATCTTTCATACATAGAATATTTTAAGTTGAAATACAAAAAAGAAAATGCTTCTTCTGATGTTAATATAATACACACACGGGTGGAAGGTAACTAACAGAATGTTATTTAACAGTTGTATTTCTGTTTATTTACATTTCTAATTGCATTATGGGACCTATGTCTGTGTTTCGACAACTTTTCGCAGCTGTGGAAGTGAAAGTGACACAGTTTTATCCATCTGCATTTTAGCGGTAAGTAGGCTAATTGGATTAGCAAGCGTCGAAAGCATTAAAAAAGCCCACAAAAGCGCACAAAAAGTGTTGAAACAAGCGTAAAGAAGCCCTTCAAATGATGTAAAAAACAGATGTCTTTTCAGAAGTTTACTAATGAAGCAGCTGTGTCCAAGAGAATTTTTTTTTTTTTAATGTCCTGTGTTTTACTGTAGCTACACACAACATATCTGTTTTTAATTACGGAACAAAGTCCTGGTAATAAACTGCTAAAACTTTTTCTGTTATTTTACGGATTTATTTTTTAGAGAACAGCGCACTCAGGGACTGCGCAAAACATACGACATTCAAAATGTACCTCTAGCGCCTGTACCTGGAGTCATTTGATATGATTACCTTAATATTTAATCTGATCAGTACGCATCTCTAATCTGGAGGTATCCGTCATTAATAAGCAAACCTGCAGCAACGCTTATTAAAAACAACATTATTGTGAGTCTCACTAGTTTGGTGGCCTAATAAGGTCCCATTCAGGTTGGTATTCACATACTACACTATACTTTCCCTTCTTGGATCTTGTAAGAAGTCACTCATAAAAAGGCATACTGACATCATTTTATTTGAATCTTCTTCCTTTTTTCGTCTTCTTCATCTCCCATCATTACACACAGCAGACTGTTCAGGTTGACCTGTCTGCTACATAACAGTTAAGCAAATTATTAAAAAAAAGGAGATAAAATGTTCTATTAGGGAGGGGAATATTTGCATCCAAAAACCACCCCTGATAAAATAAACAGATAGCCTCTCCCTTTACAACACTTTATTGTTTCAGTGCAGTAAAAAAAAGACCATTCACCAATATTACCTGCTGCAAAGTCACATTTTACGATTTGTATTCATTTCATAATATCAGTAAGTTTGTATTATTATATAAATGTGTTGTGTTTTATATATTTTAGCATAAGGATATTTTGGTTTCTCTTCTGTGACAGATTGGAGGCTGTGGTTAAACCAAGTGCAAGAGTGACAAACTGTTAGATTGCTTCAGCCATCCAGCTCGAAGAGCTCGTCGCTTTATCATACCGAGCAGTGCCGGGCGTTCTTTACTCGCATGCTGTGAATTTAACGAGGAGAGGTAGGCCGTTTGTCTTTTTGTCCTTGCTAGTAAGAAATTGTAAAGCAGGCACTGCTTTACGAGCACTGTTATTGCATCAGGACACACCAAATATTGACAGAATATAGTTTCAGCAAAGTTAACACCAGTTCACAGAGTACTGCAGTAATTTGATGAACACCTTGTGTACAACGACTGTAGGTATACATGATATTAGCAACCTTAACTCCATACGATTATGTGGCAACTGTGTTATATCACATTTCATAACAGCTCCGAAGTCAAGGAGGTGGAATTAGGGGGAGCTGAGGATGAATACTAATTTGACTTAACACTGTTGCTTCATTTAGAAAAGCTTGTTGCCAGGAAACTGAACCCACTTTTGATCTTCAATCTGACTTTAAAGCCCACCCAAACTAAATCTGACCTGGTGTGTCTCAGCCAAAGAGTTTAAAGCAACCATTCATCGCCTATCTTCTCTTGAAATGCAGTAAATTGGAGCACCTGGGTAGCTCACCTGGTAGAGCGTGCACTGCATGTACAGAGTCTTAGTCCTTGCTGCAACAGCCGCGGATGCCTTTCATTCCTCCTCTCTCTCTGCCTTCCCTATCTTCAGCTGTCTTGTCTAATTAAGGCCTAAACGCCCAAAAAATGCAGTAAATTGGATTAACCCAGAGATGATCTTGCAGTACTTGTGAGGCAGTAATTATTCAGGAAAGTATAGTCAGTCTCCACTTATTATGCAGTTGGATAACATGAGCCAGTTTCCAAAGAGTGTAGTCAATATTATCAGCAATGTAAAGATTGAATATATACAACACTCCTTTAGTACAACAATTAAAGGCTGAATGGAAAACAGAGAGCTGGTGTTGGCTGCATGCACAGAACTGCTGTTTGCCAGAGGAGTCCCTGAGTAATCATACTCCAACACATGGCCTGTGGCAGCACAAAGTCTTTTGAAGACTTGATGTGATGACTAACGTGTCAGATTTAATCACTGTAAGCAGCATGGTGTGAGTAGGAAGTCCATCTAATATCCTGACTTAATTTAGTTTTGACTGCAGATGTGCATTTATCCCTTAAAGTGCCTAAATATTAAACAGCTGGTTGGATCATCCAGGTTATATCCTCTACTTAAAGAGTTCTACTAAATCCAATGATCATGCAACCTTGTCATATGTAGCTACAAGCTAATGCCAGGGAAATCTGTAATCTTGGCTCCCAATGTTGTTTATTTCTCCCCCAAATTTCAGATGACATTCTTTCGAAACAGGTCCGGTTATGTAATATTTGGTTCATAAGCCTTTATCTGCAATTTTTGACAATAGAAAGTGTGTTCTATTACTGTGCACTGCTAACTAACTAATATTAACCGCATGCCAATGCCAAGGACATTTGTAATCTTGGCTGGCCATGTTGTTAATTTCTACCCAATTTTAGGTCACATTACTATTGAAACATGTCTGGTTGGGTAGTATTTGGTTCAGTTCTGAAAATTAACCCTATCCACAGCCACAGCTTCCACCAGCACAGCCAGCCAGAGCAGCTGTGCTCACCTGGCAGTTAATGTATATTAATGCAGGTCAGTTGGCCTTTTAAGAGGATTCTTTTTTTTGTAATACATTTTATAATCAAAAAGTACACTAAAAGCCAGATAGGTTGCATACAATACACAATACAATTTCCAAGAGCAAAACCAAACAAAAAAAACCACATCACATACAATATACATACATGAAAAGAACCTATATAAACAGAAATACACAAAAGAATCTGATTCCTACTCATATGAAAGATAAATAAGTAATGTAGAAAGGTAAGCAAATGAGGGATGAAAACAAATCCCTTTTGTCAAAATATACAATTAGAACAGGCTACACAATCTTTAATTTCCACTATTAATTTCACAACAATATTAAATAATAATAATAATTCATTACATTTATATTGCGCTTTATCATAGACACTCAAAGTGCTTCAGTGAGGTTCAAACCTGGTACCTTCTTGCTGTGGGGCCACAGTGCTAACCATTAGGCCGCTATGCTATACAACCAAAATTGTATTAAGGAATCATCAAATACATTCTTTCAAGAGTCTATAAATGTGTTGCTTTTTATTATTTATCAAATAAAGTGATTTAAGAAGTGACTTTAATTCCACTAAAAAGAGGCCCTTTGAGAGGACGAATGAGGAATAAAAGGCCTAAATAATCATGTAAAGTGTCACATCATCTCACATCCTTTCTGTATAGCGTCCACAGTGCGTTTCCCTAAACCAGCAGTGTACTGTAACTGGACTGGACCAACAGACCAACTGTCCCTATAAAGATGATGGGTATTGCAAGAAGATAAAAAAAGTAGTGAAATAAAGAGAAAACGTCCTAATTCTGAATTATTTGGGGTTTTTCTTTTACTAGAGTGTAAGCAGAATTGTTAATAAAAACGTCACGTGGCATATGGTGTGTAAGTGTAACTCATCATTAGACTTTGGCCCTTTGCAAACATGACACACACATTTCCAAACACCTCCCCTCTCTGTAGTTGCATCAGTTACAGTTACACAAACATACCCAGTTACAGTTAGCCTATATTCCTAATCAAAAGTCAGAAAAATATTGTTAATAACCAAGCTGCAACATATAGTTAACATATTTCACATATGGTACATGTAGTTTCACACATTTGGATACACCAACAGAATACTGATAGGCTAACCCTGATAGGCTATGCAATATTCTGGAAACTGTGCTTAAATATTGTCTGTTTAAATGTAATGGGTGTTTAAACAATAGTTATTCCATGCAGTTTTCCACGCTCCCAGTGTGTTATCACCCAGGGCTGATGTGTGTGATGTGCAGGCATGCCAGCAGCCGCTCATTCACTTCCAGGTACAGTCTGCTGCGGTCCAGTCACATTTCAACACGAACTGCTTTCGGCCTGATAAATGCGCATGCGCACTACGGCTGACCCCTCCGGTTTCTGCGTGCAATGCCACGTTAGTAGCGGTAGACACAAAATACCAGCTACTCTCCCAACCCTACCAAGGAAGCAGACCCGAAACTAAGACCAATTTCACAGCTAAACCTTAACGGACCGTGTCTGCAGCTCTCGTTTCTCTGTCAAGAAGAATACTCGACGACAACTATGTTGAAGTTTCTGCTCGTCTGCACACTGGTTGTGGCCAGCAGAGCTGAGGTCGGCGAGGAAGAAGATGTCCTGGTGTTGAAGAAAAGTAACTTCGACGAGGCTCTCAAAGCTCACCCTAACATCTTGGTTGAATTCTGTAAGTAACATCAGCTTCAGAATCTCCCCTGCTAGCGCTAGCCGTCTTCAACTAGCTCACTGGTTGCGTGGCTAGCTAGCTAGCTAACGTTAACGTTGAATGCAGCCTGGGTTAATGTTAGCATTACACTTGGACACTTTTGACAAGTTAGTTCAAGTCACTGCTGTCTGTGGCGAACTTAATGATGTCGTGCTCAATGTGGCATCTATGCGTGAATCTATTACACCTAGTTTTACACCAGCTATTTATCTGTAACATTAGTTCAAACTGAGTAAGATATGTACGGGGCATTGCTTATCAGACTGCGTTTTCTCTTTCTCAGACTGTTTAAATTTGACTAGCACCGAGTAACGTTAACGTTATCCTCAACGTGTGAACGTATTTTGATGGGCAACGGATTTTGGCACGACGCATTAAACCCCCCGGCGTGATTTAGCTGCTACCACAGCTACTATGTTGGCTAATCATATTGCACATTATGTTTATCCATTTAAGTGCTTTAACTTGGCTATTGTTAGCTCCAGTGTGTTATAGAATAGCAGCGCAGCATGTTGCACTTTTAGAAATTGGCCACGGTATGCATTATCCTTTTTTCCGTTGGGATAAGACTATAACAACATAACCCTTAATGCCAAAAGTAGCCATAACCAAAAATAGTTAGATTATGTGAAACCGTAAAGTGCGTGGCTATCATTTTCGATTGCCTGCGGTTGTTTCATACTGCATGTTTCAGTTTTAGTGCACCCCGCTTGTCTCATTTACTGTAATTCCAATGCAGCTCTTAACTCATTTTCCCCAATAATAATAAGAATAATGGTATGCGTTTGTTTCATAGCACAGGCTCTATTATCAAGCCACTTCTCCTTAGCCTGCTGGCCCATCCCGCTATACTTTTGTCAGATTGTTGACCTGCTCACACACTGTGTGAAAAATCCGTGAACCAGTCAGAGATGGCCGTTGGGAAGATTATCCAATGAGCTCAGGATGGGAGGGTAGTATTTGTCAACTGGGCGGGATTTTTAGTGCGATGTGGAGCTAGGTTGACGTGTACTTAACAAAAGTTCATCTGTACGTTTTATATTGGCTGGACTGGAACGAGGAAGTTTTATTCTTTGTCAAGAATTTAAGGTCATGCAATGCAGGTCATTTTAGTCGACGTGTCAATTTTTGATTAGGAGATTATCGGTTTGATATTTATGCCTGTCCCTTTTCCATATACAATTGGAAACCATGACTTACAAATCAACATGTGAAACCCATAGACTGTAAAAAAAAAAAAAAGTGAACAAGTGATCCTTTTATCAAAACAGTTGGTAATCACTTCTGTCCATTGACTGATCAATTAATTATCTAATCTTTCCCGCCACTTTAATTTGTTCTGTATAAGCAGGACAGTGTCTTGGTCCAGAGCAGTTTAAAAACTGTTTTACACAATGTTATAAGATAGAACTTAATTCATCCTGAAGGATTTTTTTGGTCCCAAAAATGATCAACCCTCTATAGCAGGGGTCGTCAACATTTCTTAAGCCAAGGACCCTTAACTGAAAGAGACCGAGCAGGGACTCCATACTACATGTATTGTATAAAATGAAGTTGCATATAAAACTGAGTATCATCATCTTTTTTTTTGCATATAAGCTATTAAAATGATTTATTTGCATGATATATTTAAATCATCTTTCAATGTTACACATGCATGTTGCACAGTGAATCTTTACAATTAACTATGTGTGCATGGCTCTTAGTGAATACCTTACCTATAGGCCAGTAATATGTTGGAATTGTGTTAGGTGCTCAAAATATGCTTTTCCCTTTCCTCTATACATCTATTTTTGTGCATGTTATAGGTTTATAAAGTGAAAAAGCTCAAAAAGAGGAACTGCAGCATTGTGCAGTACAACAAATGTATGGTGGTTTCTGACACTTAAACCACATAACTCTATTCTGGTACAACCTCAAAATACAATTATGAACCTAAAAATGAGCATAGTATGAGCACTTTAAGGCATTTTAAGTTTTGAAAACTTTAGTGAATTGACTAATTTGGAGGCCCCCCTTGCAGTGACTCTGAGGACCCCCTAGGTGTCGCAGACCCCCTGTTGAAGATCTCTGCTCTAGAGCAACAATGTAAACGTGTGTGTGTGTGTGTCCTCATCACACTCCTGCAGATGCCCCATGGTGTGGCCACTGCAAGGCCCTGGCTCCAGAGTTCGCCAAGGCCGCTGGCATGCTGAAGGCCGAGGGCTCCGAGGTCCGCCTGGGTAAGGTGGACGCCACAGAGGAGACCGAGCTGGCCCAGGAGTACGGCGTCCGGGGATACCCCACCATCAAGTTCTTCAAGGGTGGAGAGAAAGAGTCACCCAAAGAGTACTCCGGTGAGCATTTATTGTGATTTTCATTTGTACAGACTTGCTTGCATTAGAGATTTTCTTAAAAATTAGAGGCAGGGGTGGGAAATTGCTTCCTGTTTATATACTGCAGACATGTGTGATGTGTGGATTTGGTATTTTCTATATTATGTTTAAGATTTCATGTTTATGTTCCTTTTCTTTTATGCATAGTTTTTTCCTAAAAAGGTTTGGTTTCTCTCCGACTTGGTTTTTCTCTACCCATTGCCCTATAAATGAACATTTTCACAGTGATGTAATCTTGAGTAATTCCTGCGTAGGAAAATGAGTGAAAATTATTTCATAATACAATCTCATGAAAGCCTTCATAGATGGCATCAATAATCTGTTCTGACAGCTAAAGGAAAAGCCCTATTGAGTGTATTTTTTTTTCTTCTTCTTCCTCATCCTGGTAATATGATCTGCACAGCTGCATAAACTAAGTCAGCCAATCAGCTTTGAGCAACACCACTGAGACAAAATGTGGGCTGGGCTCACCTTGCACGTTCCTCTCATACTCACTCTGAGCCAGCAGATGTATGTGCAGTCCTTCACGTCGCCTTTTTTTCTACTGGTCTGGACCAGTCTTGGTTTGGAGAGTAGGTTAGGAAGTTTTTTTTAATTTATTTTTTTATATATGGCAAAAACAAAACATCACAGAACTGACTAAATGCTGTTTCACTTCATCAATGTGCATTTCTTAATGAAATTGCTTCTATGTTGCATCAGCGGTTCAGTACATACATGTATATCCCAATCTGAGTTAACATGATGTCTTTTTGGCCTATGTAACTACTAGGAAAGATTTTAGTTTACCTTTTTTATTTTACCAGGGATATTCCCATTGGCCAAGACAGAAAACAAACCAACTTAAACAGCAGTTTGCAGTCAATGATCAGAGTTCAGTAGCAGGACACGTGCATTCAGTGGTCAGAAAGTCCTTAATAGTATTTTTTTTAAATATTCCATGCTGATAAAGTAATGTAGTTTTAAGATGACTTTGAAGCTCACACCAAGATGGAGTAAAAACTTTACACTTTTCCCAAACACACTACGAGTTACAGTACATAATTGGTCCGTGTGGCCAAAGGTAAAATAAAAAAACTCCGAAACATACAGTTCTCTACATTCCACTGTTTTTAGCGTTTGACTCGTGGCTTTTGACCATTCCCATGCTGTCTGTGCATACAAAAGGGCTTGAGTCATTGTGTTGTGTTGCAGCTGGCAGGCAGGCCGACGACATCGTCGCCTGGCTGAAGAAGCGCACAGGCCCGTCTGTCGCCACCCTGGCCGGAGTCACCGAGGCCGAGTCTTTGATCGCTGACAACGAGGTGGCAGTCATCGGCTTCTTTAAGGTACGACTAATCTCTCGAGGTCTGACAATAACAAGTCAAGATTTAAATAAACAGACATTTCTGTAAATGTCGTCTCCTTTTGTTGATATTGTATACACACTTTTTGGCCAGATTCTTTGTTTTATTGAGTTTATTGTCGGGCAGTGCTTTGTCATCTCAAAAGCACAATTGGTACATGTTTATTTCTCATGCCTTGTTGCTTTCAAAGCATTGAAAGAAAGATGATAAATTGGTTAAATAATTGGATCAGATTGCAGAGTGTTTTATCTTAAGCAAGGTTTTCATGTGTGTAGGATGCGGACTCTGAGGGGGCCAAGGCCTTCGAAAAAGCAGCTGAAACCTCAGATGACATTCCCTTCGCCGTGACTGCCGACGATGCCGTTTTCGCAAAGTTCGAGGTGTCCAAGGACAGTGTTGTCCTCTTCAAGAAGGTGACTTCAAGTTCTTAAAGTTTATTTCTTGAATGTTGCATACTAATTCATGTAGATGTCTTAGTGACACATAAGGTGTATAGAGCACTAAATATTTTCTTTTATACGGTACATTATATTCATTTCCAGCAGAAAATGCAGAAAATCAATGTTATGTGCTTCTTTACAAATGAAAAAAATGACAGTAATGTGCATTCTTTTTAGAAAGTAATTAGTTCTTAGAAATGTCTGATATTGTTTCTTGTGTATTACCTTTTTTTTATTTTTGTTGAAGGAAAAGAAAATGACAATACTCAATACTATTGAATCGCAATTCTTGTAGAATTGTTATAAATGAAAATCGCAAATCGAATAGACTCCCATGTATTGTGAAAGAATCGAATTGGGACAAAAGCATATTGTCCCAGCCCTAATATTCCTACATATGAACAAACTGTGGTCGTTGGACATCTCAAAAAAAGTTACAAATTCCTCATTGGTTGACATCGTGGTTATTTTAAGTGTTTACTCATTGCCCCACTTGCAGTCATATCATATTGTAAACACGTTATTAGTTCCTTGCATCAGCTTATGAAACACGCTCACGTGTCTCATGTGTAAGCGTTTACTTGGGCCACTGAAGACACCTCAGTGTTTTCGATATACATTTTGGTAATGTGATGCCTTTGACCTCACAGTATCCGCTCTCCGTTGCTAATCTTGGCTCGGGTAAAGGTGCTTTAACGTTTTAGACGTGCCTGTGGCTCAACTTACCCAGGGAATGACCTCAGCATGTTGATAACTGTGATGGTTGGTGAATGTTGAGCTAATGGCGATACATGGTGCAGAGCTGTATCTGGTGATCTTTAAACTATCCCCAATCGGCTATGAGCAGAATGAATGGCAGCTATGTGCACTCTGTCTAGCCTGAATAGGCCAGCTTTCATTCCTCCCATGTTCTTGCCAGACTTCCAGGAATTAGGCCGAGCATTAAAGCCAATTTTCTGCAAAACCATGGAATTTTAACCACCGGGTTTGACTTTCCCCTCCATAGACTTGCATGGTGAAAGATGTCTGTAATTCAGCGGTACATTTCTTTTGAGAATCACAACCCCGCAAAATGACCCATTTCACTATCAGAATTTGATCCATTTGCTCTGCTAACATTTGGAAGCCGGATATGGCTGGCTCAGGCGGCGGAAGTCTTTACTGCGCCTGCATCATGGACACGTACGCAGTGCCAATTCTTTTGGGTGATTTTATATGTGGCAGTTCACCTTTTTTGGCTTTGTGCCACTGAGCAACTTTTATGGGAATGAACAGGGCCCCGCCTCCAACTCTGTATCCAGTTCTCTTTATGGTTGTAGCTCGTTGAAACATACACTTTTTTTTTTTTTTAAACGGATGTGATGCATGTCATAAATCCCAGTAACTGACTACAAAGTTCCTTGCGGAATAGGCTAGAAATCATTTAGCTTACTTATCAGCACAACAGTATCTCAGTCGATTTGTCAAGTTGGGTCAAGGACCATTATATCATCAATAAAATATTAAGCAACAGGGCGATGTGAGGGTGTACTTAAACTCTTGAAATCCTTTAGTTCACAACAGCAAATATCCCCTCATCCTGAAGCGTAAGGCTATGATGGTTGCTTTATTCAGCAGCAATAGGAAAAAAATCAATTTCTTTTGCCATTTGTGGCTCCCAATGCTCGGAGGTGGATCTGCTTAAATGTGACCACATCTAAGTGTTTCTTGTATAAAGCTTTGAAACTTATAAGCTGCTTCTCAAATGCAAATGGTAACCTATGGCATTAAAATAAATTCTCAAATTATACCTTCAAATGATGTGAAAAGGGTGTTAAACCTACAGACTCTTTGGGCTTAACGGAGCTTTATAGTCAGTACAACACATCGGTTAGCTGTCCACAACTGTGAACACTGTCAGCGTCATGTTTGGCCGCAGCAAGCAGCTGTTTTCAGTGAAAAGCTTCTGAAAGCTCACTGTACACTATCCATGCTGCACCAAAACGGTAAGTAACACTTACAAGGAATTACCTTTTGGTGATTTAGTGCGTAAATAAACATATGACATAAACAATACAGAACAAATGAATACAAAATAGCTGTTTAACACTAAGAAAAAAGAGGCAGATGCAGTTGGAGACTACCTGGTGAACATAGCGGAGCTTTTAGCAGCTAAAGAGTCTGATATGTCCTTAATCAGTTGGTAAATTGTGTGTATTTAATCACTCACAGGGTTTGTGATTCAATCACTGGCAAGACACTGAACCCCACACCTCCTAACGTGCAGACCAGATCCTTGCATGGCAGCACTGCTCAGTGCATGTGAGGCATTGTAAGTGCTTTGGACGGCTTTTAGGTGCTATACAGTTGTAGTCCAATCATGATACGTTTGTTATTGTTTCACACATGGTTTCTATATACGGTATACACTTACCGGCCACTTTATTAGGTACCCCATGCTAGTAACGGGTTGGACCCCCTTTTGCCTTCAGAACTGCCTCAATTCTTCGTGGCATAGATTCAACAAGGTGCTGGAAGCATTCCTCAGGGAGTTTGGTCCATATTGACATGATGGCATCACACAGTTGCCGCAGATTTGTCGGCTGCACATCCATGATGCGAATCTCCCGTTCCACCACATCCCAAAGATGCTCTATTGGATTGAGATCTGGTGACTGTGGAGGCCATTTGAGTACAGCGAACTCATTGTCATGTTCAAGAAACCAGTCTGTGATGATTCCAGCTTTATGACATGGCGCATTATCCTGCTGAAAGTAGCCATCAGAAGTTGGGTACATTATGGTCATAAAGGGATGGACATGGTCAGCAACAATACTCAGGTAGGCTGTGGCGTTGCAACGCTGCTCAATTGGTACCAAGGGGCCCAAAGAGTGCCAAGAAAATATTCCCACACCATGACACCACCACCACCAGCCTGAACCGTTGATACAAGGCAGGATGGATCCATGCTTTCATGTTGTAGACGCCAAATTCTGACCCTACCATCCGACTGTCGCAGCAGAAATCGAGACTCATCAGACCAGGCAACGTTTTCCAATCTTCTATTGTCCAATTTCGATGAGCTTGTGCAAATTGTAGTCTCAGTTTCCTGTTCTTAGCTGAAAGGAGTGGCACCCGATGTGGTCTTCTGCTGCTGTAGCCCATCTGCCTCAAAGTTCGACGTACTGTGCGTTCAGAGATGCTCTTCTGCCCACCTTGGTTGTAACGGGTGGTTATTTGAGTCACTGTTGCCCTTCTATCAGCTCGAACCAGTCTGGCCATTCTCCTCTGACCTCTGGCATCAACAAGGCATTCCCGCCCACAGAACTGCCGCTCACTGGATGTTTTTCTTTTCGGACCATTCTCTGTAAACCCTAGAGATGGTTGTGCGTGAAAATCCCAGTAGATTAGCAGTTTCTGAAATACTCAGACCAGCCCTTCTGGCACCAACAATCATGCCACGTTCAAAGTCACTCAAATCACCTTTCTTCCCCATACTGATGCTCGGTTTGAACTGCAGGAGATTCTCTTGACCATGTCTACATGCCTAAATGCACTGAGTTGCCGCCATGTGATTGGCTGCTTAGAAATTAAGTGTTAACGAGCAGTTGGACAGGTGTACCTAATAAAGTGGCCGGTGAGTGTATATTGTTTAACAGTCATGCCTTCAGTCACTTTTTGCTGTGGTACCTATTGATGGGCATCATTTTATAGTTTGCAGTAGATCAGTAATGAAGTAATTATTTCATGCAACCTCAGCTGCTTCAGAAACAAACGATAAACTCTAAACATCTCTGTGTGTTTTCTGCAGTCCTTTGCGGTATGGTCGATCGTCTTTCATTTTGGCACACGGACCATGGCTCAGTCCTCCCACTGCTATTGTCTGGCCTCTGAGCCGTGCTGGTAGCTTTACCCTGATACAAACACCGCTGACATGTGGGCTCGTTGCCTGCAGTGATACGAACCCTCCTACAGCAGGGGCTCAGTCTCCAACAGCTGGGCTCTTTCACTTGTTTATTGCAGCGGGGTTTAAGACTTGCGTTCCATAGCCTTGGTCAGCGGCCACAAGGCTGGCAGTATGCCACCAGCCAAATGTCCTCTTTCCTATTGTATACCAGTAAGGCTTGCTTGGCAAGGCTGTACCACTGCTATTCTTAACACTTAATAAAAGCCTGTTTGTCAGCTTGGGGGCTACTAGGGGATTTTTAAAAAGTGGTTTGTCTGGTAAATCTGTGTGATGTTCACAGGCAGACTAGATGGGTGGTTAATGTTTCTAAATATTTCCATGTTTCCTTTTACAGTTTGATGAGGGGCGCAATACCTTTGACGGCGAGCTGACCAAAGAGAACCTCCTGGCTTTCGTCAAGGCCAACCAGCTGCCTCTAGTCATCGAGTTCACAGAGCAGGTAAAGGCCGGCGCCATGCACAGCTCTTTTCCCCCGACTGTCCACTACAATAAGATGTACTAGTCCAAGTGTTATCCCCACATGTCACACATGTATATATCTGATTTTCCTGCAGACTGCCCCTAAAATCTTCGGTGGAGAAATCAAGTCACACATCCTCATGTTCCTGCCCAAAACTGCTAAAGACTTCCAGGACAAAATGGACCAGTTCAAAAAAGCCGCAGAGGGATTCAAGGGTCGGGTAAGTGAACTGTATGACCGCACCTGCCAGTGCACTGGTCTTTAAGCTGTCAAATGTGAATGATGTGCGTTCTGTGTAAGCATTCTGTTTTTTTAGGATATTTTGAATGACCTGTGAAGATGGAATCAAACATGTTTCTTTTTTTTCTTTTTGTATCCCCTGTCCAGATCCTGTTCATTTTCATCGACAGCGATGTGGATGACAACCAGCGCATTTTGGAGTTCTTCGGCCTGAAGAAAGAGGAGTGCCCGGCCATCCGCCTCATCACCCTGGAGGACGAGATGACCAAGTACAGGCCCGAGAGCGACGCCATCACAGCAGAGAGCATCATCAGTTTCTGCGAACTGTTCATTGAGGGCAAACTGAAGGTGAGACCCAAAGAGGGGACTGTTTAGTTATGGCAGCACATGCATGTCATAGATATGATTTTAAATGTTGAGTTTACTTACTTTTTTTTCTCTCACAGCCCCACCTTATGAGTCAGGACATCCCTGAAGACTGGGACAAAAACCCTGTCAGGGTTTTGGTTGGCAAGAACTTTGAGGAGGTTGTCTTTGATTCGTCTAAGAACGTCTTTGTGGAATTCTGTAAGGGCCTCCTCTTGTCAGCAGACATCCATTTCAAACAGTAGGGCTGCGTATCGCCATTGGTTTTCCGATTCCAATTCACAAGGCCTGGCATAGATAACGTCTTCAATTTCCGATTTAATGTCGATTTGTGGAACCTTTAATTTTCAAACAATTACAAGTACAACGTTCCTCTAACTTGGTGACTTGAAAGTATCAATGTTAACATAAAAAATGTAACCCCTTTCCCAGCAAGCAATCCATAGTTGGTACCACTGGATACCTTAGGTCTTCTAGATTCATATGATACAGAAAAGATCGATTTCTAGAATATATGAATTATAATTGAATCAATCAAATGAAAATCAATTTAAAAAAATTATTTTTAAACCCAGCTCTATTAAACAAGCATTACAGTATATTCATGAATAATATGTTTGAGGTAATAAAGGGGTTCACCTGTTTTTAAAGGGGTATTTTGCAATCAAAGCTCCGTTGCTAATCTGTGAGATTTGGCCTCAAACTCAAACGGTGCCCTTCTTTACGTTGCCAAATGCTAAGCTCTTTTCAGATACCAAGAGGAGATGCCAGAGGCACACTCCCCCTCTCAGACCACTCTGCAAATTACTTTGTCACCAGACACTGAAGTTTAAAATATCCGGTTAATAAATACCACTGTTGGATCTCTATCTCGAATCACATCCAATTTTGCACTATTTAAGGAGGAATTTTCCATTGCTGGCTGTTAAGTACAGATTTTGTCCAGTCCTGCACAGCAGGGTTGGCCCGTATTCCCCGACCTGTGGAGAGGGTGGGGGGGGTTTCCTCGCCCGTCAAAGGGAAGCGGGGTCAGGGAGGCCGAGGCTGCATGGGATATGATCAGTGTGCATTTGCCTGCCTCCAGCTATACATGGCAGCAAAATGTACAGACCTGTCTGAAGTCAAACATCCACACACCCTATTTATCAGAGCTTAATATAATGGCTGAAAAGAAAACGCATGACTGACTTATTGCATTTCAAATGTGTTCAAGGGTCAAAATTAGGGCTGCATGATTAATGTAAGGCAATCGTGATTTCACTCAAATTGTGTGGTTCATTTGTATTGAGCAAAACAAAATGTCTATTATGAAAAGATTACTTTTTGTTTTAATTTTGTAAAATTACAAAATTATTTAAAATAAGTCTATGTATTTCTTTACAGCAGTTACATATGTAACTGAGCTAAAGCCAATCAAAGTGTACTGTATATGAAGTCTGTAATGTTTTTTTTTTTTGTCTGTGTGGTATACCAGATGCACCTTGGTGTGGACACTGCAAACAGCTGACTCCCATCTGGGAGAAGCTCGGAGAGAAGTATAAGGACAGCGCTGACATCATCGTGGCCAAGATGGACTCCACAGCCAATGAGATCGAGGCAGTTAAGGTCCACAGCTTCCCCACTCTAAAGTTCTTCCCTGCAGGAGAGGAGCGCAAGGTGAGTTTCTTTTCTGTTACATTTGATCCATAAGCAGTGAGTAAGAGCAAATGTGTAATTGGCATCATCTCTCATATCTTCACAATGTTCTGTAAACCTCGACATTTGTGTTGACCGATCTATGCTTATCTGAATCTCCTTTATATCCCTTTTGGGATTTGTTTATTCCTTTTACTCCTTCAATACTGTAAGAACAGAATCCTTTTAATTAAACCAAAACAAACATGTTGAAGGGCAGTGTTTCCATTTCAGCACAATGTGAGTGGTCTACTGTAACTTAATGCTCTTGCAACCAATATTAGCTGATATATTTCAACAATGGGAGGCTGGAAAAAAAAAATGCCAGCAGGCTAAATTTCACTGTGGTTGTCGGGATGAAGCTACTAGCTAAATGTCCACCAGCCCTCTGACAAATTTTTGCACTGATATTGAAACGCAGCAGCGCTATGCCGTCCAGTTCAGCCGAGAACGGAGCCATGTTGAGTTCTAACCGACCAGTGTGATGTGCGTAGAGCTGTCATGCAGCAAGTTGAAGGAGCCAATGGGATTACATTTCACTGGAATTATACCGTGTACAATTTCATGTGACAAATAAAAATTGACTTGATAGATTGACCTCTGGAATAGTTATAAGGGCCGTTTTGAAGACGGTGCCAAAGTTAATTGGTTGATTTTAAATGGCCCAGTGGGCAATATAGACCAAATCTTCCATTACTGTATATGTAATCGTTTATCACTGCAACGGTGTGTATATATTATGATACAGTAATTGTTTTGTAAATTCAATGTAAGTTTTAAAGCAACATACTTTATCACATTTAATTTTTTCTTTATATTTGGAACTTCCATACAAACAACTTGTCACGTGAAACAACAACAATTGAGTTTAAAACAAGTACTATAACAATTGCTGGTTTTAAGGTTAACGGTGCAAATAACTGCCTGACTTCAGTCAGTGCAATTTAAAAATCACATGCGTTATTTATATTTAAGGAGAAGGAGATCGTCGAGCCATTTTGGGCCGACTGTGATCGTCGTGGCGCCAGTTTTTTGCGGTCTTTGGCTTCTTTGCATCCGGTGTCTGTGAGAGAGCAATCCATCCGATTGGATGTTTAGCTTTAGTGAATTAGTTCATGAAAAGAAAAGCAGTGTTGAGAAAAGGAAGCAAATGACTGAAGTCAAGAGGGCACATACAGAAGGTTCCAAATTTTCATCTTTCTCATCAATCCAATTCAAAGAGCTGTCAAAAAAACTGGTTGGTGCTAGACCAAGCAAGCCGGCCTGACAGCTACTAAATCAGTATGAAAATTAGGCAATGAATTAACGAAAACTCACGAGAATCCGGAGATCACGTTATACAGCGTCAACTCTAGCTCAGGGATATTTTCGTTTCTGCGATTAAACCCATGCATTCATGTTTCTAGACTTTTTGTTCTGGGGTGGGGATAAAACACAATGTCGGACATTAATCAGAAAGGATGTCTGATCACCAGGTGATCGATTACAACGGGGAGAGAACACTGGAAGGCTTCACCAAGTTCCTGGAGAGTGGCGGTAAAGAGGGCGGCGCCCCTGCCGGAGACGACGACGACGATCTGGACGCAGAGGTAAGCTCGTCTCCACTGTCTCACAGATGCATTGACACAGTTACAGCACAGTTATAGCCTCACAAGAAGACACATCTTAGCTTTAATAAATGTAGCTCATCTGTTCAGGTTATTATAGGTTCCTTTTTTTTGAGAGAGAACTTTCTTAGTATTCTAACTGCATGCAGTGATCTGTTGAACTGTAATGACTGCGGCCAAATGAGTATGTATACTCAGTAAAGCTGATGTTTGTGTACTGATACCCAACACCATTGGGGGCATATTCATATTGAGGAGGTAGCCATAAATGAGGGAAACTGGAGATGACTGTGACTAAAACAAGAACAACAACAGCTGCTGCATTGAGAGAGTAGTTACAGTGTGAGGACTTGGAGGCTGATTGTTCTCACCTAGAGTCGCTTCAATTGAACAATTAGTGTTCAAGGAATGGTTTTATTGTCACATTTAGGTTGTTAACGATAAAACCGGAATGTTTTGACCCAAAAAAATCCAGCAAAATCAGGAAAAAACCACTATAAACTTAATCTGCTGAAATATGGGCTCATTGTCAATAACCTGTGCATCATTATTCATAATATTGACATTCCTATTTTTCCTACTAACATAATACTGTGACAATATTATCAATATCATCTGTGCAATAACACTGTAATGTGTGCATACTTAATACTTAACTGCTACTATTATATTATTATTATATTACTACAGTTCACCATTGCAACACCTTATAATGTTAATTATGTAAATAATGTATCATAATAACTATGTAAAGTTATTAAATTTCTTTATTTATATTTCTATTTGTGCAACTGCAAAACAGAGTTTCCCTTCGGGCATCAATAAAGTATTTCTGATTCTGACAGTCAAATTAGATTCAGGTCCATGAATATGGCATTGAATTCTCACTTCTTTCTGGAGGCATGGTCAGCATCAAGTCTGAACGCTACACAAAATAAAGGTCGCAGGCCGGACTCATGAGGATTTTAGGCTGTAACCTTAGAACTAACCCACTTGGCTTAACTAAACATTAGCAGGCATTATAAGGTATCTGGGTTAAACGTTTGGAGGAAACTCAATGCTGTTTTTAGAAATTATGCCAAAAATAGCACCTTTCCCAAACTTACTCTCGGCGCAAAACATTAGGACGGATGTCGTGAGTGATCCCTCTGGAGATAGTTGCCACTTTATTTTGCTTAAAGGTGTAGAGGATGCATCGCCCATACTGTCTGACATTCGAAGGATATCCTCTCTACTAGCTTTCGTCTCCACTGTTGCCGCAACGCCCACTTCTCAGAAGTTTACTGGCAGCCCAGCTGAATGCTGCATGCTGATGCCTTCTGCACCTGTCGTAGCTTTTCACCAGGCCGTGCCTGAAGACCGGATCAAAGCGGCACATGCAGCCCTGCAGGCAACATTAGGGCCTTCCTATGTCTGACTTATCTCGTCACACACCGGTCCTCAGACTAGACATGAAGGAATGGCTGCGCAGAATCTTGATGTCATCTGTGTCGACCGTGAGCTGTGGTTGTGACTGTGTTTTACACAATTTGACAAATGATTCTGATTGTTGGACCTCACGATGGCCCCATGCTACCACAAGATTGTGGCCCAATTTAAAACCCTTTTTATGCACTCTTTACGTATGTCTGCAGACTTTGCGTGAGGGAATTGTCCACAGTTATAGCAGAAAACAGTCATAGTGTTCTGACGTGAGCCAAGGGAAGCCAAAGGCGTAAAGAATGGTAAACGAGGAGTGGCACATTCAGCCTGGCGCAGTTTCATATCTGAAGTTTGTATTTTTATACATTTTATTTATCACAACTTTAATATATGTTGATGTTCCTCTGTTCTGTTGTGACAAAACAAATGATATTTTTGTGAGAACTCATTAACTACAAGTAACTAATATCTGCTGATATATCGGAATATCAGATTTTTAAATAACCAAATATTTGTACCGGTATTGGCCTTAAAAATCTTTATCGGTCGGGTTATTATTATTGCTTAATGTTGCCATTTTGTCAATAAATGAGTAAATTAATAATTTGACTTCTCCACTCTGAGTGCCTGAGAGATGTTCAAATGTCCCCAAACCCATGATTGTACCCAATGTTTTGGCGTTTATATCGTAACATGTCGCAGCCATGTGCCGTCCATTCCTGTTTACCGTTGCGTACCCTTGCGGGCTCTCGCACTCCGCCACGTACCAGGAGACGTCAGTACAGCCAGTGAGGGCTCAGGTCTTGAGGCCTTAGGGTGGAGATTGGGATCGGTCCTCCATCTTAATTAGGGCTGGGTCTCGTTCACGACATTTCAATACAGATACCAAGTCTTTGATACCGGTTCCTGAACAATGCTTTTTTTTTTTTTTTTTAATATGTTTTGAATTATTTATGAAATCCATTTTTAAAAAAAGACATTACAGCATAACACATTACGGAACAAATGTTTTTATTTTTCAGCTCCTACTACGTGAGAACCATTTGTCTGTGCGTCGTGTAGTTTTTCCTGCGTGTCTCTATGGCGTGTAACGTTAGGCAGCCAATCTTCAGACCTTGGTAGAAGCTGGCTGCATGCGTATTGGCTCACTGACACGGAGTTACTCCTTAGGTATTGAATGACGAGGCGTTATTCAATACTCTGTACTAAAGAGGTTCAGTCGGTGCCTTTAAAAGTGTTAAATTCGGGGGCCAGCTTTGTCTTGATCAACAACCCTCTTTTCTCCTCTCCAGGATTTGGAGGATGTGGATGATGAAAAGGACTTGGACTCTGATGACGAACATGACGAGTTGTAGGAGCTGGCAGAAGAGAGAGAGGAGACGAGTCCCGCCCCGCCCCGCCCTGCCCCAACCCTTCCAACCAGTCACCATCACCCCCTTCACTTCTTTGTGGACCTTCCCAGTCCTGTGGACATTAATACTTCCCCCTTAACTGCCCCCATGTCAGTCAGCCCGCCAGTCTGTCAGTCAGTCCATCAGTAGCGTGGCGGGGCCTCTTTTTTGCCAGCCACATCTCTAACCTCGCAACGTCTGGCCAGACTCGTCTTGTCCCACCTGGGGGGGGTGGGGACTCTGTAACAGCGCACCACCTCTATGGGAGACCTCAATGCCTTCTCTACAAAGCGCTACATCAGCTGTTTGCCTTGTATGTTTTAAACCAAATGTAAAAATGGCATTGGGATTCAGTTTTCAAAAATGTTCAATTTTTTTTTTTTCCTGTTGAATTTGCTCCCCTACTTTAAAAAAAAAATAGAAAAAAAAGAAAAAAGCCTTGCCATTGTTCAGTATGGGTATGAGCTAAATGAGTGTTGTAACCTGTCTTTGTAGGTAAGGGTGGGGGGGCTGCCAATGTTCTTTTCCCTCTGATAGAAATCCAGAGGACCAGAGTTTTGTGTGGTGGTTTTGTAAGGACTGATCTCTCAGGGGACAAGGGGCCATCCAATAGATGGGTTTATTAACCCCACAGAGCTTGGCCAGTGTGGCACAAAGGACCCCTCCCCTCCCCAGCATCTGTAGCTAACACTTTTTTTTGGTGGGGCGGGGGGAAAGAGTCTACTTTGTTTTTATTTCTTCATTCCCAAATAATCTCAGTTTAGTCTCCTCATTTCCTCACGGCTACTGACTATTTTTCCAAAAGGAATTTTTCAGAGAAAGTCCTATTTTATTTAATTGCTTTCACTATTTTTTATTTTATTTAGGATTTATCATTTTTAATGTACCATTGTGCCCAGCTGTAGCCAGTTGGGGCAGAGTTGGCCCTTGGACACGGTCTCAGACCTAGGAGGGTTTTTGGAGCCAGTTCTGATAGGTTGCACTGCATTCATGCCTAATCAGAGATTCACTGTGGTTACTAAAGCAGACAGAGATTGGTACGGTTTACTGGTCAGGTTGGTCTGAGAGAAGTGTCTATTATATCTGAAGTGGGGAGGGAACAATTGCACAGCCCCACCCCTCACCCGTACTGTACCTCCTGCATCCCTTTTGGCTCTACCCAACACCCTTGTTGCCACAGCAGTGAGTGTGAGAGAGAGTGCATATTGTTGTGTGAATGGTGTTTAAATGGTGAGTTGAATGACTAGTTCATGTTTTTGGTCGTCCATGAACAAGAGGATGAATGTCCTGCGTGTTTGGCAGGGTGGGGGGGGAGGCATGAGTAGAGCAAGGTGCCGGGTTTAACATCTGCAGCGGTGGGGGAAACTTTACAAAGCATTCCATCATATCCAAATTGATGTGGAAAACATAAAATGGTGGCCAATAAACAAAAAAAAATTAGAAAAAAATAAATTGTCTTTTTTTTTTTTTTTTATGTGTACCTCCAGATTGACATATTCTACAAATAAACCTTGGAAGGGAAAATGCCATTTCACTCAAATGCAATTTAGATTTCATATGGGTGGACAGTCCTACAACAGATCGGACCAAGAAGCTTCTTGGCTACTTTTAAATTGCTACATTTTGGTTTTAAAATTTTTTTTACTGCGTTTACACCTCGCATTCACGAGGTGTCCCTGTCTACATTATTGTCACTCTACAATTTAGTGTTGTGGGACATGACCATGGCAGTGGTGGAATGTAACGAAGGACATTTACATAGTACTGTACTTGCATACAAATTTGAGGTACTCCTGGAGTCTTTTCTACTTCTACTTCACTACAGTTCAGAGAAATATTGTACTTTTTACTCTACTACATTAATCAGAATGCACGTTGCTGAGGAAAAAAAGGTTTATTGGTATAATTTCCCTTTTTTTTTTTTTTTATTAGTCTCTAAAATGCGAGTGTATTTCTGCATTGAGTACTTTTTATTTTTTTAATACTTCAAGTACATTTTAACGATATTGAAATACTTTCCCTTAAGTAACATTTTCAACGTAGTATTTAAATAAAGCATCTGAGTACTTCTTCCACCATTGGCAAATGGAAATCAAGGCTGACACAAATAACTTTTTCTTGTTTTTCATTTTAATACTTTATTATTTAGTCTATACATGGCAGCAAAAACAAAAAATCCATAAAACAGAATGAAGTAGCGAACAGTCTCATCTAAGAAGGCAGAACCAGATAGTATTAGGCATTTGTGCTACTTTGAATAATCTTTTTTTTCTCTCTCCAAATCTAACACTGCTGATTTCTCACCAGTAATAAGAACATAATGCAAACTATTCAGTCACTTGACAGCGACCCATGCTGTCTCTCACAGTGATTAAGATAGAATATGACTATGAAGACATCATACTTTCTTTACTGTGTGTACACGTAATGGTCAACAGCATGACATCCCTGCCCGACACACTTCGTTCTAGTGTTTACTTGAAGCTTCCCCCCCCCCCAGCTTCTGGGATATCACCACTATCTTTAACTGGGTAGTATGTGGGTGTGGCATCCAAGGCCGGGGGTTACTGGCCATCGTGTCAGACGTGAGTTGTATCAGACACTTGTGACATGCCAGTTGGAGAGACCTGACAAGAGGGTTATTCATCTTCCAAATCTCACCACTGGATCTGTGACCTGTTGCGTCCAAAAAAAGCCCAACAGAGAGAATAAATAGACCCACGGGGTGGCCTACTGATACACAAGGTTGGAGACGACACTGGACAGCAAGAGAGCCACCCTAAGAAGCACTGCTTGATCTTTCTGCAGGACAACAACTGAGCTCTTTTAAGAAGATCTGCTGAGGTTTTTTTGAAGACTTGAAGAAAGAAAGTTAATATTTGTGAAAGTGTTGCTGGATTTGGCCAGTTTTATTTCTTCCAGCGAGACCAAAGGTAAATGGATATTCTGAACAGGATGAAGTACTACAAATGCCCCGTGTCCCACACCATGGGAGTCAAGGCTTACAGCCAGGACTGTGGCGTCCCGGTCAGCTGCAAGAGCTCCGCTTCTCTGAAGCCAATCCGCAGTGTGCACTTCCCCAACGACATTGTTTTCCAGGACTACGTGCGACATGGCGAGCTGGAGAGGATGGGACTATTCATCCGAGCCAGGAGAGTCAGCCTGGACACCATCTACCCCTCCGGTGAGAGCCCCGTGAAACATTTAACACCACCCTGATCTAGTAAACGCTTACGCAGTCACACATGTTTTCTTATTAAAAGCAGGATATTGTACTATGCTGAACTGATGGTTATTTCTCCCTGCCATGTGTATGCAGGCATGGCTGCCATCCACGAGGCCGTGCTGTCTGGGAACCTGGAGTGTGTGAAGCTGCTGCTCCACCACGGAGCCGATATCCACCAGAGGGACGAGGAGGGGTGGACCCCACTGCACATGGCCTGCAGCGACGGCTTCCCTCACATTGCACGGTGAGTGTATTTTTGTTTTGACATTATGCAAGCAAAAGGTAACTAGACACATCTTTATATAATAGTAAACACAAACAGTGAGGAGAGTCTGCAAAGTGGCTTAGTGATGTACATTATAGTGCATTTAGCTAGTTTGGAACCACTAATCTTTAGCAAACAGACTAAGCAAGGCTGTCCAAGTCACCTTGGATTGTGGTGGCACCTGGATCGTGGTTGCAGCTGCTGATGTGCTTAACACCCTGCAATGCAACTATTACTTCTAGTCATAGTTGAATTATCTTTATTGCTACTATTATTGGAGTCTGTATCCACGACGTTCCACCCCCGTGATTGCTCCGTTGTCAGATTTCACTCTTTTCGCCTAGATGTTAAATACCTCTTGGAATGTTAAATTCTAACTGATTTTTGAGGACTATGGGTAACTGCTCCTCAGATCTCTGCAGGGTAAATCCAGACAGCTAGCTAGACTGTCTATCCAGTCTGAGTTTTCTGTTGCACGACTAAAACTAATTTTAAAACGTACACAATCCACCAAAACAAGTTCTTTCCCGAGGCTATTTTGCAGCGGCACCGTGGCTCTGTCTGGCGCTTAGCACTGCCCATGACGATTGTGATTTGTTTAAAGAAATGTCAATAAACCAGACGTGTGGCAATGCGAGACTACTATATTTGCCACTGTTCATCATACCAACTGCTGTAGGTGGATGAGAGTCAGCAAAGTGGCTTAGTGATGTACAATAAAGAGCAATATTTAGTTTGTAACTGCTAATTGAATGGATGGATGGATGGATGGATGGATGTATTTCTTATGAATTCAACTTTCCATTCCAGGAAGGATGTGTTGTTACAGCTGTCAAAAGTGATGTAGTTACCGCTTTAAAGCCTACACTTTTGCGCAAGGCAATTTATTTCCGCTTTATTTGTATAAAGGAATTTCAAAGTGCTTTACCTAAAACGACCAGTTAAAACATTGAAATAGATATTATAAAAACCCCTTTAAATAGATTAAGGCAGGTGTGACACAGAAGAATAAAAGTTACAGTGCAGTTTAAGAAATCAGTAGCTTATAAAAAGGCAGCATCAAAAAACACTAGCACTGTCTAATAAATTAAAGGCCAAAAAATAATCTTTAAAAAAAAGTAGCCTGTATAAAGCAGCTGACATAACATGTTTACACATTTGCAAGCACATACCAACACACACGCACACACACACACACACACACACACACACACACACACAGCTCTCCTACACCACAGAGGTAAGAGAAGCTGGAGGATCCATTGGCCTTCTAGCACTGAAGTATGGCAGAGACTCTCATTGAGTCAAAGCAGCGCGATGTCATCTCTTTTATTATTATTAGTAAGCGGGGTTATATTGTCTTTCTTCCAGCTTCCTGCTGTCGCTGGGTGCCGACCCTGAGCTGGAGAACGACTGCGGGGAGAAGCCTGCCGACCTCATTGAGCTGGACAACAAGGAGCTGCAGGAGCTCTTCGGGCTCGCCGTCAGTGACTGAGATCAGGGTTGTCAGACTGGGGGTGGAAGGGGGACCGAGTACCCAGGGACCTCAGGTGACGAAGATCCCAAAAAGATGCTAGAATGAATAGCTGTGGTGGTGGGGAGAGGCCCATAGAGAATGCTTTTCTACAGGGCCCAGAGTTTTGTGCTACACCCCTGACTGAGAGAGTCTGAATGCCACTGGCCAGTCAAAGACTGTTCTATAGGGATGGACACAAAAGGACACAGTCAGTCCAGCATCCTGCTTTAGTGAGCGGCCTGAGCTCTGAGGGTGGAAGGCTGTGGATGTCTGGCGGACGTAGGGCTGGAAGCTTATTGGCTGCCTCCTGAATGGAGGGAACTTCTGCTGGCAGGGGCTGCGCCCTGATCTCCAGCAGTACAGATGTACTGTATCCTGCAGAAGCTTCTGGTCCTTTCATACTGTAATGAACTGAAAGAGTCATTTTAGATTTTTGATTTGATCTGGCATGTCGCTTCTGAACGCTGTGAAACTTGAAACTGTTTCAACGTCAGCTCATTAGCACCTGAAAGCTAACATTAGCTTGTGTTGACTGCCATACTAACACATTTGTTTACATAAACAGCCCTAGTTTAATGTATTCGTAAGTTGTTTGTGTAAGGCTTTTTATACTTTTTAAAGTATATACAATAAAGTGTATTAAACAATTTCAGCTCGTCTGCCAATTTCCTTTTGGTCCCAGCACTGTGTGAGAGCAAAACGGATCAAAACACTGCAATAAACATCTGAATGATCTTCACTTTTAGCTCAACGTCAACAGCTCTGAAGGGTTCTGGCACAACTTCACTAGCAAGGGTGGTCATCTTCAATATCAATCTTTAAGTTTTTTCGCCTTGTAGATTTCCTTGGATTGTGGTGGCACCTGGATCGTGGTTGCTGCTGCTGCCCTGCTACGCTACTACTATAACTTCTAGTCATAGTTCTATTTAATTCTTATCTTAATTGTTACTATAACTATGTTGTCAGATGTCAGTCTCTTTGGCCGGATGTCCGTTACCTTCCACTTCCGTTGGGATTACTCCATTGTCAGATTTCACTCTTTTCGCCTAGATGTTAAATACCTTGGAATTTTAAATTCTGACTGATTTCTGAGGACTAGGGTTAACTGGTCCTCAGATCTCTGCAGGGTAAATCCAGACAGCTAGCTAGACTATCTGTCCAGTCTGAGTTTTCTGTTGCATGACTAAAAAAAACTTTTGAACTTCCACGTTCCACCAAAACAAGTTCCTTCTACAGGCACATATTTTGCAGCGGCACCGTGGCTCTGTCCGGTGCTGCTCAGGATGATGGTGATTTGTTTAAAGAAATGCCAATAAACCAGACCACGTTTTTCTCCCATCCCAGGATGCTGTGTAGACTAGCCAGACCCTCTGCCCCAGGGCTGTGGAGGAAGGTCTGGCAAAGTCAAACTGCCACTGTTCATCATACCAATTGCTGTAATTATTATGAATCATATTTCTATATGCATCTGTATCAGTCTGTGTACCAACCAGTCGCGTCAGGTTCTGTCCGAGGTTTCTGTCTGCGTAAAGGTTTAAAAATAAAATATTTCTCTGTGTCTGCTGGATGGACAGATAAGAAGAGAGCTGTCTGCTAACATCAATATTTTCATCTTGCTCCACTGCCCCCAAGTGGTTTAAAAAATAAAAAAAATAAACTATTGCAGTTTTAAAGCTACAAAAGATGGAAGTCTGAATGGATTTTTGAGCCATAATGATCAAATATATAAAAACTCCAATTCCATTTAGAAGGAAAAGTCTGACTCAGATCTATAAACAACTTATTAAGAGCCTCTTGAGGCTCATTAGTGGAAACACAAAACAATCTGGTTAATCTCATGGAGAGGGATTAAAGTCAGAATCAGTCAGCAGCACACTGACATTCAGGTCATATGCTTCAAACTGCTGCCAGATGCTCCTGGGGCAATCAACCATTCTGATGAAACACTTTGTCACTCACATGTACCATGCAAAGCAAGAAACTGTACAGTCTAGGGTTTTTCCCCCTCCCATTTAATCACATACTAAATCTGCAAACGGAATACAGTAGGTTTCAAGTGTCCTTTGCATTACATCAAATAGAGAAGTAGAAAAACATAGTTATGTACAGCTGATATAAAAAATTAAATCCAAGAAGAGTCTCTGCAGGAATACTCCACAGGATCATTCTTTGAACTTCCACTCCTGTCGGCACATGGGACACTGCTGCTGGACCTGCTGTGAGTTCAGCCATTTCAAGATGCAGTGCATGTGGAAACAGTGAGAGCACTGACCCCAGACCAGTGGGCAGTCGTCCCCAGGCACTTTACCTGCAAAATAATACTACAATATTACAACTCTGTTACAATAGTGAGAAAAGCATGTTAACCATGTATTTTATTCTCAGCGGAATATACTGTTATGCCTTTAATACTTTCAATGTAGTAACTATAATGAAACAAATATATTAGTCATATTTTTAAAAAACAAAAAAAAAGGTTTATAAATCATCTTCAAAGGAATGTATTTAAATTTAAATTGCCTGTTATTAATTCATTTCATGTATGTTCTGCAGTATTTTTCCAAACAAATGTAATGTTGACTTATTTGGTTTCCAAATCACTAGAGCCCGACCGATAAAGGATTTTTAAGGCAGATACTGATACACATATATGGTTATTTAAAAATCTGATATTCTGATATATATATAAAATCCAGAAACACGACCAGACGCTTAAGAAAACAAACTTTCCTTAACATTAGTTATTTGTAGTTATTTATGAGTTCTCATTAAAATAATATACATTTGTTTTATTGTCACAGCAGAACATCAAAATAAATTTTTTTTTAAATTTTAAATCAGCTATTATAAATGCCGATATTGGCCTGCCGATATATCGGTCGGGCTCTACAAATCACGTGCTAAACCATGAAAAAGCCCAAGAGAGTTCTGGCTGCAGACCTCCACTATGGAGTCGATTCCAGTGCAGGCTCCACTGTCTCAACACCCCCACTGTAGGGACAGGATATGCACGCAGAAAATACAAAATAAAATTGTGTAAATCTTCCGGTGAAAGTAGTGTGGTTGTTGATTTATATCCAAGTATTCAACATTGTAAAGTGCAAACAGTGTCAACATGTAGTTTAAAAATTATTTATCATCTATATAAATTAGGGATGCACGCTATATTGTCAATCATATTAATATCGGTCCATGTTAGTCGACAGCAGTCCGATGAGCAAAACTGGCCCGATGTCAATGACCGATGATTATTATATATATTATTTAATGATCTATGGGCTTTTTGCAAATAAAGACATTACATTTTAAATGCAAAATATGATTAGTAATAGTAACTTTTTATACAGTAATATCGACATTAGTAAATATCGGCAATCACCGCAATGTTAATATTGGTTATCGGCCAACAATGTTCAAATTGGTGTTATTCTGCTGTGTGCTACAGTAGATGGTCCCACATAAGTCCAGTGACGTCTTTATAATATATATCATTGTATATATGTATATTCTTTGTAACTAACATTGTTGCTCGTTGTATTAGGTAGTCCTTTATTTAGGACATAACACAATATGCACAGCATATTGTGACGCATTATTAATTTCAATATGAAAATAAAGTTGTGTTAGCTAGTACAATAACACTTTTTTTTCTATCGTTCTTGTAGGAACATCCTTAGTGTGTTGCTAATTGTATTTAAATACAGTTTGTACTTAACAAGACAAAGTGTTGTGGCAGTGACGTTAAAACAAAGTAACTGCAGAAGTTCTGTACATAGACCGGTAATATTAATATTCTATTCAATATATATACAGTCTATGGTTCTGTACTGGATTTTCAAGCAGCTACTATGCACGTAGCTAATGCTCAATGTTGTCATTCATAGCAACCCGTTTAGCTTGGTTAGCGTTACTCACAGTCTGGGCAGCAGCCATTGAAGGGCATCCTGCAGATCCCACAGTTTTCGTCATTAGCCACCCATAACCAAGAGGCCACTCCGTTCCACTGTCGGATCTTTACCTTCATCCTCCGTGTCTAACAATAGCAGAAACACTTAATTACACTTTCCCGTATGAACCGAAGCAGCAGCTAACGTTAGCATGCAAGCTAATGTGTTGACAGCATAGGCTTTAGCTAAATATTAACAGTCTATGGTTGACAACTTCTGGCAACTTCTGAAGCTAGCAAGCCGTGTCAACTAGCTAGCTAGCTAACTTACTAGGCAGCGTCGAACGTCTCCTTCAGATATCCAACACGAAGTAAGTTATAATGGTTTTATGCAAACTACAAATCATGTTATGGATAATTTTCTAGTTAAAACTACGTAACGTGTCTAGTATTTTAGAAACCCGGGTGAAAAATCTTTCTTCTTCTATTTAAATTCCGGCAGGTTGTACATGCAGGGAGGAAAACGCTGCCATCTACCCTCTACATTTAGGTAAGACGTTAGAGCGCAAATAACTGAGGTTACAGTGTTTTTTTTCTAGATAACAACGAAGAGAAAAATCTATAATTCCTCATGTAGTAGGCAGAGGAATAGAAATAAAGTTTTAAATTCACATTTAGATTTTTGACAAATATAATTCATGCTCAATATAGTCCTACAATATCTGTTAGTTTATTGCTGTCGTATGTTTTGCTCTTTTTTTATCTGCTGTTTTTATTTTATGGGACATTGACAGGACAGGGACACTTTCTGCTGTTCCACCCCTATGTATGGTGAGTTTTATTGGTAAAAGACAATACATGTAATACGGTTGCAAGTATTTTGGGGGGCATTTTAGCCATAGGAGACAGTAGAAAGAAGACAGGAAATGAGAGAGAGAGAGAGAGAGAGAGAAACACCAGGTCTTCTACCTTGTCACTGAAGGGTTGTTTATGCCTCAAAATGACTTGATTTTAATTCATGAGACTCTAAGAATACTTTGTCTGTCATGACATAAAAATGTCCTAGTCCAAAGTGGCATCGTGTTTGTGTGGGTCATACTTTTTATGGCCTATAGCCGACAGATTATAGCCCACGCACTTCTTTTTAACTGTTAAAATACCTTTTTGAATGGGCAATACAACCCATAAAATGCACTCTTGCTCTTGACAGCGACAGGACACTTCCAGTCATGGTCAGCATCCCAAATCACGGGGGCACCCTACTACAGTAACATTAAAGATAGTTTGAGATTGTCATTTTTCTCAATTTACTATTATGTTGTGACATGTATAAAATATATAACTGGGGTTTATTTAACATTACTTGTAGGGGTCTATCTGTCTGGCCAATTATCGTGGAATTTGAAAATTATCTATATCAGTGTTTTATTTGACTACACTACCACATCATAACATAAATCCAATAACCACATTTATTACATCAATTCAATTCAATTCAATTCAATAACTACCATCTATTACATAAATTTAATAACTACAGCACATACAGTATGTTGCATCAATGCATTTCAAATGAAGTCCCCTCTATTCTCATCATCACTGTCTTGGGCTGACAGGTATTCTAGCGGGGTGCGCAGGATCTGGAGACCAATGTCCTCGTTCTGGGACACGCCACTGTTGAAAATGTCATTATCAGAGGCCTGGCTGCTGACGTTGACCTCAATATTTTCAAGATTCGCGGCATCCCTCCTAGCCAAAAAAAGCACAACACGGTCATCAATGGTGTGAGAAGATGAGCATAATAGATTTGATTTAGGGAGCAGATTTCTGATCCTCCACTCTGCTACTAGCCTCATATTAATCATTTGTATCAGATTGAAAACTGTACTAACATTTTTCTGCACCTGTACTGAGTTAAAAAACAAAAACACTAAGACCATGTAGACATGTACCTTGTCATGAGTTCCAGCTCTTGTGTTGACACTCTGTAAATGAGTGATGCGCCATAGCAGTTTCCCATGACATTGATAACAGTGTTGCAGCGGTCTCTGAAAGGCAGAAACAATATCAGATTATGAAAGCAAGGATATTAATGCTGCTTTACATGGATTCTGTTTCTTTCTTTCTCTTTTTGGACTTCTAAAATGTTGCATAACTGACTGAACAAACAGACAAAACATTTGGTAGCTTGCTAATATCACACAGGCTCTCACAGGCCGTTCCCCAATATGTGAAATATCTACGTTTTTTCACGGCCACATGCAACATTTACGCGCTGCTGAAATGGCTAATGAAGTAATCAGTTTATTACATTTTGTATCAATACTGCTACAGATTAAACTTACAGGAGCCATTCTACAACCACCAGAGTGGAGGCTTCCTTTGCAGGTACACCAACTGCCGCCAACACAATAAGAGTGGTCACTGCTCCTGTAGCTGGGAGCGCTGCTCCTGTGCTGGCTACTGCTGCCGTCAAACTGCAAATTAAACACATATACTGTACCATTTCTTTGTAGTAAGTAATGATGATGCTATGACATCCTTAAGAACAGAAGGAGTGGCTTACGCAACAGTAAGTAAGTGGGCGAAGTCCAAATGCATTCCGTTGAGTTGGGCAATGAAAACTGCTGCGACCACTTCATAAATGGCAGATCCGTTCATGTTGAGGCTGGTCCCAATGGGCAGTATGAAGCGAGTAATTCTTTGGTCGATCTTCAGTCGCTCTTCACAACATCTTAAAGTAATTGGCTGTGTGGCAGAGCTTGGAGAAACACAATGCATCCTCTGTTAGTGCACTACTCATATGAAAATAGTACGCATGTAAATCTCTCAAAAATGTTACTGATCAAATTAACAAATAAGTAGAGAGGATGATGTCACAGATCTCTGTAATACTACCAGTTCTGTGGTCAATCCAAGACCAGGACTAGACTAGAACAAGTCAAGGCTGAGTCTGAAGAGGTGTAGAGTCCAAGTCAAGACTGAGTGAGTTCACATGTGCGACAGTAAAGACAAAGACAGAAAAAATACCAGGCAACCAATGTCAATGCCTGTTCTAGATTGATTTTGAATTTAACCATACCCGTTTTCTGAACAAGAGTGCTTAATCAAAACCTTTGTTTGAAGTAGGAAGGTACTTTAGGAAAGAGCATATATTGCTGGACTTGGTTGAGACAAACTAAAAGATTTGGCAAGCTACAATATTTTTGCAATGGCCAAGTCCAAGAAAAGTCTGAGTGCAAATACCAACGAGTCCAAGACAAGTCCAAGACAATAGAAAAACATCTTGAGTCTCGGACTCGAGTACTACAGCACTGGATGCTACTGTGTTACATCATCTTACCTTGATGAGATTACCATTGCAGTCATTAAGGCAGGAGAAACCCCCCTGATAACAGCCATGGGGCTACATCTCGTAAAGAGGAAATAGATCAGTGGTAAAACTATTGCTGCTTGGATAAAAAGTCTGAAACACAAAATGAGTGCACAATCAGTACTGATTCATTAAATACAATTACAAACAACTGCAGGAGTTTGCATTCACAATGCGGCTGCTAGGAAGGAGACATAAAGCAAGAAAGAAAGAAAGGTTTACTTGAATGTATCTACATAAGAGTGGCATGACACTGTCATAAACGTTATGACATAACGCTTCATTTAGTAAGTGTCATACGGTTGTTGTCATGAGAAGTTTGGTTAGGGTTCGAGTTAGGGTTAGGGTTCATGTGTCATGACAGTGTCATGTGTTCATGACTTCAAGTAAAGTGTTACCAAAAAAATGACACAAAACAAAAAGTTGAATTCATAAGTAGCGAAATGCACCCTCACTTCATTACTCACAGGGGTTTTGCTGTTACAGTCTCATTTGGTCATGTGACCAGTAGCTCTTTTTTGCTAATATTAGCAAATTTTAGCTAGATATTGCGCACCTTTGCGAACAATAATTCTTGTCTCGTGCTTCTCTGTGGAAATGTGCATGACCACTGTTCTGTTGTGAGTACCTGTTCACATTTAAATATAGTATTTGGAATGGTTTTGAAAGAAAGTGATAAATAGATCAATCCACGAGGTTCCACTTCAGGGATTGCTCTGTTGCCGACGGAAATTCCGCCAGATTTCACTCATTAAGGCCGGATATTCGTTACCTTCCGCTTTCTTTGTGTTGACATTTTAAACTTTGGTAGATTAATGAAGACTATGGTTAACCATTTCTCGGATCTCTGCAAGGTAAATTTAGACAGCTAGCTAGACTATCAGTCCAATCTGAGTTTTCTGTTACACGACTAAAACTGCTGTGGGGACTAGCCAGACCCTCCTCCGCAGCGCTGTGAAGTAAGGTCTGGCAATGAGAGACTAGTCAAGTAACTACTTGACTGACCTAATGACTCGTTTACCCTTTAAGTGAGTTAAAGTAACAGACTTGCTTCTACAATTGTTATTGAACAGCTGCTGATGTGGCCCAAAGTAACAGTTTCGGGGTAATGCTAATGCTCTGAAACAGTGTAAAAGTAGCACAAATAGGGAAAACTGATAAAGCCAACATAATCCATTATAGGGCAATAGCCTAGCTAAGTAAACTTTGCTAACATTAGCCAACATCAATAAAACTAGGAGCCCAGTTTTATAGCTATAAAACTGGGCTCCTAGTTTTATTGAAACACTGAAAGCACTGAAATAACACATAATATACTGTATCTACAGTATATTATGTGTTATTTCAGTGCTGAAACAGTAAAGATGAACATACCCAGTCATAACTGTTAAAACAAACTTTCCCAGTTTGAAGATAGTTTCCCATTCGTCAATCTCCAAAACATTGCTTGCAATCATGAACATCACTCCAACTGGCAAGTAGCTGGAAAAAAAAATGAAATTAAAAAAAATGAAGGAAAAACAGCTGTCTGAACATATTAACTTAAAAACTGTTATGTTTCTGTCACTTTCAAAAAATGGAAACATCAAAATGATAATGGAAAAAAAAAAAGTTGGGCGACAATATTTGAAACATAATCTGAAGCTTCTTTAGAACACAAATAAGCAGACGACAGAGTGAAAGACAATGCTGTGTTTTAACAGAATTTTCTTTTATGTACTGTATTACTAATGGCGTTTTTCCACTGCTGGTAGCAGCTCGCCTCGCCTCGTCTCTACTCGACTCGACGCACTGTGCGTCCGTTTTCAATGTGGAGAAAGACCTTACCACATAATCAAGTTGACCAAAGTTTTTGTCGTCTCGTTGATGACAGCAAAGACCTCGACGAGGATTTTCCCCTTTTCTCCCATCTTGTTGAGGACCAGGCCAAAAACAAAAGACCAGACAATCAGACCCATTGTGTTGGCTCCGTGAACATAGTGGCCCTGCTTTTGCTTGTGTGTCTCATTCTGTAACAAGACCAGAAACTCATTAAGAGCAAAACGTCATGTATCAAAGATAATCACTGCAAATGTAATCGTGACGATGGGAAAATATTTACCGTCATCATGCTACCATTAATGTAATCATAGTCTTCAGTTTGAATCTCCGTCTTGTCAGTCTTGAACTATGAAAAAATAAATTATTAGTCTTTACATCAGAAGTACTACATGGAAAGAGAGGAAATGAGGTATATGCCTTAATGAAAAGCATACTGTACATGTTCGAAGCACGCCTGAATCAGGTTGTGTGGGACCATGTTCCTGTAAACAAATAAGTCTGTCACTATCGGTAGACTTGGACATGTTGACAAACCACTCAAGAATTGCAGCTTTATCAAGGACATAATTACACATTAGCTGGATGTTTGCATAGAACCTGAAATATCAAATTATGTCTGCTTAAGCAGAACAAGTGGATAAGAATGATCCAGCACTTTCTGAAATTGCTTGACTGAGTTAAAGACCTTGCTAAACTGATACAGAGAGAAACAAGAAAGGATGTCAGAGTATACTCTTTCTTCTTACCTTACAAGATCCATCAGGGTATCAACAGTGGAGTCCTCCTCTATTATTCCTATTTCTCCTTGATTAACAGCATGAGCAACACCCGGCTTGATCATCACTACCATTGTTATCCCTATGACACAAAATCCATGGTTGAGCATAAGAACTGTATCTGCTACATCTCTTTCATACAGTACAGCTGGTTCATAGAGGAAGAGGAGGTTGCTGCTCTTCTATTTGTGAGAGGCAAGAGGGAGATCAAAATATAAAAAAGAGTAATTTGTTGAAATAAACAGCCCTGAAAGGAAAGTTGAACAAAAAAGTTTTTTTCAGGCATTGTTGTTTTGTTGGCTCTGCTGTGCCCTGCTACGTCCTGCTGCGCCTTGTAATGCCGCACAATTCCTGCTATGCCATGAACTATTACAAAGAACTACTACAAACTATTATTTTTTGTGACTGTTATTACCATTCTTCATTCTAACCCCAACCGGTTGTCAGACACCGCCTACCAAGATCCTGGGTCTAGGTCTGGGTCTGTCCGAGGTTTCTGCCTAAAAGAAAGTTTTTCCTCGCCACTGTCGCACTGTTGCTTGCTCTGGAGGGAACTACTAGAACTGTTGGGTCCTTGTAATTTATGGAGTGTGGTCTAGACCTACTCTATCTGTAAAGTGTCTTGAGATAACTCTTGTTATGAATTGATACTATAAATAAAATTGGATTGAATTTAATTATTAGTTGCTGTTTGGGATGCATGATGTAAACCCTTTAAAATAAAAGATTGTGAATTATAATTCTGTTAAGGATGGTGCTGCAGCCTCAGAATGGGACTAGTAGGCCTATGACTTTTTTTGCCTGCAGGATTGCACCTAAATGAAATAGATTATAGGTTCAACATAATTTCATCAGCAGTCTTGGGCAAGTTACTTCCAAAATGTAATACATTATAGATTAATAGTTACTGCCATTTGACAGTATTCCAATATTACTGTCTCTGAATTGTAAATGCTTTAAACTAGTTTTGCATTACTCTGAGTTACTTTCACCAAAATAACCAGAAGTTTGACTTGGCAGGTAGCTTGTGAATTTCACCACCGGATCAATAAAGTCTCTTGTTTATCCACTTTAATACATCATAATTGTTTATAATATTTTGTATAATTAATATTCAATTTATGTATAGTACCAATTCATAACAAGAGTTATCTCAAGACACTATATGAATATGCAAAGTAACTAAAGCTATAAAAATAGAGTAAAAGGTACAATAGGCAAGAAGGAGAAACTGCTGTCCGCGCTGACACACTGTCACCTGTTACACCTGATACTCATGGCTTTTTTTCCTGTAAAGTAATGTTTTGCGGTGTGGGTGAATTAAAAAAAAAAAAAACACCACTGAATGTTGCCTTAAAATACATTGCAACTCACGTTACTGAGATTGTAACATTACCGACATTTAATTAGTAATGCGTCATATTACTGCGTTACAGCAAAAAGGAATACATTAGTTATTGCTTAACTTTTGTAACTTTTTTCAGAATTTTAGACATAAGACCTTATTTCCAAGTTAGCCAGTGTGTTTTTTTTTTATCAGCGGAGACAGTTTTCAACACTTTTCATCCAGTCCTTCCAGTTGCAGAGTTTCCTGGTGCTAGGCTAGCACAACTCGCCAGTATCTGCTAGCCTGCCATTAAAAACTCCACAGTACATCAAAGGCAAATAAATTATAACGCCAGACTATCAATGTAAATGTCTGTTGATAGAATAATATTAGAAATAAAACTACCCTCAAAATTTTGAACCACCCCTTAAAATGAAACTAATAAACTATATTGGAACTTACGCATTTACTCTTGCAGCAATTTTTGATGTTTTAACTAAATATATGTTCAAAGTCGCTGCATGTGCGCATGAGTATTTCCACCAACCAGTTTGTTTGTGGTTGTTACCATGGTGAGTCGTAGTATCATTGGGGGCCCCAGGAGGAATAGTTCAGTCTTCACTCACTTCCGTTGTCGCTTATGTATCTACGTTGCGGCTTTTGCGTTTGTGTTGTAGCTTTTACATTTGTGGCTTTTGTATTTGTGTTGAACCGTCTCGGCCACCGTACCGCACAGAACCTTCGCCTTAGCCTATGAGGTGGCCTGAAGTCGTCGATCTCTTTAAGGTAAAGCGAGTGAGAGAGTGACGGTGAACGAGTCTTGACTCTAGAGGCATAGCGGGAGAAACAAAGTGTCTCAGTAATCTATATAAATCAGCCTTCAGTTAGAGCGAGAATGTCAGGTGCGTTAAGTGAGTGACATCCATGAGTCTGTGCAGCAGGGAATGCTGCTATTTAAGGGGAAAGCAGCAGTCTAATTAGTCCCAAAGTGAAAACACCTGTGCGGGTTTAGTAGCCCCCCTGCAGCTTTTTGCAACCACAAATTAACTCAAAATTACTTGGGTTATGTGATAAAAGACCTTGCTCAACATCAGACATTTTGACTGATCAAAAACAAGTGTAATGAATAATAATAATAATAATAATAATAATAATAATGAACTCATAGTAGATTTCACTTTGTCATTGTCCAAGTTTTGACTCTATTGTGTATTGTGCATGCTGGCTCACTGCTTTAACAAACTGTCTGCTGGGAGAAAGGTTAAATATGCATAAACATGGAAAAAAACATGTTATTGAAGATGATCATGCAAAAAATTAGTAAATGTGTTGCCAGGTTGAAAAAAAACTAAAAATAGTTTTTCCGACTTGTTTGACTGGCATAATGTTACAGTTAAAATAAAATAAAATAAAATAAAAAATGCACTGCTGTGGACATTGTTAACTTCAATAATGGACTGAGGATGGGTGTAGGATTCGCTTTGATTATATATATTAATATGGGTGCTTTAAGGTACAAAAGAATCTTTGGTGTTGCTTTAAAATGCCATAGGTTTTAATTAAAAAGCATCTTTCCTGATAAAAACCAAAGTACAATATTTCTCTTACCCATAATCACAGCTATAAGAGTAGTGCACAAAATATACGCTGCAGTGCGTATAGCGATTTTCCTGGAAGATTTAACGCTTAGACCAGAAACCCCTAGGAAAAACAACAACAATGAGTTACAGTCAGCATCATACGTGTTAGTCAGTGGTAATAACAGTGTAGTTTAGGAACCAAAATGACTAGTTAAAAAAAGTCATGAAAAAGGTCATGGTTTGTATTTAAACACTTCTCTGCTTTATGGTGACACCACGTTGGGCTATTTCATTTTGCGATTCAAATAAAAGTTCTCCAATGTCATCCGTTTCCTCACAGAATCATCCAAATAGGTGAATGATCCCTTATGAGTTCTATAATAGATAGATAGATAGATAGATAGATAGATAGATAGATAGATAGATAGATAGATAGATAGATGAAATAAGTTATCCAACTAGCTGGCAGTTACTTTTTTCCCTCTCTTATCCTTAAAAAAAACTTATATATTGCTAAACTGGAAAATCTTACTCTGAAATATTAAATTCTGAAATAGTTTTTTTGTTGTTGTTTTTTCTTTGTTGTGTTTCTTTGCCTTTGCCTAATCATGATGACCCACAGAAATTTAATAAAAAACATTTTTTTTAAAAAGAAAGAATGAAACTTGAATTGTCCATACTTGCTACCTTTTAGCATTTACCATTATCCTGTAATTGTGACTTGTGGCCACAGTGGCTGGTGTTCATCACAAGTTACAAAGACTCGCTTGAAGGTTTAACACTCTATATTAAATTTTTATTTATTGTATGTATATATGGGTTTAATGAGTTTAAAGTTGTCAAACCACCAGTGTGTTCTCTTTAAATGCTGTGTGTTCAACATGTTATAACCAAATGGAACAGTTAACAGTGTGAGCGTTACTCCTGTGGCTTACCTATTATCACACTCGTAACAATGAGAGGAACAGTAAGGACCTTAAGCATCCGCATGAGTATTACTCCCGGAAAGCCGATGTAGAGTTGGATGTTGCTGTCCACTAGGCCATAGGACTTGAGAGTCAAGCCCAGGGCAACGCCTGTGAGACAATAACAAAGACATCTTTGAAATTCAGCACAAGGGTTTAAATAGCTGGGAATAATAGAGGTAAGACAAAACCCAAACCTTTTTTTACAAAAGGGGGTTTTCTATTTAGTCAACAATAAATCATAGGTGGAAATCCATAAAGACAAAATACACATAAACCAATATGTTGTATTTAAATTGAATTAAATTAAATATGTCGCATTTAAGCTAAAATGTATCCCTATGTGCTTTAAACACATGTAGACTGATTTTTCATTTTTAAGATAAAATTCTAAACATCTAATGGAGTGTATTGCTGTCTGTCAGCTGAATTCTAAGCAGATATTTACTGTAGGTGCTATTCTAACCCTCGTTTTATGAATCTGATACATCTTAATTGATTCAGTAAATAAAAACTTAGATGTATAAAAGAAACCAGTGATCAAAGTGGAATTCCTACAATGGTAACTAGCAACATTTTTCAGCGAAAATATATATATATATATATGATGTAGGCTATTTGTGCTATGCTTGCTTTTTAAAACCAAATTCATAATCACTTTAAAGAGGTGTTAAATACATCATTCTAACCTGTCTATTAGAATCTTTCCGTTCACCTTAGAAAGGACACTTGTTGTGGTTTGGGGTTTTTCCTCCCTTTTCTTTAGGCTCTTTGTGTTTTTGTCCCAATTTTCTCCGTGGTCTTGTGTCGCTGGTCCTGTCTTGTGTTCCCCCGTGTCTGTCTGTTCTACTTCCTGTTTTATTTTGATAGTATGGCTTCCTGTCTTGTCTAGTCTTGTCCAGCTTTGCTTTGTGTCTGTCTGATTGTCCAGCCCCGCCCTAATGTGATTCACCTGATGTCTCACCTGTTCCCCGTTACCTCATTACCTCATGTATTTATCCCCTGTGTTCCTTTTGTCTTGTGTCAGATCGTTTTGCAAGTCTGCGTGACATGTTGACTTGTCTTGTTCATCTGCCTGACTGAGTCTTCTGCCTGTTCCCGTGTTCCCAGTGAGTTTTCGGGATCGCCTTCCCCTGTGCCTGGTTTTGGTTTTTGGTGTTTGGACTTTTGCCCTTTTGTTCCCTTTGTTCTTGGACTGTTCCCAATAAACCCTTTAGAAATTCCCTCTGGCTACTCTGTGTTTGGGTCCTCCTTCCCACCTGACAACAGACATTAATGACAGCTACAGACCTAAAACCATCACTACAACCTACTGATAATGCCCCTATGTTTGATCTTTTATAACAGGAACCAACAGCACTAAGTTTATAACGTTACAGGCAGGAATAATGCATTTAGTAGAAAGTCAAGTGTTTAACCTGTTGATACTAGAATTGAATTTGTCTGTAGGCCTATGTCCCAACATTTAAGACCATTTTTGGTAACAGTTGCTATCAAACTCAAGTATGCGCCTGTGTGATAATGTATGAAGAAAACACCAGGGAAACACCTGCTTGGTTACAGAAGTTAGTGTACGTTGGTGTATTGCTCAAACAAAGAAGATCAAATCACTACAAGGCTGTATGGCTGCAGCCTGGAGCCTCCTGTCTCATGCCCTCAAACCTCAAGCTTCTACTTTTCAAAAATAAAGGCTTCTATCTGGTCCGCTATGTCTATATACTTTGGTCACTAAGGAGAATTAAAGGATGCTGTGGTCGCCCTGGCAACGTGTTAATGTAACAAGTCTTGTAGTTTAAACCTTCAATTGAGATTTAATACCACTTTCAGTCACTTGACATATTTGTTGTTGTATCAAACTTTCCCATCTTAGGTTAACTGCTAACGTTAGCTAGCTACACAAGCTTTTTTTTTTTTTTTTAATAGGCTACATTTTATTCATTAATTAAATTATCAATTACAATCAATTACAATAGCAGAAGCCAAATAGGTTACATACAATACAAAATACAATGAGTAAAAACCCACAAAAAACACATAAAATATAAAAACACATGAACTATATAAACAAAAATACTCAAAAGCTTTCTGAATCCTAATCAGATAATGAAATTAATAAGTAAATGTAGAAAAGTAAGTAAATGTGTAAATTCATTTCACAATACCATTAAAGAAAGGATAAATAACTGATATTGTGTTAAGGAGGCTAATGATCAAATAAATTCTTATAACAGTCTATAAATGTGATGCTTTTTAAAAATTATTTATAAAAATAGAGTGATTTAAGTGAATTCTTCCACAACAACAACAAAACATACACAAGCTAGCTCTCATCATTAATGTCTCACGACTTAGTCAGCTTTAGTCAGGCTGACTTTAACTAGCTATAAGTTATATATTTCTTCCCAACTAACGTTAGTTATCTTAGAATTGTAATCATCACTTACCCAGAATAACAGCTCCTTGAATTGTAACAAGAAATGTGTTCTGCAGAAAGCAATTCCTTGCTTTTTTTGTGAAATCACTCCAGCTCGAGGCGGCATGGTTTTCCTCATCAGCAATGTTGTTCTCCATTTTCATGCGGCCTAGTTAGCTAGTAAGCAAATTGACGTTCGCTATCTAATAATACTGATGACTAAAATATATGAATCAGTTTTAGACGGCTTAGTAATTGGTCTTTGTTTGTACTTTTGTTGTGTTTTGATTCAACTGATTCTGAAGATAGAACTCTGACAAATGTCATGGTAATAAACTGCATTCAAACAAATCTCAGTGCTACAGGTAAGATCATAAAAGCAAGGTAAAAAACATCAGTGTAAAATATCTATAAACAGTGCGACGACATTTTTGTGCAAGGTTAAAACTCATAAATTTCCATAGATGCACTGGTGGGTGAGAATTGAGACCTTATATTCAATCCTAGCAGAAAGGGGAAGCCAGTGAAGTGAGTGGAGAATGGGTGTGATGTGGTCGTACTTTCGCACTCTCATCAGGATCCTTACATTCACTCTCTCTCTCTCTCTCTCTCTCTCTCTCTCTCTCTCTCTCTCTATATATATATTTATTGAACAACTTGTTTCAGCTCTGTCATAATTAATTAAATAATTAATTAGGGTGCTTTTTGCACATACAGCAAAGTCCCAGCAGGCCATATTTTTGCCAGTTGGCGTGATTGATGTTTTTCCACTAAAAACTCTATAAGTAGGCAATATCACATTTGATCAGTTAGATTTATGTTTGAAGGGTGGGTGGCCGTAGCTCAGTTAGTGCGTTGGGTTGGGAACCGGAGGGTCGCTGGTTTCTTGCCCCCCTACAGACCAAAGTACTTCCTCTCTCTTCTCTTCCTCACTTCCTCTGCTGCCTAAACCTCCGTTTGTCTCAGTTAACATGAAAACGTGCAAACCACATTTTCCAAAATCTTTGAAATAATCGTTTTTAGAGGCAAATTCTCTGTTTGCATGTAAACAAAAGGGCACAAATGAAGGGAAATGCCTCAATTTTTCCAAATAACCATTTATGTGTAAACGGTATGTATGATGTAGGGACTTTATTAATGAGACAGTGGATGGCACCATTGGTTGGCTTCCTTCATATGTATGCTACAGTTAACTGTTTTTGAGAGTTGTACTATAGGCTCTCTCTGCAAGCAAGTCAGTTGTTACATAATTCAAGTAATATAGATATTATAATAATATGATATATAGGTATATATTATATAATCTAATATTTTAATATAAGTAGATACAAGAGTAAAGGTTCAATACTTCTATCAGAAATAAGGAGGTAGCCAGTTGACTACCGCCAAATTGCATATAATTGCAATTGCTTTTTTATGAATTTTGAAAAAGTGGAATGAACTGTTCAAATGATATGACAGATGACAAATAAAAAAATAAATGTCACTAAAAATCTTATTTATTTTATCAGTGTTTTTTTTTTATCATGTAGGCCTAATTCAATATTATATAGGCCTATTGTAAAAGTACCAGTAGGCCTACATTTCACAAAGTTAACAAGGTGCCAGGCTGTTGCCTAGCAGGTGAATTTCATTGAGAAGGTCTAGCTTATTTTTATGTAAAATGTTGAATTCTTGGAAATATGCTTTTCGGCACAGTTATATTATCCATGTAACAAATGCATGTGTAAAACAAGAAACGTTCACAAACGGCCTCTTGGCTGACTGCATACTTGAGCGTTTTTTTTAATCTTCCCTTAATTTACAAGTGACGTTTTTTTTTACTTTTTCGATAAAGTTTTCTGAAAAAAAGGGCGGGACTTCGGGTATATCGTCACTTCTTGAAAGTATTTACGTAGTTTCCGCTAGTTGTAACACCGCGCCACCGGAGAGCAGCTGATAAACAACCGCTTCTCGATATCGACATTCCTTTGTTTAGCGTTAGCTAAAATCTTAGACCCGACGATGGCTGATAAGATGAGTATGTCTCTGGACGACATTATCAAGCTCAATAAGAAAGGAGGAAGCGGCCGCTCAGGAGGATCGTCCAGGACCGGTGGAAGTTCAGGCCGGGCCGGTGGATCGTCGAGGCCGATGCGGAGTCGACAGAATAACTTCAACCGTGAGAGAAACAACAGATCCACACCGTATACCAGGGTATGAAAGAGAAGCCTTTGCCGTTGAGCGACAGTTGAAATGAAAGTAACGTGGCGTGGTGTTTTAATAATGTGTCCATAATTCCTTAATAGCATGTTAGCATTACATGCTAATAGATTTCCCCTAACTACGTGTGGTTAGCAGCTAACGGTGAGCTAGCTAGCTACAGAAGCTAGCTAGAATCCTGAATTACCTGAAAGAAAATTTCCATGCCCCGCCTGTATTACTTATGGTTTACATTGTGTTTTTGTCTATTTGATAGTTGTATTTAGAAACAATACGGTGACGTTAAGTCAGCGTCATTATAGCGCTTCCCCACGTGACACCAAAGAGTACCTGTAACGTGCTTTGTATCTGAAGCTATTGTCGGTGTCCTGAAATGTTGCTAGCTACAACATCCAGTATATAAAATGCTATAGTCCTTCTTTACAATGGAAGGAACGGTAGGAAACACTTGAATCTCAAAAAGAGTGAAAATTGTTGACATCATCCACTCCAGTGAAAGGTTTCTCAGGACGAATCTTTTTGTTTCTTTTGAAGAAAAGCCATTATCTCCTTATTGTGTTTATTTGTTTGTTGGACTGAACTGGATGATTCTCCTGGCTGGAATCCCAATACATTTTTTTTTATGGACAACTTAATTGTTTGTTTAAAACAGTGACCTCACACACTCTACTTCTGTTATTGTTGTGCACGTGACCAATAAAGAACCTTGAATCTACTGGACTTGTGTGGTTCCTCATCTCAATCAAGCCTTTATAGCCTGCAGATGTGACATATTTAGTGTTTTAACTAAGAATCACCCTGTTAATCTCTCATCTCACTCATGTATTATGTGTGGTCAAGAAGGGCTGGGCACTACATCCATTTTTTATATATATGGTGAGATATTGTCTTAAATTTTGGATATCATGACTACAATACAGTTTTAATGATATCATTTTCTTAACTTGCTAGACTTTTTGGCTGTTTCCTTTACCCACTTAGTCTTTGTATCCACATTATTTGTGGTTATTTATCAAAACTCATTGTGTAAATTTTTTTTTTGTGAAAGCACCAATAGCCAACCCTACAATATCGCCAAATATGGTAACAAATAACATGATTTTATTTTCTCCACATTGCCCAGCTCTACAATCGAGTAATATTTCCTCATCACCAGTGCACTTTTTGATTGTATTTGAGAGAATGTGTTAAACCTGGGGACATTGTTTTCTCTTGTTACTCTCTGCAGCCCAGAGAGTTACCAGACAAATGGCAGCATGACATGTTCGAGGAGCACACTGGTGGACGCAGAGGTCAAAGTCCAGGAGCAGAAAGAAGTGTAGAAAGTAGTAGTGGCAAGCTGCTTGTTTCCAATCTGGACTTCGCGTCTCTGACTCAGATATCAAGGTGAATTACTAAACCCATTAATCCATGTTGCTAGCTCAACCTTTTGTGAACATAACTGACTTTTATTTGTTTTACTTTGCTCCCCAGGAGTTGTTTGCAGAGTTTGGGACATTACAGAAAGCATCAGTGCACTACGACCGGTCTGGTCGCAGTAAAGGGACTGCAGATGTTCACTTTGAGACTAAAGCGGAAGCACTTAAAGCCATGAAGCATTATAATGGTGTCCCTCTTGATGGTGAGGATTTGGTTTTAATGCTAAATTAGCATTGTCATACTAGGTTTGCTTGTATAAAAGTACTAACAAACAAATGCTCACTTTTTATTTTTTAGGCCGTCCCATGAAAATCCAGCAAGTGTCTTCAGATGTCGACACAGAGAGTAGACCATCTACACAGAGGTAAGGCTGCATTCACATTGCCTGCGTCGGCGGTCCGGCAGAAACGCAGGTCTTTCCATTTAGTTTTGAATGGCGGTAGTTTAAAAAGCAGCAAGAAGTTGAGGCAGACTCTACTTTTGTAGAAATGCATCCCCACAAAATGCAAGCTCTGAACTGCAAGGAGTTTGTGTAATAGCTGAATGTTTCCTTCAACAACAAAGCAGTCGCTGTGACGCACTCAATTTTTTTTTCTCTGCTCCTGTGAAATAAAGTTAGGGCTTGGCAAAATGGAGAAAATCCTATATCACAATATTTTTGACCAGTTAGCTCTATCGATGCCACGATATTGTAATGTTGACTATTGGTGCCTTTACAAAATATGTACACAATGAGATTTTTGAGAAATCATCGGTAATGTGGATATAATGACTAAGTGGGTAAAGGCAAATAATAGAACAGTTAAAACCATTCTGGTAAGTTCACAAAATGACATAATTCTACTATATTTTAGCCCAGACCAGGAAATTACACCACAAAATCTCAGACGATATCTAATCCCCAATCACGGTATCGATATATCAAAATATTACCCGGCTCTAAATAAAGTTGCCTGTAAGTGCGGTCGGAAACAGATCTGTATATGATCTAACGGAAAAGTCATTGTGAAATATATGAAGTCTACTTGTGCTTTGTTGGGGGTATTTAATTGACACGCCCCACCACCATGCGGCAAATCGCCGGATTGCATATTTAGTGTGTTGTGCTGTGATTGCAGTTTGATAATATAGGTGATTGTGAACTATCTGGGGAAATGGGCAATATTTATAAAACGTGCTTGCTTTACTAACAGTCACAGCATCCATGTATCAGTATTTGGTGCTTATTATAATCTAAAAAATGTCTGCTCTTTTTGCAGTTCAAACAGAGGTTTTGACCGCAGCAGGCTTGGACAGCCCAAGGTTGAAAGGAATGAATGGAGCAAAGGCGGCGACCGGGGCGAAAGGAGGCAAGGTGGCGGCAGGGGAGGTTTCAGGGGTCGTGGTAGAGGAGGTGGAAACAGACCCCAACTTTCTGCAGAGGAGCTGGATGCCCAGTTGGATGCTTATAATGCCAAAGTATGTACTCGGGTTGCATGAAAACATTATTTTTGACTATACGTTTTGACACTCATTGCTAATTTAATAATCATGTTTCTCATGACTTTCAGATGGACACCAGTTAGAAGAAAGGATGCTGCTCCTGTTTGTTTTTTTTCTTTTTGGTTGATCGGATATGATGGATTGGACTTTATTACACTTTTTTTTTTGTGTGTTTTTAAGCCATTTTTTTATTGAGAGGACCATTATATTCTGTTTTTAATATTTCTCAGTATTTTTGTAGCCATGTTTTCTGGGGCAACTTTGTTTTGAGGATTTATTTCCTAGGCCACCAGCCCCTGTGCTCTTTTCTAAATGTATAGACAATTGCTATAAAGCTGCAACAATGCTTTTTTTCTTCTTAAATCATCAATGGTTTGACAAACTGTTTAATTTAATGTGAAAATGTTAATGTATATCAGTTCTGTCATTTGGTACTGTATACTTGACATATGGACATATTTCAAAGGGTTTTGTACATAAATAATTATACTGAATTGTCTTTCTGGTGTTTGCTTATTCAGAAATTTCTCTTCCCTAGAAAATATATTTAGAATTTTTTTTTTTTAATGAAAAACAAAGCTTTTCCTGTTTCTGTATAAATTTCTTAAAATTTTAAGGTCAAACTTAAACACGTGTGTGTGTGTATATGGATAGATAACAACTTTTATTGTGTATTAATAGATCAGTCCGCTCAAGCTATTCAGAGTGTAGAAGGGTCATCAAACCTAACATTTTCTTGCATAAGTGGTACAAGCCTTTTAAACATGGAATGCCTAACTGGATATGTATTGCAGATCTCCATAATTCAGGTCGTCCTAGTCAAAAAGAACATTTCAGATACCCACAATGCCATTTGTCCTATTCGGAATGAATTTTCTAGATATCTGGAATATAATCCGTACAGGGGAAACTCACATTTTCAGATTTTTTTTTTTTAAATTTCAGATAGCTGATATGGAAAACATTACATGTATAATGTAATTTTGTAATTTTCTGTCACTACAAATATTCACAATTGATTAAGACTACTAAAATGCAATTTCAGATATTTACAATTAATATGACTTAAAAACACTGCACTTGTATATTTCAACAAATGTATACTGTACGTAAACGGATGCCTGAACATAGGTATCGTTATTAACTTACATGTAGCCTAATTTGGTCAAATGGTAGTGACCGAGAATAGAAAGAGACGCCAGAACTACTACAGTATTCAGAGTAAAGTTAAAATCATAAAAATGTGTTAGTAAACTATGCAAGAAATGTATGTTTGGTGGAGCGCGGCACCGCACTGCACTTCTCTTGCGTGCAGCGTGCGCAGGCCTGTTCACGGTACTTTGTTGCGCGCGTGCGCGGCGCCGGGGCGGCGCCGTTCCCTTGTTCGCCATACTTGCACTGGAGCGACGAACGCACTAAACGCTACTGTAAAGGCACCTGAAATCACTACTTCATTAAATATAAAGGTAAGTCACTCAGTCTCAAGGGCGGCCAATAACACATATTTTAGAAAATTCTGAACCGTTGCACATCGCTGAAACCGCTCTCCGTCAACTGATAACTTGTCAGGCTAATGTTAGCCGCAGGCTCTGGTTAGCTTGGCTGAATTGTTCCCAATTGAGCGAACCAGCTAGCCAGCCACTAGTCTCTTTCTTCAGTCCCACCCTTTATCAGAGGGTCAAGGCGAAGAAAGGTTTAGGCCCTATTGTTAAGTATAGCTAACTCAATTAATCACTCAGACTAGGTTACTTTTATGACGCTACCAGTGTGCTGTCAATAGAGGTAACGGTTTTCTGAGAAGATGCCAGTCTACTGTGGTAGCGACGCGTTAGCTAGCTAACTTACCACAGTCATGACATGTAGCGTTAAGGTACCGTTTTTTATCGCTGCGGCTAGCAATCTTGACTTGATATACTTGTGGACGTTTCTAATTCAGTAGCATTGGGAAAAGGCCATAGATGTTTTATTACTTCTTTCAGGGAAATATTGTTTTATTTATAGGAAAACATTTCTTTTTACATCTTTTTCATTGTATTCTTTATTACTTGAACTTTCTTCTTTGTGCCAGTCCAGCAGGAACCGAAAGGGATTAGATATATTGTGACGCTGCCCTGCAGTTTGTTATTGTTAATATTTAAATACATTTACTCAGAAGAAAACCATGCCAGACAGAAGATGGAAACTTTAGTGAGACAGTGAGTCAAGCAGACTCCAGCCTTCTGTGCATTTCCTCTGTATATATGGATTAGAAGGTACTAGCTTTGTATTGTTTAGGGAACAGTTGGGTGGGGTGGGCCTGTCACTCACATTGGATTCCAGTGAAATCCTGACATTTCTTAATGTTGATATTATGCATGACAGTGCTTGATGAGGCTTTTTATATTAGTTTGGTCTAATTCCTTCATTCTTCTCCCTTAAGCCATTTGAACTGTAAAAACAAAGCACATATGATCAAGCTGAATGTGATCAAGAAATCATACTTCCTTTTCAAGTGGTATTTCAAAAATATAAAAACATAGACACCTAAATGAAAAGAGAAAAGCAGATAAGAGATAAAGAGAAAAGCACCTCTCCTGTCATTACAAAAACCCTTGATACCGATTTTGTCTCTTGCCGATATCAAATTTAGTTATGCAAAACCGTGGAGTGGATTTTGAAATCAAAGGAAAGTTTAATAAAAATAGTGGACTATTTTTGCTGCAGTGTTTTGTTTTATGAGCCACCCTACTGGGTCTACACAGTAATTTCCGTAAAGTTGAATGATATTTGAATTCACATTCCTATTATCCTTAAGGTACCAGAGTACTTGCCTCAACTAAACCCTATTAATAATATTATAAGAAGGGATCATAGAAAATCTGGGCAACCAGTTGAGGTAATAATATTTTACAGATGCTTCTTTGCACTTGTTGCTGGTGCCATCAGGTACAATGTGTATAGTAGTGAATATTAAGAAAGAGCAAATTACATTTTGAGCAGTTTCTTTGGACCCTGCTCAGGCACGTATATGTCACTGCAGACTAAATGTCAGTCAACAGCGTTCGTTCCATTACTGCTTGCTAACATTCCTCTGATGGCTGCTAGTTTCTGCAGGTCAGAGGAGAGACTCAGGAAGAGGTGTGTTCGGGAGGAATCTGTACAGTGATAATCACCACTGACTTTACAATTGTTGACTGTAACTGAGTAATTATTTTTACTGCCTCATTTTAAATTAGTCTTAGTAACATAGTAATAAGAGAATGTTATGTAAGTAATGTGTTTGTTCCCAGACGGTGGTAAATGTAATAATAATTAATTATGTTTATTGATGCCCAGTGGAGAAATTACAATTTACACCCTGAGCGGTTGGTGGGGGGGTACCTTGCTCAAGAGCACCTGGCGGTGCCCAGGAGGTAAAGTGGCATCTCTCCAGCTACGAATCCACACTCCCGACTTTGGTCTGTACAGGGACGTGAACCAGAATACCACAATATTTGAATGTTCGTGCGAGGTATTAGGTATTCGATTTCCAGTTTGGGGTTCAATTATTTTCTTTGAAAAATGCAGGCTGAAATTCACTGTGGTGTTTTGTAGGGATTAAGATGCTAGCTAAATGCCCGCAACCAGACTGATGTGTGTAGGTTTGTATGGTCATACTGCCGCAGCCTGGTGTTGTTATTTTAATGAAAAATAGTTAGACAATGTTGCATTAAGTGACTTAAAGTAAACAACCAACACTAAGGTGGTGTAGGAGAAGGTAAATTTAAGGAATGGACACAAATCATAGTGATTCAAATTAGAGCCCAAACAAATATTTGGTTATTTAAAAATCCGAAATCAATTAAATTTTATTTATAGCCTAAATCACAACAACAGTTATCTTTGGCTTTTATAAAATCTAGACCAACTCATGTTATTTACAGAACCCAACAGTTCATCCAGAGTAAGCACTAGGCAACAGAGGCACTTTTAAAAGGCAGAAACCTCGAGCAGAACCATGGCTCTGGGATCTGTCTATTATATCAGCCAAAATATAGAAAGAACCATCAACATATAGTTCCCTAACAGTAGTTATTTCTAGTTAGGAGGACTAAAATAATATAAAATTTTATTTAAAAGGCAGAAATAGGAAAAGTTTTGATAAATGTATAAAAATACAAACTCAAGATATTAAACTTAAAGTCCTTTTAAACAAAAACACAAAAAAAAATCAATGTTGCCAACAGGGACTGTAGAGCGCCCTCTAATGAACAAACTATGCAACGCCAGCGCTCATAACATGGTTATTCATTTATCAGAATCATTTGTCAATATAAATGATTCAGTTTTTGTTTTTTTATCAGCCATTATAAATGCTGAAACCGATAGATTGGGAAACGCCTAAAATTGGCTGATAATATTGGCCTGTTGATATCGGTCGGGCTCTAATTCAAATGTCTATACTGCATTGTTTAACAAAAGATTCAAGGCCTGTGTAGTTCTGCAGATGAGATGGCTTTGTTGTGAAGTGCATTTTCTTGGCATGAACAAAGCTCTTCCTGCTTTTGTTACTCAACTTTGTTAAGCTCTTCCTGCTTTTGTTACTCAGTATATTTCAGCAGAAGAGGAGAGCTTAGACCTTCGCCAAGGGGCGTTCATGTGCTCCTTGTATGGTCCCTTTTCTGGGTTGGGATGTCGTTTTCCAACTCTGGTGCGTTCAAGTGCTTTTAGTTGTAATGTGGAAACAACATGGACGCTACAAAGAAGATGTGTTGTGTTTGATTGCTTAGTGGGTTTAAGCAAAACGTCGATGGCTGTTTCCAGTATTTGCAGGACAATGAAGAGCCAAGGAAGGCGATCAGATGAGCCATGAACTATGATCAGAATGATTTTTTATTATTCCGACACCACCTGAATGCAGCGCCAATGCCCTATCTCGCAATGTTAACAAAAGTGCAAAGTAATTTGTGTATCTGCCCCGTGATCTGGATCTGCTCCAAAATTGAATAGGGTTCTTCCTCGGCCCATGCTACACCCTTCCTCCAAGTTTCATAAAAAATGTGGCCAGTAGTTTTTCCGTAATCCTGCTGACAGACAAAAGGCTGTTTACTATCAAAATGTCTTCATATATACATTACATGTCATTTAGCTGACACTTGTTTTATCCCAAGCAACTTAAAATTGCTGTATACTGTTTGAAGTATTCCGGCATGAATTTGGGAACTAGCATGCAGTTTTATATTTGAGTCAATTGATTTCATCTACCAATCATATGAGAGGAACGCAACACTAACTAACAAAGAGCTTAAAGTACTCGGGCTTGGTGCCGGATTTCTGGGGTATGACTATTTTAGAAAAATAAATACATTTAAAAATCCACATGGGAATCGAACTTCCTTGTTTTGCCAGTCAAATTAACTTTATAGAGGGCATACTGAAACATGACACTGTGGATTCCCCCCCCCCCGAAACATTTTTTTTCTTCTCCATTTTAAGCCCTCTGGGGTTTGAGTAACTTGCTCAGGGACACATTGGTTGATGTGTCAGTGGGATTCAAACACAGGTCTCCCAAACCAAAGGAGTGTGTCATAGCCACTGCCCCATCACCACCCCCTCATAGGAATTGTATGACCTTGTTATCCAGTGTTTTATGTGCCTAAAAGTAATCCTGTGCTTGTAATTCAGATTGTTAATCAACAAATGGTATTTAACCATTCAGACACTAAAGTAATAATACCCTGCCAGGGAGAGGCATTTTATTCCGGTAAATGAAGCCTCATTCATGAATCTCAAATGTGTTGCGATGATATCACACAGCAGCCAGAGTTAGGTCGGCAGCCTCAGGAGTGTGAGGAGAAACGCTGCTGCTGCCGCTTTAACTGCACAACCTCTCAGGTGCACACCAGAGCAGCTACAGATCCAGTAGGCTGAACACTTTCCATCAGCATTCCTCACTTACATTATTGTTGTGGTCATCTGTCTGTCCAGTGGTTTACAACCTCTTCCCCAAGAGGCAAGTGTTCATTAGGAATATTAGGAGTTCTCTGCATGCTATGTGTTTGAAATACTTTGTTTTTCTTAAATTTTCTTACTGTTTTTCTTAACCCTACCTGCTTTATTTGTCTCCCCTTGCACCCCCTCTGTCTCCAGACATGGCTGAGGATGATGTGACTCCGGAGCAGCTAGCAGCTATTGCCGCAGAAAATGAAGAGCCAGAGCCGGTAAACTACAAGCCGCCAGCCCAAAAGTCGGTGAAAGAGATCCATGAGATGGATAAGGATGATGAGAGCCTACGCAAATACAAGGAAACCCTGCTTGGCAATGGAGCCTCTGAGGCTGGTAATGCTGTGTGTGTGTGTGTGTGTGTGTGTGTGTGTGTGTGTGTGTGTGTGTGTGTGTGTGTGTGTGTGTGTGTGTGTGTGTGTGTGTGTGTGTGTGTGTGAGATTAATGAGGAGTCCAGGGAGGTGTTCGTTTGAGAGGTTGGATGCACCTTTGATCCTAGCATGGAAGAAGCTTTTTTTGAATAAGGTCATTAAATACGTACCATCTCAAAACTAGGCTATAGGTGCTATAAAAAAGAAAATGCACAAAATGAAGATCTGTGACAATAAAGGTGGACTTGTTTATTGCCAAGGCGATAGATCAAATTAGATTTATTTAAAATGTGATAACAATAACTTATTTCACCAGTCAATGGCTGTTAAATGAACCATGAGCTTACGAGGTACAATTGAACACACCATTAAGTTTCCTTGGTGTTGTGCAGTAGCCGTGGTGTAAAGTGCAGCTGGTCTTCTCTGTGTTTTTAGCGGCAGACTGTGATACAGCCACACATTAGACTGTTTAGCTGTAAGTATTTTAACCATGTTTAAGCCAGCTACTAGCTAACGGTAAGCTAACGTTACCTACTGCCGAGTGTAGTGTTAACTAGTGTCACATGCATTGCTTTTGTTACCTGTAACGCCGTTACGTAGCAGCAGAGAGCAGCGTGGACATTTATGAGGCACCAAAATCAACGTTGTGCAATATAGGTTGTCTTTCCAAATGTCCTTTAAGTTAACTCAGACAACCAGAGGAGTTGTTTGCATTCAACATGCATACATTAATGACAATCTGTGACCTAGCGTTTTCCACTATGTTGAACCCCAGATTAATCAGTATGCATTCTCTTGGTAAAAATCAGTCTGAGAATAAAGTTAAGTCTTAATAAATGCTGAGGTTGTCCTAACTACAGCACAGCTGTCCTGATTTCACTTCCCCTGAGCCTGCTCACTTAGACAGCTGCTGGTTACAGAACCTGTGTCATGTGCAGGCCTCTTGTTTGGAGCCTGGTCTAAGTGGTATTTGTTGTCACCACAAACACCACTGATTGGTGTCTTACTTGACATCCTTACAATTTCTCTGGTTAACTGAACCATCTGTTTCTTTGATCCAATCTCAGATCCCGGTGTTAGTAATGTCCAAGTGACTCGAATGTCTCTCATCTGTGAAACCGCCCCAGACCCCCTGGTCCTGGACCTGCAAGGTGAGTCCATGTTGGTTTATGAAGCAGAAATGGAGATTACTTACTTGTTAAGTGTTTAGCATAAGTGAAAACAGGATGGAACTCATCAGCAATATGGGTGCCATCAGCTGATTTTGATAGTCAGCAAATTCGTCAATTTCAGCACTTTGAAAGTGCTAAACAAATAAAGGTATAATAAATTACAGGGGTCATAAGCAGCTCTTGTTGATCCAAACTTCAATAGTTTTGATAATCTACAGTATGTTACTCCAGCACATTCTCCACACATCATCTTAACACTAATGTTTTGCGTATCTAGTAGTTATGTTTGTCCCAGTCAAATATAGAACCACTATTGACCCCGCAACTGACTCTGACCTATTTTGATTTTCATCCAACATTGCTGTATTTACAGATCCGTCTGTGAAGGTTTGAATCTGTGCTGAGCATGCTGTAAATGAATATGGACTCACTGATTGCCTACAGAGGTAGAGAGGCATAGATGAGGTACATAGATTGGATGTTTTTTTTATTTTTTTATTTCTGATGGCTGATGGCTGTAAAAATGGACTTATGATAGTCCCAGTGGCCATTTAGCAGGTAAGTCCCTGTCTGTGGAGCTGCTTGTTCCCAACCGACCTAGATTTGAATCCATCCAGAACATTCTGTCCTGTGCTTTTCCTGCATCAAACATGATTCTCCTACTTTTTCAGCTAAAAATAATCACTGCCCACCCTGCAAATAGGATCAAAACAATTTCGACTTTGTCTGTAATTGTAGCCTGAAGTCACAGATAGCCGTGATGCTGATATTCAGCACTTTAAATCAGATCATGTTCATATAAAATAAAAAAAAATTCTATAATCAAAAATGAACTCTTGTTAAAGAAATATCCCCAAATATTTATTCCCTAATGGGCTGCCAAAATTCTTAACAGCAATATATTTTTTTTAAGAATTTGAAACAGGAGTTTGTATTAACAGCTTAATGCAGTAAATAAAATTTGACAGGGCAAACAGGAGCAGATTAGAAAAAGAAATCAGGCTACACACACACACACACACACACACACACACATATATATATATATATATATATATATATATATATATATATATATATATATATATATATAGGGTGGGAATCAGTTGCCACCTTTTGATTCCGATTCAGAGGCCAACGATTCGATTCTAAACAGATTATCAATGTTTTTATATACATTTCCATGCAAGATTTAATGATTTTTTTGTTTTGTCTACTGGGGTTTTTATTTTGTATTCATTCCATGCTTAAGACTTCTCTCACAGTGATCTTCCATGTCAGAGGCTCAGTCAGGCTTCTTAGAACATGAAACTTGAGATGGTAAGATGTAATGTCATAAAGTAGTCTATGTGTTTTGCCCAATTTCCCCGTAGCCCTTTCCAGCCTTGTGGAGGTGGACAATTTAGTCTCTAGTGTCTTTGGACAGGTCTTTGGTCTTGGCCATGTTAGTAGTTGGATTCTAACTGATTGTATGGGGTGGACAGGTGTCTTTATGCAGCTAACGACCTCAAACAGGTGCATCTAATTTAGGATAATAAATGGAGTGGAGGTGGACATTTTGAAGGCAGACTAACAGGTCTTTGAGGGTCAGAATTCGAGCTGATAGACAGGTGTTCAAATACTTATTTGCAGCTGTATCATACAAATAAATAGTTAAAAAAATCATACATTGTGATTTCTGTTTATTTTTTTTTAGATTATGTCTCTCACAGTGGACACGCACCTACGATGACAATTTCAGACCCCTCCATGATTTCTAAGTAGGAGAACTTGCAAAATAGCAGGGTGTTCAAATACTTATTTTCCTCAGTGTGTGTGTGTGTGTATGTATATATATATATATATATATATATATATATATACTTTTACTATTTATTTGTTTTAAATAATTATTAACTCATCAGAATCAAGCATCAAATTGTTCTAGAGAAAATCGCGATGCATCTAAAAATCCCACCCCTAGTAGTAACATGTCCACTATTATCTATGTTCATCACAAATTAATTTATATATCCACTTAGAAATCATAAAATAAAAGACACTCCTTTATAACTGTAGAACTTGATTGGTGATGGTAATGAAATTCTCTCTTTGTACTCTTGGTGATGGTGGAGTTCTTTGTTGCTAACGGCTGACAATTCATTAGCCAAAGGTGTAAGAAACAAGACTCAACAGACTTAAAAACATTGAATAACAGGTCACCCTCAGATTCTTTATAGTGTGTAGCTGTTTGAAAATGTACACATTTATTTAGAAAATATTGATGCCTGTGCTTTTTTTCCTTTTGGTTTGTATCAGGAGACCTGGAGGCCTTTAAGAATCAGTCGTTTGTTCTGAAGGAGGGCGTTGAATACAAAATAAAGATCAGCTTTAAGGTAAGAGCTGTGCTAGATACAGCGATATACAGTTCATAGTCTGTCCTTGGTATTCACTGCCATGAAAATGGCGGACACGACTTCCAGAATTAATTGTGGAAGATATTCCAGTTGTTGGCAAAATAGAAGTCTAATGTGACAATATCTCTCACAGTAAACTGAAGCTGAGTTTGGTGTGAGCTCTGAGGTAAATGGCTTTAAGACCAGTAAAGGACATGTAAGCTGTATCATACTAATTAGAAATGATCCCAGGAAATATTCAGTCCAATGTCATAATATTGATTCAGTATATTCATGGTATTTATATGCTATGCTTAAATGATATGGGTATCCGGAGCAGCACAGTAGCAGTAAAAATGAGCAGCATAATCATGTTATCTTCCGAGATATCTCAATGGAAGCAACTCTGCATTTTTTTTTCCAAGTCTTTGACATTTTATTTCAGGGACACTTTGCCTCAAGTCCTATAATTTCTAACCCTTGTTATTAGCCAAGCAGAACACATCTGTTGTTGTCTGTAAAAATGATTGTGTCTCCTCACAGGTGAACAGGGAGATTGTTTCGGGTCTGAAGTATGTGCAGCAGACATTCAGGAAAGGAATTAAGAGTGAGTTAACAATTTTAATGTCGACCTGTCTGACATAAAGTTTTGCACCTGAGTGCAAATGTTCCTTTTTTTGGGTCTGATTGCAATGAGAGGTAACTAGGACTACAGTTAAAATTAGTCTGCTGGCCAACACAGGCACATGTACATACCATTTGATGACATACTATGACTTTTTCGACTCTTTTTGACTTACTATACTATGACATTTTTACATACTAAGGCTTTTTATGACACACTTACAATGACTTTTAATCAACTTACTATATATACTATGTCTCTTATGACTTTTTCCGACATTCTATGACATTTTTTTGACAAGCTGTTTTGTGACTTTTAAACATACTTATGCCCCCTGTATTTTAAGGAAGAACATTTATTTATTTACAATATTCATTCAAAAAGAAAATTGGTGTCCTTAAAAGGTTGGATTTTCCTAATTTTTTAATTAAGACATTAAGATAAATTTCCAAAAGATGTTTTTTTTATTCCTCTTTTAATCAACTTTAACATGGGTGTGTAAACGTATGCAAGCCAGTGTGTGTGTGTGTGTGTGTGTGTGTGTGTGTGTGTGTGTGTGTGTGTGTGTGTGTGTGTATATATGTATAGAATACTGTGTAATCTACGCAATTACAGTCTCTCTCTCTGACCATAGTCTCCATTCTTATCTGTTACCAGTTGATAAATCGGATTACATGGTGGGGAGCTACGGGCCTCGTTCCACTGAATATGACTTCCTGACCACGATTGAGGAGGCTCCTAAAGGCATGATGGCCCGCGGCACCTACGTCATCAAATCCAGGTTTACTGACGATGACAAGCACGACCACCTGTGCTGGGAGTGGAACCTCAACATCAAGAAAGACTGGAAAGACTAAGAGGCCTTTGTGTTCGGGGGCAGAGGGAACCAAAATCCCCCAGCCCTGTTGGTTCCTCAGCCACACCCCCCATCCCCACCCTGTATCCACCAGTTCTGCCTTGTTTGTTTTGACTTTGTCGTGCATTCCATGCCTTAGTTAATGCCTCGCTGTCTTAATACCCTGGCATTCTTCCCACCTCTCTGTCAGCATCTTTAGCCCCCCAACACTCACGTCATCTGTCCGTCCATATAGCACCTCCCTATCTGCCCAACAATTCATTGACTGCACACAACTCCTGTTCAACAACCTGTCATCCTCGCTCCAAACCCCTATCTGTGCCATATAGCACCTTTCTTCCTTACACCTGGTCCTGTTTTTCTTTTGTCCCGGATGTTTGCTGCTTGAAGAGATTAATTCCGCCTTCCACTTCTCCAGAAGGGTGTCTTCCTCTCTCAGTATAAAGTACATGTGGAAAAGCAACTGTACAATCAACTTTTGTTTGCCTGTTTTTATATAATTGTATCAATGGTTGTGTAATGTGACTGTATTTACATCACTGTCAAGCAGCTGTTGTGTCCATAGCAGGCCCCACCACATCCCCCCCCCTACAGTTTTTCTTTGCTTGCTGTCTTTTGATATAATTACCAATACCTGCCTTGTAAAAACAATTCATTCAGAGCTGCTCTACTGAGCCTCTCTCCCTTCCCCAGGGTTCAAAATTTGACCAGCTCCTTAATAGATTATCATTGTTTTTTGGCTGCCACTTGCAAATTTTACCAGCATTTGGCTGGTAAATAGTGCTAATTTTGAACCCTCCTTTCCCTACATGTTTTCTCCCACTTCCCTTCAAATGGGGACTGGAGCCAAAGTGAACAAGGGAATAACAAGTAAAAGGGTAAAAAAATAAAGCTGCCTTATGTATAGACTCATGTCTAAACCTATTGTCTATTTAGCATGCCTTGTGAGCACAAGCAGTGCTTGCTGTCTGTAGGGCTTACTCTCACAACCAACCAATAACAAATCTGTAGCCCTGTTGTAGCAGAGACTGATTATACAGTTTGCAGGCTCTGCGAAATGAACTTGTAATTGGAGCAAACTGAATGTTAACGACTGGAGAAAAGATACCAAACCCAGCGAAAAATCAGTATTGATGAATCTCGCCATCAATGTTCCTTTTAGCCACGAGGCCTTAGCACTAACTATGATCATGCAGAGAAAAACAAATGTTTCTAATTTAGCCTTTTTATTTGTTGTTTCCCTTTGCCTTAATGTATATCATTCCCCCTTCAAAGCGCCCCCCACCCCCGCTTGTTCATTTTGCTTTATAACTCGTAGCGTGCAGTCAGGAAATCCCGGGTGTGGAGAAGTAGTACCAGAGAAAGCACAGGAGGAGGCTGAGCCAGCACCGTCTGCTGCTCCGTGAGACCTCAACAGTGTCTGGTCCCACAGACAGATGCTGGTAGTAAAGAGAGAACACTGACCAACAGTGACCCTCTCAGAAAGAAGAAAGCAGTGAAAGGAAGGGTCAGGCGACACTACCAAAAGAGAAACCCATGCTCAGTATTTAATGAGAGAGGAGGATTTGATTTTGAAACACAACTGACCAGAAACATTTAATTGAAATCAAGTTGTACTGTAACAGAACATATGGATGTAAAACTTTTTTTTTTTTCTTCTGATGATGTTAACTATGTAATCCTGCTCCATACATTCCTTCACATTGTACAGTTTCTATGAAAACGCTGGCATCCTGGTGGGGTTGTATATTCTTTTATCATTTGTGATTGCTCTTATCGGCCAATGAAGAGTTTGCTGAATTTGGCCTTCACTGACGTTTTGCAAAGTCTCATATTTTAATGTGTGTTATGTGTGCTAATAAAAGGGATATTACACAAAGTTCAGTTTACTCATAAATACCACTGTGAAAAGACTTGATTTTTTTGTGTATCTAGTGAAGTCTTGAGAAAATAATTTAGGGTTGTGTCAGCTAAACATAACAGTCTGTTTTCTGGAGTCATTGGATGTCAAAAAATCATAGTACAGTAAGCCGAATAAAAAGGACGTAGTACAGTATGTCAAGTCTTGTAAATGTCGATAAAGTCATAGTATAAGTTGAAAATAGCTAATTTTAATTTCAAAATCCATTGAAACAGATTTACTTCCATAAAAGTATAGTATGACGAAAAAAGCCATAAAACACCATTGTATAGTATTTCAAAGAATGACATAGTATAGTATGTTGAAAAAAGTGATTAAAAAGCCATGGTATAGTATGTTGAAAAAGCCATAATATAGTATGTCGAAAAAAAATGGATAAAAAGCCGAAGTATAGTATTTCAAAGAATATATAGTATAGCATCGAAAAAAAGCCATGATATAGTATGCAGAAAAAAATTATAGTATAGTATAGTATAGTATAGTAGGTCAAAAAAGTGATTAAAAAGCCATGATTTAGTATGTTGAAAAACGTTTTGAAAAAAAGCAATAGTATAGTATGTCAAAAAAAGTGATTAAAAAGCCATGTGACAGTATGTGAAAAAAAGCCATAGTATAGTATGTTGAAAAACGTTTTGAAAAAAAGCCATAGTATAGTATGTTGAAAAAAAGTGATAAAAAGCCATAGTATAGTGTGTTGAAAATAGTGCTAAAAAGACATAGTATAATATGTCGATAAAATACCATAGTATAATATGTCGATAAAAGCTATTGTATGTTGAAAAAAGCCATTGTATGTCAAAAAAAGCCATAGTATAGTATGTTGAAAAAAGGGATTAAAAAGCCATGGTATAATATGTTGAAAAAAGACATAGTACATTATGTTGAAAAAAATGATAAAAAGCCATAGTATAGGGTGTCGAAAAAAGCCTCAGTATATTATGTTAGAAAAGGTTTGAAAAAAAAAAGCAATAGTATGTCAAAAAAAGTGATTAAAAAGAAAAGGTGTAGTATGTTAAGAAAAGCCGGTATGTTGAAAAAAGTGATAAAAGCCATAGTATAGTATGTCGAAAAAATACCATAATATAGTACGTCGATAAAAGCTATAGTATGTTGAAAAAAGCCTTAATATAGTATGTCAAAAAAAGCCATAGTATAGTATGTTGAAAAAAGGGATTTAAAAAGCCATGGTATAATATGTTGAAAAAAAGCCATAGTATAGTATGTCGATAAAACTAGCCATAGTATAGTATGTCAAAAAAGTGATGAAAGAAGATATAGTATAGTATGTCAATAAAAGTGATGAAAAAAGCCATAGTATGTCAAAAAAAAGCTATAGTATAGTATTTCAAAAAAGTGATTAAAAAAAGCCATAGTAGAGTATGTCAATAAAAGTGATGAAAAAAGCCATAGTATGTCAAAAAAAGCAATGGTATAGTATTTCAAAAAAGTGATTAAAAAAAGCCATAGTATAGTATGTCGATAAAAGTGATGAAAAAAGCCATAGTATATTATGTTGAAAAAAGTGATAAAAAAAGCCATCGTATAGTATGTATAAAAAAAGCTATAGTATGTCAAAAAAGGCCATAGTATAGTGTGTCAAAAAAGTGAAAGAAAAGCCATAGTATAGTATGTCGACAAAAGTAGCCATAGTATAGTATGTCAACAAAAAGCCATAGTATGTCAAAAAAAGGCCATGGTATAGTATGTCAAAAAAAGTAATAAAAAAGCCATAGTATAGTATGTCAAAAAAAGCCGTAGTACAGTATGTCGATAAAAGTAATGAAAAAAGCCATAGTATAGTATGTCGGAAAAAGCCATAGTATAGTATGTTAAAAAAAGTGATGAAAAAAAGCCATAGTATAGTATGTCAAAAAAAGCCATAGCATAGTATGTCAAAAAAGTGATGAAAAAAGCCATAGTATAGTATGTTGATGAAAGCCATAGTATAGTATGTTGATAAAAGCCATAGTACAGTATGTTGATAAAAGTGATGAAAAAAGCCATAGTATAGTATGTCGATAAAAGTGATGAAAAAAGCCATAGTATAGTATGTCGACAAAAGTAGCCATAGTATAGTATGTCAACAAAAAGCCATAGTATGTCAAAAAAAAGGCCATGGTATAGTATGTCAAAAAAAAGTAATAAAAAAGCCACAGTATAGTATGTCATAAAAAGTGATAAAAAAGCCATAGTATAGTATGTTGATAAAAGCCATAGTATAGTATGTTGATAAAAGTGATAAAAAAAGCCATAGTATAGTATGTCACAAAAAGCCATAGTATAGTATGTCGATGAAAGTGATGAAAAAAGCCATAGTATTGTATGTCAAAAAAAGCTATAGTATGTCAAAAAGTGATAAAAAAAAGCCATAGTACAGTATGTCGATAAAAGTGATGAAAAAAGCCATAGTATAGTATGTTGATAAAAGCCATAGTATAGTATATTGATAAAAGTGATGAAAAAAGCCATAGTATAGTATGTCACAAAAAGCCATAGTATAGTATGTCGATAAAAGTGATAAAAAAAGCCAGAGTATAGTATGTCGATAAAAGTGATAAAAAAAGCCATAGTATAGTATGTCGATAAAAGTAGCCATAGTATAGTATGTCAACAAAAAGTGATAAAAAAGCCATAGTATAGTATGTTGATAAAAGCCATAGTATAGTATGTTGATAAAAGTGATAAAAAGCCATAGTATAGTATGTCAAAAAAAGCCGTAGGACAGTATGTCGATAAAAGTAATGAAAAAAGCCATAGTATAGTATGTCAAAAAAAGGCCATGGTATAGTATGTCAAAAAAAAGTAATAAAAAAGCCACAGTATAGTATGTCATAAAAAGTGATAAAAAAGCCATAGTATAGTATGTTGATAAAAGCCATAGTATAGTATGTTGATAAAAGTGATAAAAAAAAGCCATAGTATAGTATGTCACAAAAAGCCATAGTATAGTATGTCGATAAAAGTGATGAAAAAAGCCATAGTATTGTATGTCAAAAAAAGCTATAGTATGTCAAAAAGTGATAAAAAAAAGCCATAGTACAGTATGTCGATAAAAGTGATGAAAAAAGCCATAGTATAGTATGTTGATAAAAGCCATAGTATAGTATATTGATAAAAGTGATGAAAAAAGCCATAGTATAGTATGTCACAAAAAGCCATAGTATAGTATGTCGATAAAAGTGATAAAAAAAGCCATAGTATAGTATGTCGATAAAAGTGATGAAAAAAGCCATAGTATAGTATGTCGATAAAAGTGATGAAAAAAGCCATAGCATAGTATGTCGATAAAAGTAGCCATAGTATAGTATGTCAACAAAAGTGATAAAAAAGCCATAGTATAGTATGTTGATAAAAGTGATAAAAAAAGCCATAGTATAGTATGTCGATAAAAGTAGCCATAGTATAGTATGTTGATAAAAGTGATAAAAAAAAGCCATAGTATAGTATGTCACAAAAAGCCATAGTATAGTATGTCGATAAAAGTGATAAAAAAGCCATAGTATAGTATGTCGATAAAAGTGATAAAAAAAGCCATAGTATAGTATGTCGATAAAAGTGATGAAAAAAGCCATAGCATAGTATTTTGATAAAAGTAGCCATAGTATAGTATGTCAAAAAAAAGCCATAGTATAGTATGTCGAAAAAAGTGATAAAAAAGCCATAGTATAGTATGTTGATGAAAGTGATGAAAAAAGCCATAGTATAGTATGTCGATAAAAGTAGCCATAGTATAGTATGTCAACAAAAAGCCATAGTATAGTATGTTGATAAAAGTGATGAAAAGCCATAGTATTGTATGTCAAAAAGCCATAGTATAGTATGTCGATAAAAGTGATGAAAAAGCCATAGTATAGTATGCAAAAAATAAAGTATAGTATGGAAAAAAGCCATAGTATAGTATGTTGAAAAAGGAATAAAAAACATAGTATAGTATGTCAATAAAAGTAGCCATAGTATAGTAAAAAAAGCCATAGTATAATATGTCAAAAGCCATAGTATAGTATGTTAAAAAAGTGATGAAAAAGCCATAGTATAGTATGTCAAAAAGCCATAGTATAGTATGTCAAAAAAGTGATGAAAAAGCCATAGTATAGTATGTAAAAAAAGCCATAGTATAGTATGTTAAAAATGATGAAAAAGCCATAGTATAGTATGTTGATAAAAGTGATGAAAAAAGCCATAGTATAATACGTCACAAATAGCCATAGTATAGTATGTCGATAAAAGTGATGAAAAAAGCCATAGTATAGTATGTCGATAAAAGTAGCCATAGTATAGTATGTCAACAAAAAGCTATAGTATAGTATGTTGATAAAAGTGATGAACAAAGCCATAGTATTGTATGTCAAAAAAAGCCATAGTATAGTATGTCGATAAAGTGATGAAAAAAGCCATAGTATGTCAAAAAAGCCATAGTATAGTATGTCGATAAAAGTAGCCATAGTACAGTATGTAAAAAAAAAGCCATACTATAGTATGTAAAAAAAAAAGCCATAGTATAGTATGTCGAAGAAAGTGATAAAAAAAAGCCATAGTATAGTATGTCGATAAAAGTAGGCATAGTATAGTATGTCAAAAAAGCCATAGTATAGTATGTCAATAAAAGTGATGAAAAAAGCCATAGTATTGTATGTAAAAAAAGCCATAGTATAGTATGTTGAAAAAGTGATAAAAACCATAGTATAGTATGTCAAAAAAGCCATAGTATAGTATGTCAATAAAAGTGATAAAAAGCCATAGTATAGTATGTCGATAAAAGTAGCCATAGTATAGTATGTCAAAAAGTGATGAAAAAGCCATAGTATAGTATGTCGATAATAAAAGCCATAGTATAGTATGTCAATAAAGCCATAGTATAGTATGTCAAAAAGTGATAAAAAAAGCCATATTATAGTATGTTGATAAAAGTGATAAAAAGCCATAGTATAGTATGCTGAAAAAAAGCCATAGTATAGTATGTCGAAAGGAATAAAAAGCCATAGTATAGTATGTCGATAAAGTGATGAAAAAGCCATAGTATAGTATGTCAAAAAAGCCATAGTATAGAATGTTGATAAAAGTGATGAAAAAGCCATAGTATTGTATGTCAAAAAGACATAGTATAGTATGTCGATAAAAGTGATGAAAAAAGCCATAGTATAGTATGTCAAAAAAGCCATAGTATAGTATGTCGATAAAAGTAGCCATAGTATAGTATGTTAACAAAAAGCCATAGTATAGTATGTTGATAAAAGTGATGAAAAAAGCCATAGTATTGCATGTCAAAAAAAGCCATAGTATTGCATGTCAAAAAAAGCCATAGTATTGCATGTCAAAAAAAGCCATAGTATAGTATGTCGATAAAAGTGATGAAAAAAGCCATAGTATAGTATGTCAAAAAAGCCATAGTATAGTATGTCGATAAAAGTAGTCATAGTATAGTATGTCGAAAAGAAGTGATAAAAAAGCCATAGTATAGTATGTCGATAAAAGTAGGCATAGTATAGTATGTCAAAAAAGCCATAGTATAGTATGTTGAAAAAGTGATAAAAAGCCATAGTATAGTATGTAAAAACATAGTATAGTATGTTGAAAAACAGGCATAGTATAGTATGTCAATAAAAGTGATAAAAAGCCATAGTATAGTATGTCGATAAAAGTAGCCATAGTATAGTATGTCAAAAAGTGATGAAAAAGCCATAGTATAGTATGTCGATAAAAAGCCATAGTATAGTATGTCAAAAAAAGCCATAGTATAGTATGTCAAAAAGTGATGAAAAAGCCATATTATAGTATGTTGATAAAAGTGATGAAAACAATAGTATAGTATGCTGAAAAAGCCATAGTATAGTATGTCAAAAAGGAATAAAAAGCCATAGTATAGTATGTCGATAAAAGTGATGAAAAAGCCATAGTATAGTATGTCAAAAAGCCATAGTATAGTATGTCGATAAAAGTAGCCATAGTATAGTATGTCGATAAAAGTAGCCATAGTATAGTATGTCAACAAAAAGCCATAGTATAGTATGTTGATAAAAGTGATAAAAAGCCATAGTATTGTATGTCAAAAAGCCATAGTATAGTATGTCGATAAAAGTGATGAAAAAGCCATAGTATAGTATGTCAAAAAGCCATAGTATAGTATGTCGATAAAAGTAGCCATAGTATAGTATGTCAACAAAAGCCATAGTATAGTATGTTGATAAAAGTGATGAAAAAGCCATAGTATTGTATGTCAAAAAGCCATAGTATAGTATGTCGATAAAAGTGATAAAAAAGCCATAGTATAGTATGTCAAAAAGCCATAGTATAGTATGTCGATAAAAGTAGTCATAGTATAGTATGTCGAAAGAAGTGATTAAAAGCCATAGTAAAGTATGTCGATAAAAGTAGTTATAGTATAGTATGTCAAAAAGCCATAGTATAGTATGTCAAAAGTGATAAAAAGCCATAGTATAGTATGTAAAAAACATAGTATATGTCTAAAAAAAGCCATAGTATAGTATGTCAATAAAAGTGATAAAAAAGCCATAGTATAGTATGTCGATAAAAGTAGCCATAGTATAGTATGTCAAAAAGTGATGAAAAAGCCATAGTATAGTATGTCGATAAAAGCCATAGTATAGTATGTCAATAAAAGCCATAGTATAGTATGTCAAAAAGTGATGAAAAAGCCATAGTATAGTATGTTGATAAAAGTGATGAAAACAGCCATAGTATAGTAAGCTGATAAAAAGCCATAGTATAGTATGTCGAAAAGGAATAAAAAGCCATAGTATAGTATGTCGATAAAAGTGATGAAAAAGCCATAGTATTGTATGTCAAAAAGCCATAGTATAGTATGTCGATAAGAGTGATGAAAAAGCCATAGTATAGTATGTCAAAAAGCCATAGTATAGTATGTCGATAAAAGTAGTCATAGTACAGTATGTCGATAAAAGTAGCCATAGTATAGTATGTCAAAAAAAGCCATAGTATAGTATGTCAAAAAAAGTGATAAAAAAAGCCATAGTTAGTATGTTAATAAAAGTGATGAAAAAGCCATAGTATAGTATGTCGATAAAAGTAGCCATAGTATAGTATGTCAACAAAAGCCATAGTATAGTATGTTGATAAAAGTGATGAAAAAGCCATAGTATTGTATGTCAAAAAGCCATAGTATAGTATGTCGATAAAAGTGATGAAAAAGCCATAGTATAGTATGTCAAAAAGCCATAGTATAGTATGTCAAAAAAAGCCATAGTATAGTATGTCGAAAAAAGTGATAAAAAAGCCATAGTATAGTATGTTGATGAAAGTGATGAAAAAAGCCATAGTATTGTATGTCAAAAAAAGCCATAGTATAGTATGTCGATAAGAGTGATGAAAAAAGCCATAGTATAGTATGTCAAAAGCCATAGTATAGTATGTCGATAAAAGTAGTCATAGTATAGCATGTCGATAAAAAGTAGCCATAGTATAGTATGTCAAAAAGCCATAGTATAGTATGTCGAAAAGTGATAAAAAAAAGCCATAGTTAGTATGTCGAAAAAAGTGATAAAAAAAAGCCATAGTTAGTATGTTTATAAAAGTGATGAAAAAAGCCATAGTATAGTATGTCGATAAAAGTAGCCATAGTATAGTATGTCAACAAAAAGCCATAGTATAGTATGTTGAAAAAGTGATGAAAAAGCCATAGTATTGTATGTCAAAAAAGCCATAGTATAGTATGTCGATAAAAGTGATGAAAAAGCCATAGTATAGTATGTCAACAAAAGCCATAGTATAGTATGTTGATAAAGTCATGAAAAAGCCATAGTATTGTATCAAAAAGCCATAGTATAGTATGTCGATAAAAGTGATGAAAAAGCCATAGTATAGTATGTCAAAAGCCATAGTATAGTATGTCGATAAAGAGTCATAGTATAGTATGTCAAAAGAAGTGATAAAAAGCCATAGTATAGTATGTCAATAAAAGTAGGCATAGTATAGTATGTCAAAAAGCCATATATAGAGTATGTCAATAAAAGTGATAAAAAAGCCATAGTATAGTATGTCGATAAAAAGCCATAGTATAGTATGTCAAAAAGTGATGAAAAAAGCCATATTATAGTATGTTGATAAAAGTGATGAAAACAGCCATAGTATAGTATGCTGAAAAAGCCATAGTATAGTATGTCGAAAATAGGAATAAAAGCCAGTAGTATAGTATGTCGATAAAGTGATGAAAAAGCCATAGTATAGTATGTCAAAAAGCCATAGTATAGTATGTTGATAAGAGTGATGAAAAAGCCATAGTATAGTATGTCAAAAAGCCATAGTATAGTATGTCGATAAAGTAGCCATAGTATAGTATGTCGATAAAAGTAGCCATAGTATAGTATGTCAAAAAGCCATAGTATAGTATGTCGAAAAGTGATAAAAAGCCATAGTTAGTATGTTTATAAAGTGATGAAAAAGCCATAGTATAGTATGTCGATAAAAGTAGCCATAGTATAGTATGTCAACAAAAAGCCATAGTATAGTATGTTGATAAAAGTGAAAAAAGCCATAGTATTGTATGTCAAAAAGCCATAGTATAGTATGTCGATAAAAGTGATGAAAAAGCCATAGTATAGTATGTCAAAAAGCCATAGTATAGTATGTCGATAAAGTAGCCATAGTATAGTATGTCAACAAAAGCCATAGTATAGTATGTTGATAAAAGTGATGAAAAAGCCATAGTATTGTATGTCAAAAAAGCCATAGTATAGTATGTCGATAAAAGTGATGAAAAAGCCATAGTATAGTATGTCAAAAAGCCATAGTATAGTATGTCGATAAAAGTAGTCAAAGTATAGTATGTTGAACAGAAGTGATAAAAAGCCATAGTATAGTATGTCGATAAAAGTAGGCATAGTATAGTATGTCAAAAACCATAGTATAGTATGTCAAAAAGTAGCCATAGTATAGTATGTCAAAAAAGTGATGAAAAAGCCATAGTATAGTATGTCGATAAAAAGCCATAGTATAGTATGTCAATAAAAGCCATAGTATAGTATGTCAAAAAGTGATGAAAAAAGCCATTATAGTATGTTGATAAAAGTGATAAAACAGCCATAGTATAGTATGCTGAAAAAAAGCCATAGTATAGTATGTCAAAAGGAATAAAAAGCCATAGTATAGTATGTCGTTAAAAGTGATGAAAAGCCATAGTATTGTATGTCAAAAAGCCATAGTATAGTATGTCGATAAAAGTGATGAAAAAGTTTATAGTATAGTATGTCAAAAGCCATAGTATAGTATGTCGATAAAAGTAGCCATAGTATAGTATGTCGATAAAGTAGCCATAGTATAGTATGTCAACAAAAGCCATAGTATAGTATGTTGATAAAAGTGATAAAAGCCATAGTATTGTATGTCAAAAAGCCATAGTATAGTATGTCGATAAAAGTGATGAAAAAGCCATAGTATAGTATGTCAAAAGAGCCATAGTATAGTATGTCGATAAAAGTAGCCATAGTATAGTATGTCAACAAAAGCCATAGTATAGTATGTTGATAAAGTGATGAAAAAGCCATAGTATTGTATGTCAAAAAGCCATAGTATAGTATGTCAAAAGTGATGAAAAAGCCATAGTATAGTATGTCGATAAAAAGCCATAGTATAGTATGTCAATAAAGCCATAGTATAGTATGTCAAAAAGTGATGAAAAAGCCATAGTATAGTATTTTGATAAAGTGATGAAAACAGCCATAGTATAGTATGTTGAAAAAGCCATAGTATAGTATGTCAAAAAGGAATAAAAAGCCATAGTATAGTATGTCGATAAAGATGAAAAAGCCATAGTATAGTATGTCGATAAAAGTGATAAAAGCCATAGTATAGTATGTCAAAAAGCCATAGTATAGTATGTCGATAAAAGTAGTCATAGTATAGTATGTCTAAAAGAAGTGATTAAAAGCCATAGTAAAGTATGTCGATAAAAGTAGTTATAGTATAGTATGTCAAAAGCCATAGTATAGTATGTTGAAAAAGTAATAAAAAGCCATAGTATAGTATAAAAAAACATAGTATAGTATGTCAAAAAGCCATAGTATAGTATGTCAATAAAAGTGATAAAAAAAGCCATAGTATAGTATGTCGATAAAAGTAGCCATAGTATAGTATGTCAAAAAGTGATGAAAAAGCCATAGTATAGTATGTCGATAAAAAGCCATAGTATAGTATGTCAAAAAAGTGATGAAAAAGCCATATTATAGTATGTTGATAAAGTGATGAAAAAGCCATAGTATAGTAAGCTGATAAAGCCATAGTATAGTATGTCAAAAAGGAATAAAAAAGCCATAGTATAGTATGTCGATAAAAGTGATGAAAAAGCCATAGTATTGTATGTCAAAAAGCCATAGTATAGTATGTCGATAAGTGATGAAAAAGCCATAGTATAGTATGTCAAAAAGCCATAGTATAGTATGTCGATAAAGTAGTCATAGTACAGTATGTCGATAAAAGTAGCCATAGTATAGTATGTCAAAAGCCATAGTATAGTATGTCAAAAAGTGATAAAAAAGCCATAGTTAGTATGTTAATAAAAGTGATGAAAAAGCCATAGTATAGTATGTCGATAAAAGTAATATAGTATAGTATGTCAAAAAATATAGTATAGTATGTTGATAAAAGTGATGAAAAAGCCATAGTATTGTATGTCAAAAAGCCATAGTATAGTATGTCGATAAAAGTGATGAAAAAGCAATAGTATAGTATGTCAAAAAGCCATAGTATAGTATGTCAAAAAAGCCATAGTATAGTATGTCAAAAAGTGATAAAAAGCCATAGTATAGTATGTTGATGAAAGTGATGAAAAAGCCATAGTATTGTATGTCAAAAAAGCCATAGTATAGTATGTCGATAAAAGTGATGAAAAAGCCATAGTATAGTATGTCAAAAAAGCCATAGTATAGTATGTCGATAAAAGTAGTCATAGTATAGCATGTCGATAAAAGTAGCCATAGTATAGTATGTCAAAAAAAGCCATAGTATAGTATGTCGAAAAAAGTGATAAAAAAAAGCCATAGTTAGTATGTCGAAAAAAGTGATAAAAAAAAGCCATAGTTAGTATGTTTATAAAAGTGATGAAAAAAGCCATAGTATAGTATGTCGATAAAAGTAGCCATAGTATAGTATGTCAACAAAAAGCCATAGTATAGAATGTTGATAAAAGTGATGAAAGCCATACTATTGTATGTCAAAAAGCCATAGTATAGTATGTCGATAAAGTGATGAAAAAGCCATAGTATAGTATGTCAACAAAAGCCATAGTATAGTATGTTGATAAAAGTCATGAAAAAAGCCATAGTATTGTATGTCAAAAAGCCATAGTATAGTATGTCGATAAAAGTGATGAAAAAAGCCATAGTATAGTATGTCAAAAAAGCCATAGTATAGTATGTCGATAAAAGTAGTCATAGTATAGTATGTCGAAAAGAAGTGATAAAAAAGCCATAGTATAGTATGTCAATAAAAGTAGGCATAGTATAGTATGTCAAAAAAGCCATAGTAGAGTATGTCAATAAAAGTGATAAAAAAAAGCCATAGTATAGTATGTCGATAAAAAAAGCCATAGTATAGTATGTCAAAAAAGTGATGAAAAAAAGCCATATTATAGTATGTTGATAAAAGTGATGAAAACAGCCATAGTATAGTATGCTGAAAAAAAGCCATAGTATAGTATGTCGAAAATAGGAATTAAAAAAGCCATAGTATAGTATGTCGATAAAAGTGATGAAAAAAGCCATAGTATTGTATGTCAAAAAAAGCCATAGTATAGTATGTCGATAAGAGTGATGAAAAAAGCCATAGTATAGTATGTCAAAAAGCCATAGTATAGTATGTCGATAAAAGTAGCCATAGTATAGTATGTCGATAAAAGTAGCCATAGTATAGTATGTCAAAAGCCATAGTATAGTATGTCAAAAAAGTGATAAAAAAGCCATAGTTAGTATGTTTATAAAAGTGATAAAAAGCCATAGTATAGTATGTCGATAAAAGTAGCCATAGTGTAGTATGTCAACAAAAAGCCATAGTATAGAATGTTGATAAATGTGATGAAAAAAGCCATAGTATTGTATGTCAAAAAGCCATAGTATAGTATGTCGATAAAGTGATGAAAGCCATAGTATAGTATGTCAAAAAAGCCATAGTATAGTATGTCGATAAAGTAGCCATAGTATAGTATGTCAACAAAAAGCCATAGTATAGTATGTTGATAAAGTGATGAAAAAGCCATAGTATAGTATGTCGAAAAAGTAGCCATAGTATAGTATGTCAAAAAGCCATAGTATAGTATGTCGAAAAAAGTAGCCATAGTATAGTATGTCAAAAAGTGATAAAAAGCCATATTATAGTATGTTGAAAAGTGATAAAAACAGCCATAGTATAGTATATGCTGAAAAAATAGTATAGTATGTCAAAAGATAAAAAGCCATAGTATAGTATGTCGCAAAGTGTGAAAAAAGCCATAGTATTGTATGTCAAAAGCCATAGTATAGTATGTCGATAAATGATGAAAGCCATAGTATAGTATGTCAAAAAGCCACAGTATAGTATGTCGATAAAGTAGCCATAGTATAGTATGTCGATAAAAAGTAGCCATAGTATAAATGTCAAAAAGCCATAGTATAGAATGTTGATAAAGTGAAAAAGCCATAGTATTGTATGTCAAAAACATAGTATAGTATGTCGATAAAAGTGATGAAAAAGCCATAGTATAGTATGTCAAAAAGCCATAGTATAGTATGTCGATAAAAGTAGCCATAGTATAGTATGTCAACAAAAAGCCATAGTATAGTATGTTGATAAAGTGATAAGCCATAGTATTACAAAAAAGCCATAGTATAGTATGTCAAAGATGAAAAACAGATATAATCAATAAAAGCCATAGTATAGTATGTCAAAAAAGTGATGAAAAAGCCATAGTATAGTATTTGATAAAGTGATGAAAACAGCCATAGTATAGTATTAAGCCATAGTATAGTATGTCGAAAAAGGAATAAAAGCCATAGTATAGTATGTCGATAAAAGTAGCCATAGTATAGTATGTCAAAAAGCCATAGTATAGTATGTTGATAAAGATGAAAAAATAGTATAGTATGTCAAAAAGAAAGCCATAGTATAGTATGTCGAAAAAGTGATGAAAAAGCCATAGTATAGTATGTCAAAGCCATAGTATAGTATGTCAAAAAGATATGAGTATGTCGATAAAATAGTCATAGTATAGTATGTCGAAAAGAAGTGATAAAAGCCATAGTATAGTATGTCGATAAAGTAGGCATAGTATAGTATAAAAAAAGCATAGTATAGTATGTTGAAAAAGTGATAAAAGCCATAGTATAGTATGTCGAAAAAGCCATAGTAGAGTATGTCAATAAAAGTGATAAAAAACATAGTATAGTATGTCGATAAAATGCCATAGTATAGTATGTTAAAAGTGATGAAAAAAGCCATAGTATAGTATGTCGATAAAAAAGCCATAGTATAGTATGTCAATAAAAAGCCATAGTATAGTCTGTCAAAAAGTGATGAAAAAAAGCCATATTATAGTATGTTGATAAAAGTGATGAAAACAGCCATAGTATAGTATGTCGATAAAAGTGATAAAAAAAGCCATAGTATTGTATTTCAAAGAAAGCCATAGTATAGTATGTCGATAAGAGTGATGAAAAAGCCATAGTATAGTATGTCAAAAAGCCATAGTATAGTATGTCGATAAAAAAGCCATAGTATAGTATGTGATAAAAGCCATAGTATAATATGTCAAAAAGCCATAGTATAGTATGTCAAAAAAGTGATAAAAAATAGTTAGTATGTTTATAAAAGTGATGAAAAAAGCCAAAGTATAGTATGTTAAAAGTAGCCATAGTATAGTATGTCAACAAAAAGCCATAGTATAGTATGTTGATAAAAGTGATGAAAAGCCATAGTATAGTATGTCAAAAAAGCCATAGTATAGTATGTTGATAAAGTGATGAAAAAGCCATAGTATAGTATGTCAAAAAGCCATAGTATAGTATGTCGAAAAAAGTCATAGTATAGTATGTCTAAAAGAAGATAAAAAGCCATAGTATAGTATGTCAATAAAAGTAGGCATAGTATAGTATGTCAAAAAGCCATAGTATAGTATGTCAATAAAAGTGATAAAAAGCCATAGTATAGTATGTCATAAAAGCCATAGTATAGTATGTCAAAAGTGATGAAAAAAGCCATATTATAGTATGTTGATAAAAGTGATGAAAACAGCCATAGTATAGTATGCTGAAAAAACATAGTATAGTATGTCGAAAAAGGAATAAAAAGCCATAGTATAGTATGTCGATAAAAGTGATGAAAAAGCCATAGTATAGTATGTCAAAAAAGCCATAGTATAGTATGTCGATAAGAGTGATGAAAAAGCCATAGTATAGTATGTCAAAAGCCATAGTATAGTATGTCGATGAAGTATAGTATAGTATGTCGATAAAAGTAGCCATATAGTATATGTCAAAAAAGCCATAGTATAGTATGTAAAAGTGATAAAAAAGCCATAGTTAGTATGTTTATAAAAGTGATAAAAGCCATAGTATAGTATGTCGATAAAAGCCATAGTATAGTATGTCAACAAAAAGCCATAGTATAGTATGTTGATAAAGTGATGAAAAAAGCCATAGTATTGTATGTCAAAAAAGCCATAGTATAGTCGATAAAAGATGAAAAAGCCATAGTATAGTATGTCGATAAAAGTAGCCATAGTATAGTATGTAAACAAAAGCCATAGTATAGTATGTTGATAAAAGTGATGAAAAAGCCATAGTATTGTATGTCAAAAAGCCATAGTATAGTATGTCGATAAAAGTGATGAAAAAGCCATAGTATAGTATGTCAAAAGCCATAGTATAGTATGTCGATAAAAGTAATCAAATATATGTTGAAAGAAGTGATAAAAAAGCCATAGTATAGTATGTCGATAAAAGTAGGCATAGTATAGTATGTCAAAAAGCCATAGTATAGTATGTCAAAAAAGTAGCCATAGTATAGTATGTCAAAAAGTGATGAAAAAAGCCATAGTATAGTATGTTGATAAAAGTGGCAATAAATATAGTATAGTATGCATGGAAAAAATATAGTATAGTATGTCGAAAGTGAATAAAAAGCCATAGTATAGTATGTCGAAAAAGTGATGAAAAAGCCATAGTATAGTATGTCAAAAAAGCCATAGTATAGTATGTCGATAAAGTGATGAAAAAAGTATAGTATAGTCAAAAAGCCATAGTATAGTATGTCGATAAAAAAAGCCATAGTATGTCGATAAAAGTAGCCATATAGTATAGTATGTCAACAAAAAGCCATAGTATAGTATGTTGATAAAAGTGATAAAAAAGCCATAGTATAGTATGTCAAAAAAAGCCATAGTATAGTATGTCGATAAAGTGATGAAAAAGCCATAGTATAGTATGTCAAAAGAGCCATAGTATAGTATGTCGATAAAAGTAGCCATAGTATAGTATGTCAAAAAAAGCCATAGTATAGTATGTTGATAAAAGTGATGAAAAAAGCCATAGTATGTATGTCAAAAAGCCATAGTATAGTATGTCAAAAGTGATGAAAAAGCCATAGTATAGTATGTCGATAAAAAAGCCATAGTATAGTATGTCAAAAAAAGCCATAGTATAGTATGTCAAAAAGTGATGAAAAATATATTATAGTATTTTGATAAAGTGATGAAAAAGCCATAGTATAGTATGTTAAAAAGCCATAGTATAGTATGTCGAAAAAAGAAAAAAGCCATAGTATAGTATGTCGATAAAAGTAGCCATAGTATAGTATGTCAAAAAAAAGCCATAGTATAGTATGTTGATAAAAGTGATGAAAAAGCCATAGTATATGTCAAAAAAGCCATAGTATAGTATGTCGATAAAAGTGATGAAAAAGCCATAGTATAGTATGTCAAAAAAAAAGTATAGTATGTCGATAAAAATACATAGTATAGTATGTCGAAAAGTGATAAAAAGCCATAGTATAGTATGTCGATAAAAGTAGGTATAGTATAGTATGTCAAAAACCATAGTATAGTATGTTGAAAAAGATAAAAGCCATAGTATAGTATGAAAAAAAGCCATAGTATAGTATGTCAATAAAAGTGATTAAAAGTGCATAGTATAGTATGTCGATAAAAAGCCATAGTATAGTATGTTAAAAAGTGATGAAAAAGCCATAGTATAGTATGTCGATAAAAAAGCCATAGTATAGTATGTCAATAAAAAGCCATAGTATAGTATGTCAAAGTGATGAAAAAACATTATAGTATGTTGATAAAAGTGATGAAAAAGCCATAGTATAGTAAAAAGGATAAAAAGCCATAGTATAGTATGTCAAAAAACATAGTATAGTATGTCGATAAAAGTGATGAAAAAAGCCATATAGTATGTCAAAAAGCCATAGTATAGTATGTCGATAAAAGCCATAGTATAGTATGTCGATAAAGCCATAGTATAATATGTCAAAAAAGCCATAGTATAGTATGTCGAAAAGTGATAAAACATAGTATAGTATGTTATAAAGTGATGAAAAAGCCATAGTATAGTATGTCGATAAAAGTAGCCATAGTATAGTCAAAAAAAGCCATAGTATAGTATGTCGATAAAAGTGATGAAAAAAGCCATAGTATAGTATGTCAAAAGCCATAGTATAGTATGTCGATAAAGTAGCCATAGTATAGTATGTCAAAAAAAGCCATAGTATAGTATGTTGAAAAGTGATGAAAAAAGATAGTATTAGTATCACAAAAATAGTATAGTATGTCGATAAAGTGATGAAAAAAGCCATAGTATAGTATGTCAAAAAGCCATAGTATAGTATGTCGAAAAAGTAGCATATTATAGTATGAAAAAAGCCATAGTATAGTATGTCAAAAAAAGCCATAGTATAGTATGCTAAAAGGATAAAAATACATATAGTATGTCGATAAAGAGTAGAATAGAAGTGATAAAAGCCATAGTATAGTATGTCAAAAAGAGGCATAGTATAGTATGTCAAAAGCCATAGTATAGTATGTCATAAAAGTGATGAAAAAGCCATAGTATTGTATGTAAAAAGCCATAGTATAGTATGTCAAAAAGTGATGAAAAAGCCATAGTATAGTATGTCAAAAAAATGATGAAAATAGCCATAGTATAGTATGTAATAAAGTGATGAAAAAGCCATAGTATAGTATGTTAAAAGCCATAGTATAGTATGTTGATAAAAGTGAAAAAAAGCCATAGTATAGTATGTCAAAAAAGCCAGTATAGTATGTTGATAAAAGTGATGAAAAAGCCATAGTATTGTATGTCAAAAACATAGTATAGTATGTCGATAAAAGTGATGAAAAAGCCATAGTATAGTATGTAAAAAAGCCATAGTATAGTATGTCGATAAAAGTAGTCATAGTATAGTTGTAAAAGAAGTGATAAAGCCATAGTATAGTATGTCAATAAAAGTAGCCATAGTATAGTATGTCAAAGCCATATAGAGTATGTCAATAAAAGATAAAAAAAGCCATAGTATAGTATGTCGATAAAAGCCATAGTATAGTATGTCAAAAAGTGATGAAAAAAGCCATATTATAGTATGTTGATAAAATGATGAAAACATAGTATAGTATGCTGAAAAAAGCCATAGTATAGTATGTCGAAAATAGAATAATAAAAGCCATAGTATAGTATGTCGATAAAAGATGAAAAAGCCATAGTATAGTATGTCAAAAAAGCCATAGTATAGTATGTCGATAAAAGTGATGAAAAAGCCATAGTATAGTATGTCAAAAAGCCATAGTATAGTATGTCGATAAAAGTAGCCATAGTATAGTATGTCGATAAAAGTAGCCATAGTATAGTATGTCAAAAAATAGTATAGTATGTCGAAAAAGTGATAAAAAGCCATAGTTAGTATGTTATAAAAGATGAAAAAGTATAGGTATGTCTAAAGTAAGCCATAGTATAGTATGTCAAAAAAGCCATAGTATAGTATGTCATAAAAGTGATGAAAAAGCCATAGTATTGTATGTCAAAAGCCATAGTATAGTATGTCGATAGTAAGTGATGAAAAAATAGTATAGTATGTCAAAAAGCCATAGTATAGTATGTCGATAAAAGAGCCATAGTATAGTATGTCAAAAAAAGCCATAGTATAGTATGTTGATAAAAGTGATGAAAAAGCCATAGTATAGTATGTCAAAAAAGCATAGTATAGTATGTCGATAAATGATGAAAAAAATATAGTATAGTATGTCAAAAAGCCATAGTATAGTATATGTCGATAAAAGTAGTCAAAGTATAGTATGTTGAAAGAAGTGATAAAAAGCCATAGTATAGTATGTCGATAAAGTAGCCATAGTATAGTGTCAAAACCATAGTATAGTATGTCAAAAAGTAGCCATAGTATAGTATGTCAAAAAGTGATGAAAAAGCCATAGTATAGTATGTCGATAAAAGCCAAGTATAGTATAGAATAAAAAAGCCATAGTATAGTATGTCAAAAAGATGAAAAAGCCATAGTATAGTATGTTGATAAATGATAAAACAGCCATAGTATAGTATGTGAAAAATAGTATAGTATAATGAAAAAAGGAATAAAAAAGCCATAGTATAGTATGTCGTTAAAAGTGATGAAAAAGCCATAGTATAGTATGTCAAAAAAAGCCATAGTATAGTATGTCGATAAGATGATGAAAAAGCCATAGTATAGTATGTCAAAAAGCCATAGTATAGTATGTCGATAAAAGTAGCCATAGTATAGTATGTCGATAAAATATAGTATAGTATGTCAACAAAAAAAGCCATAGTATAGAATGTTGATAAAAGTGATAAAAAGCCATAGTATTGTATGTCAAAAAAAGCCATAGTATAGTATGTAAGATAAAAGATGAAAAAGCCATAGTATAGTATGTCAAAAGAGCCATAGTATAGTATGTCGATAAAAGTAGCCATAGTATAGTATGTCAAAAAAGCCATAGTATAGTATGTTGATAAAGTGATGAAAAAGCCATAGTATTATGTCAAAAAAAGCCATAGTATAGTATGTCAAAAAGTGATGAAAAGCCAGTAGTATAGTATGTCGATAAAAAGCCATATATAGTATGTCAATAAAAGCCATAGTATAGTATGTCAAAAAGTGATGAAAAAAGCCATAGTATAGTATTTGATAAAAGTGATGAAAAAGCCATAGTATAGTATGTGAAAAAAAGCCATAGTATAGTATGTCAAAAGGAATAAAAAGCCATAGTATAGTATGTCATAAAGGATGAAAAAGCCATAGTATAGTATGTTAAAAAGTGATAAAAAGCCATAGTATAGTATGTCAAAAGCCATAGTATAGTATGTCGATAAAAGAATAATATAGTATAGTATGTCTAAGAAGTGATAAAAAAGCCATAGTATAGTATGTCGATAAAAGTAGTTATAGTATAGTATGTCAAAAAGCCATAGTATAGTATGTTGAAAAAGTAATAAAAAAGCATAGTATAGTATGTAAAAAAACATAGTATAGTATGTCAAAAAAAGCACAGTAGTATGTATGTCAAAAGTGATAAAAAGCCATAGTATAGTATGTCGAAAAGTAGCATAGTATAGTATGTCAAAAAAGTGATGAAAAAGCCATAGTATAGTATGTCGATAAAAAAGCCATAGTATAGTATGTCAAAAAGTGATGAAAAAAGCCATAGTATAGTATGTTGATAAAGTGATTGCCATAGTATAGTAAGCTGATAAAAAGCCATAGTATAGTATGTCAAAAGGAATAAAAAAAGCCATAGTATAGTATGTCGATAAAAGTGATGAAAAAAGCCATAGTATTGTATGTCAAAAAGCCATAGTATAGTATGTCGATAAAGTGATGAAAAAGCCATAGTATAGTATGTCAAAAAGCCATAGTATAGTATGTCGATAAAAGTAGTCATAGTATAGTATATGATAAAGCCATAGTATAGTATGTCAAAAAGCCATAGTATAGTATGTCAAAAAAGTGATAAAAAAGCCATAGTATAGTATGTTAAAAAAGTGATGAAAAAAGCCATAGTATAGTATGTCGATAAAAGTAGCCATAGTATAGTATGTCAAAAAAAGCATAGTATAGTATGTTGATAAAGTGATGAAAAAGCCATAGTATAGTATGTCAAAAAAGCCATAGTATAGTATGTCGATAAAAGTGATGAAAAAGCCATAGTATAGTATGTCAACAAAAGCCATAGTATAGTATGTCAAAAAAGCCATAGTATAGTATGTATAAGTGTGATAAAAAAGCCATAGTATAGTATGTTGAAAGTGATGAAAAAGCCATAGTATAGTATGTCAAAAAAAGTGATAAAAACCATAGTATAGTATGTTAATAAAAGTGATGAAAAAGCCATAGTATAGTATGTCGATAAAAGTAGCCATAGTATAGTATGTCAACAAAAAGCCATAGTATAGTATGTCGATAAAAGTGATGAAAAAGCCATAGTATAGTATGTCAAAAAAGCCATAGTATAGTATGTCGATAAAAGTAGTCAAAGTATAGTATGTTGAAAAAGTGATAAAAAGCCATAGTATAGTATGTCGATAAAGTAGGCATAGTATAGTATGTCAAAAACCATAGTATAGTATGTGAAAAAAAGCCATAGTATAGTATGTCAAAAAAGTGATGAAAAAGCCATAGTATAGTATGTCGAAAAGCCATAGTATAGTATGTCAATAAAAAGCCATAGTATAGTATGTCAAAAAAGTGATGAAAAAAAAGCCATTATAGTATGTTGATAAAAGTGATAAAACAGCCATAGTATAGTATGTGAAAAAAGCCATAGTATAGTATGTCGAAAAAGGAATAAAAAAGCCATAGTATAGTATGTCAAAAGTGAAAAAAGCCATAGTATATGTGTCAAAAAGCCATAGTATAGTATGTCGATAAGAGTGATGAAAAAGCCATAGTATAGTATGTCAAAAAGCCATAGTAGTATGTCGATAAAAGTAGCCATAGTATAGTATGTCGATAAAAGTAGCCATAGTATAGTATGTCAACAAAAGCCATAGTATAGTATGTTGATAAAGTGATAAAAAAGCCATAGTATTGTATGTCAAAAAAAGCCATAGTATAGTATGTAAGATAAAGTGATGAAAAAGCCATAGTATAGTATGTCAAAAGCCATAGTATAGTATGTCGATAAAGTATATAGTATAGTATGTCAAAAAAGCCATAGTATAGTATGTTGATAAAGTGATGAAAAAGCCATAGTATAGTATGTCAAAAAAGCCATAGTATAGTATGTCAAAAAGTGATGAAAAAAGCCATAGTATAGTATGTCGATAAAAAAGCCATAGTATAGTATGTCAATAAAAGCCATAGTATAGTATGTCAAAAAAGTGATGAAAAAGCCATATTATAGTATTTTGATAAAAGTGATGAAAAAGCCATAGTATAGTATGCTGAAAAAAGCCATAGTATAGTATGTCAAAAAGAATAAAAAGCCATAGTATAGTATGTCGATAAAAGTGATGAAAAAGCCATAGTATAGTATGTCGATAAAGTGATAAAAAAGCCATAGTATAGTATAGTCAAAAAAGCCATAGTATAGTATGTCGATAAAAGTAGTCATAGTATAGTATGTCGAAAAAAGATTAAAAGCCATAGTATAGTATGTCGATAAAAAGTTAGTATAGTAAAAAAGCCATAGTATAGTATGTTGCCAAAAGTATATAAAAAAAGTCATAAAGTATGTAAAAACATAAAAAACATAGTATAGTATGTGAAAAAGCCATAGTATAGTATGTCAATAAAAGTGATAAAAATAGTATAGTATGTATGTCGAGAAAAGTAGCCATAGTATAGTATGTCAAAAGATGAAAAAAGCCATAGTATAGTATGTCGATAAAAAACATAGTATAGTATGTCAAAAAGTGATGAAAAAGCCATAGTAGTATTGATAAAGTGATGAAAACAATAGTATAGTATTGATAAAAGCCATAGTATAGTATGTCGAAAAAGGAATAAAGCCATAGTATAGTATGTCGATAAAAGTGATGAAAAAAGTAGTATAGTATGTCAAAAAAAGCCATAGTATAGTATGTCGAAAGAGTGATGAAAAAGCCATAGTATAGTATGTCAAAAAGCCCATAGTATAGTATGTCATAAAAGTAGTCATAGTATAGTATGTCGATAAAAGTAGCCATAGTATAGTATGTCAAAAAAGCCATAGTATAGTATGTCAAAAAAGTGATAAAAAAAGCCATAGTATAGTATGTTAATAAAAGATGAAAAAGCCATAGTATAGTATGTCGATAAAAGTAGCCATAGTATAGTATGTCAACAAAAAGCCATAGTATAGTATGTTGATAAAAGTGATGAAAAAGCCATAGTATTGTATGTCAAAAAAAGCCATAGTATAGTATGTCGATAAAAGTGATGAAAAAAGCAATAGTATAGTATGTCAAAAAAGCCATAGTATAGTATGTCAAAAAAGCCATAGTATAGTATGTCGAAAAAAGTGATAAAAAGCCATAGTATAGTATGTTGATGAAAGTGATAAAAAGCCATAGTATAGTATGTCAAAAAGCCATAGTATAGTATGTCGATAAAGGATGAAAACCATAGTATAGTATGTCAAAAAAGCCATAGTATAGTATGTCGATAAAAGTAGTCATAGTATAGTATGTCGATAAAAGTAGCCATAGTATAGTATGTCAAAAAAAGCCATAGTATAGTATGTCGAAAAGTGATAAAAAAAGCATAGTATAGTATGTCAAAAAGTGATAAAAAAGCCATAGTATAGTATATAAAGTGATGAAAAAGCCATAGTATAGTATGTCGATAAAAAGCCATAGTATAGTATGTCAAAAAAAGCCATAGTATAATGTTGATAAAAGTGATGAAAAGCCATAGTATAGTATGTCAAAAAGCCATAGTATAGTATGTCGATAAAAGTGATGAAAAAGCCATAGTATAGTATGTCAAAAAAGCCATAGTATAGTATGTTGATAAAAGTCATGAAAAAGCCATAGTATAGTATGTCAAAAAAGCCATAGTATAGTATGTCGATAAAAGTGATGAAAAAGCCATAGTATAGTATGTCAAAAAGCCATAGTATAGTATGTCGAAAAAGTGTCAAGTATAGTATAGTCGAAAAGAAGTGATAAAAAGCCATAGTATAGTATGTCAATAAAAGTAGGCATAGTATAGTATGTCAAAAAGCCATAGTATAGTATGTCAATAAAAGTGATAAAAAGCCATAGTATAGTATGTCGAAAAAAAGCCATAGTATAGTATGTCAAAAAGATAAAAAAAAAAAGCCAGTATAGTATGTTGATAAAGTGATGAAAACAGCCATAGTATAGTATGTGAAAAAAGCCATAGTATAGTATGTGAAAATAGGATTAAAAGCCATAGTATAGTATGTCGATAAAGTGATGAAAAAAGCCATAGTATTGTATGTCAAAAAAGCCATAGTATAGTATGTCGATAAGAGTGATGAAAAAAGCCATAGTATAGTATGTCAAAAAAGCCATAGTATAGTATGTCGATAAAAGTAGCCATAGTATAGTATGTCGATAAAAGTAGCCATAGTATAGTATGTCAAAAAAAGCCATAGTATAGTATGTCGAAAAAAGTGATAAAAAAAGCCATAGTTAGTATGTTTATAAAAGTGATAAAAAAAGCCATGGTATAGTATGTCGATAAAAGTAGCCATAGTGTAGTATGTCAACAAAAAGCCATAGTATAGAATGTTGATAAATGTGATGAAAAAAAGCCATAGTATTGTATGTCAAAAAAAGCCATAGTATAGTATGTCGATAAAAGTGATGAAAAAAGCCATAGTATAGTATGTCAAAAAAGCCATAGTATAGTATGTCGATAAAAGTAGCCATAGTATAGTATGTCAACAAAAAGCCATAGTATAGTATGTTGATAAAAGTGATGAAAAAAGCCATAGTATTGTATGTCAAAAAAATATATATATATGTCGATAAAGTGATGAAAAAAGCCATAGTATAGTATGTCAAAAAAGCCATAGTATAGTATGTCGATAAAAGTAGTCAAAGTATAGTATGTTGAACAGAAGTGATAAAAAAGCCATAGTATAGTATGTCGATAAAAGTAGGCATAGTATAGTATGTCAAAAAAAGCCATAGTATAGTATGTCGATAAAAAAAGCCATAGTATAGTATGTCAAAAAAGTGATGAAAAAAAGCCATATTATAGTATGTTGATAAAAGTGATGAAAACAGCCATAGTATAGTATGCTGAAAAAAAGCCATAGTATAGTATGTCGAAAATAGGAATAAAAAAGCCATAGTATAGTATGTCGATAAAAGTGATGAAAAAAGCCATAGTATTGTATGTCAAAAAAGCCATAGTATAGTATGTCGATAAGAGTGATGAAAAAAGCCATAGTATAGTATGTCAAAAAAGCCATAGTATAGTATGTCGATAAAAGTAGCCATAGTATAGTATGTCGATAAAAGTAGCCATAGTATAGTATGTCAAAAAAAGCCATAGTATAGTATGTCGAAAAAAGTGATAAAAAAAGCCATAGTTAGTATGTTTATAAAAGTGATGAAAAAAGCCATGGTATAGTATGTCGATAAAAGTAGCCATAGTATAGTATGTCAACAAAAAGCCATAGTATAGTATGTTGATAAAGTGATGAAAAAGCCATAGTATTGTATGTCAAAAAAAGCCATAGTATAGTATGTCGATAAAAGTGATGAAAAAAGCCATAGTATAGTATGTCAAAAAAGCCATAGTATAGTATGTCGATAAAAGTAGCCATAGTATAGTATGTCAACAAAAAGCCATAGTATAGTATGTTGATAAAAGTGATGAAAAAAGCCATAGTATTGTATGTCAAAAAAGCCATAGTATAGTATGTCGATAAAGTGATGAAAAAAGCCATAGTATAGTATGTCAAAAAGCCATAGTATAGTATGTCGATAAAAGTAGTCAAAGTATAGTATGTTGAACAGAAGTGATAAAAAGCCATAGTATAGTATGTCGATAAAAGTAGGCATAGTATAGTATGTCAAAAAAACCATAGTATAGTATGTCGAAAAAAGTAGCCATAGTATAGTATGTCAAAAAAGTGATGAAAAAAGCCATAGTATAGTATGTCGATAAAAAAAGCCATAGTATAGTATGTCAATAAAAAGCCATAGTATAGTATGTCAAAAAAGTGATGAAAAAAAGCCATATTATAGTATGTTGATAAAAGTGATAAAAACAGCCATAGTATAGTATGCTGAAAAAAAGCCATAGTATAGTATGTCGAAAAAAGGAATAAAAAAGCCATAGTATAGTATGTCGTTAAAAGTGATGAAAAAAGCCATAGTATTGTATGTCAAAAAAAGCCATAGTATAGTATGTCGATAAGAGTGATGAAAAAAGCCATAGTATAGTATGTCAAAAAAGCCACAGTATAGTATGTCGATAAAAGTAGCCATAGTATAGTATGTCGATAAAAGTAGCCATAGTATAGTATGTCAACAAAAAGCCATAGTATAGAATGTTGATAAAAGTGATAAAAAAGCCATAGTATTGTATGTCAAAAAAAGCCATAGTATAGTATGTAAGATAAAAGTGATGAAAAAAGCCATAGTATAGTATGTCAAAAGAGCCATAGTATAGTATGTCGATAAAAGTAGCCATAGTATAGTATGTCAACAAAAAGCCATAGTATAGTATGTTGATAAAAGTGATGAAAAAAGCCATAGTATTGTATGTCAAAAAAAGCCATAGTATAGTATGTCAAAAAAGTGATGAAAAAAGCCATAGTATAGTATGTCGATAAAAAAAGCCATAGTATAGTATGTCAATAAAAAGCCATAGTATAGTATGTCAAAAAAGTGATGAAAAAAAGCCATATTATAGTATTTTGATAAAAGTGATGAAAACAGCCATAGTATAGTATGCTGAAAAAAAGCCATAGTATAGTATGTCGAAAAAAGGAATAAAAAAGCCATAGTATAGTATGTCGATAAAAGGGATGAAAAAAGCCATAGTATAGTATGTCGATAAAAGTGATAAAAAAAGCCATAGTATAGTATGTCAAAAAAGCCATAGTATAGTATGTCGATAAAAGTAGTCATAGTATAGTATGTCGAAAAGAAGTGATTAAAAAAGCCATAGTAAAGTATGTCGATAAAAGTAGTTATAGTATAGTATGTCAAAAAAGCCATAGTATAGTATGTTGAAAAAAGTAATAAAAAAGCCATAGTATAGTATGTAAAAACATAGTATAGTATGTCAAAAAGCCATAGTATAGTATGTCAATAAAAGTGATAAAAAAGCCATAGTATAGTATGTCGATAAAAGTAGCCATAGTATAGTATGTCAAAAAAGTGATGAAAAAAGCCATAGTATAGTATGTCGATAAAAAAAGCCATAGTATAGTATGTCAAAAAAGTGATGAAAAAAAGCCATATTATAGTATGTTGATAAAAGTGATGAAAACAGCCATAGTATAGTAAGCTGATAAAAAGCCATAGTATAGTATGTCGAAAAAGGAATAAAAAGCCATAGTATAGTATGTCGATAAAGTGATGAAAAAGCCATAGTATTGTATGTCAAAAAGCCATAGTATAGTATGTCGATAAAGTGATGAAAAAAGCCATAGTATAGTATGTCAAAAAGCCATAGTATAGTATGTCGATAAAAGTAGTCATAGTATAGTATGTCGATAAAAGTAAGTATAGTATAGTAAAAAAAGCCATAGTATAGTATGTCAAAAAAAGTGATAAAAAAAAGCCATAGTTAGTATGTTAATAAAAGTGATGAAAAAAGCCATAGTATAGTATGTCGATAAAAGTAGCCATAGTATAGTATGTCAACAAAAAGCCATAGTATAGTATGTTGATAAAAGTGATGAAAACAGCCATAGTATTGTATGTCAAAAAAAGCCATAGTATAGTATGTCGATAAAAGTGATGAAAAAAGCAATAGTATAGTATGTCACAAAAAGCCATAGTATAGTATGTCAAAAAAAGCCATAGTATAGTATGTCGAAAAAAGTGATAAAAAAGCCATAGTATAGTATGTTGATGAAAGTGATGAAAAAGCCATAGTATTGTATGTCAAAAAAGCCATAGTATAGTATGTCGATAAGAGTGATGAAAAAGCCATAGTATAGTATGTCAAAAAGCCATAGTATAGTATGTCGATAAAAGTAGTCATAGTATAGTATGTCGATAAAAGTAGCCATAGTATAGTATGTCAAAAAAGCCATAGTATAGTATGTCGAAAAAAGTGATAAAAAAAAGCCATAGTTAGTATGTCGAAAAAAGTGATAAAAAAAAGCCATAGTTAGTATGTTTATAAAAGTGATGAAAAAAGCCATAGTATAGTATGTCGATAAAAGTAGCCATAGTATAGTATGTCAACAAAAAGCCATAGTATAGAATGTTGATAAAAGTGATGAAAAAAGCCATAGTATTGTATGTCAAAAAAAGCCATAGTATAGTATGTCGATAAAAGTGATGAAAAAAGCCATAGTATAGTATGTCAACAAAAAGCCATAGTATAGTATGTTGATAAAAGTCATGAAAAAAGCCATAGTATTGTATGTCAAAAAAAGCCATAGTATAGTATGTCGATAAAAGTGATGAAAAAAGCCATAGTATAGTATGTCAAAAAAGCCATAGTATAGTATGTCGATAAAAGTAGTCATAGTATAGTATGTCGAAAAGAAGTGATAAAAAAGCCATAGTATAGTATGTCAATAAAAGTAGGCATAGTATAGTATGTCAAAAAAGCCATAGTAGAGTATGTCAATAAAAGTGATAAAAAAAAGCCATAGTATAGTATGTCGATAAAAAAAGCCATAGTATAGTATGTCAAAAAAGTGATGAAAAAAAGCCATATTATAGTATGTTGATAAAAGTGATGAAAACAGCCATAGTATAGTATGCTGAAAAAAAGCCATAGTATAGTATGTCGAAAATAGGAATAAAAAAGCCATAGTATAGTATGTCGATAAAAGTGATGAAAAAAGCCATAGTATTGTATGTCAAAAAAAGCCATAGTATAGTATGTCGATAAGAGTGATGAAAAAAGCCATAGTATAGTATGTCAAAAAAGCCATAGTATAGTATGTCGATAAAAGTAGCCATAGTATAGTATGTCGATAAAAGTAGCCATAGTATAGTATGTCAAAAAAAGCCATAGTATAGTATGTCGAAAAAAGTGATAAAAAAAGCCATAGTTAGTATGTTTATAAAAGTGATAAAAAAAGCCATGGTATAGTATGTCGATAAAAGTAGCCATAGTATAGTATGTCAACAAAAAGCCATAGTATAGTATGTTGATAAAAGTGATGAAAAAAGCCATAGTATTGTATGTCAAAAAAGCCATAGTATAGTATGTCGATAAAGTGATGAAAGCCATAGTATAGTATGTCAAAAAGCCATAGTATAGTATGTCGATAAAAGTAGCCATAGTATAGTATGTCAACAAAAGCCATAGTATAGTATGTTGATAAAGTGATGAAAAAGCCATAGTATTGTATGTCAAAAAAAGCCATAGTATGTCGATAAAAGTGATGAAAAAAGCCATAGTATAGTATGTCAAAAAAGCCATAGTATAGTATGTCGATAAAAGTAGTCAAAGTATAGTATGTTGAACAGAAGTGATAAAAAAGCCATAGTATAGTATGTCGATAAAAGTAGGCATAGTATAGTATGTCAAAAAAACCCATAGTATAGTATGTCGAAAAAAGTAGCCATAGTATAGTATGTCAAAAAAGTGATGAAAAAAAGCCATATTATAGTATGTTGATAAAAGTGATAAAAACAGCCATAGTATAGTATGCTGAAAAAAAGCCATAGTATAGTATGTCGAAAAAAGCCATAGTATAGTATGTCGTTAAAAGTGATGAAAAAAGCCATAGTATTGTATGTCAAAAAAAGCCATAGTATAGTATGTCGATAAGAGTGATGAAAAAAGCCATAGTATAGTATGTCAAAAAAGCCATAGTATAGTATGTCGATAAAAGTAGCCATAGTATAGTATGTCGATAAAAGTAGCCATAGTATAGTATGTCAACAAAAAGCCATAGTATAGAATGTTGATAAAAGTGATAAAAAAGCCATAGTATTGTATGTCAAAAAAAGCCATAGTATAGTATGTCGATAAAAGTGATGAAAAAAGCCATAGTATAGTATGTCAAAAGAGCCATAGTATAGTATGTCGATAAAAGTAGCCATAGTATAGTATGTCAACAAAAAGCCATAGTATAGTATGTTGATAAAAGTGATGAAAAAAGCCATAGTATAATATGTCGGAAAAAGCCATAGTATAGTATGTCGAAAAAAGCCATGGTATAGCATGTCAAAAAAATGATGAAAAAATCCATAGTATGTTGAAAAAGTGATAAAAAAGCCATAGTATAGTATGTCAAAAAAAGCCATAGTACAGTATGTCAAAAAAAAAGCCATAGTAGAGTGTTGTGGTTTGGGGGTTGGTTGGGTTTGTTTTTCCCTTTCCTTTGCCTCCTTGTGTTTTTTTGTCTAGGTTTTTTTCCCCTAGTCTTGTGTTACTGGTCCTGTCTTGTGTTCCAGGAAAGTGTCTGTCTGTTTGTCCCGTTTCCTGTTTTATTTTGATAGCGTAGTTTCCTGTTTTGTCTCGTCTTGTCTAGCTTTACTTTGTTTGTCTGATTGTCCTGCCCGCCCTAATGTGATTCACCTGATGTCTCACCTGTTCCCCGTTACCTCATTACCTCTTGTATTTAACCCCTGTGTTTCCTTTGTCCCTTGTCAGATCCTTCCAGTTTGTTTGTTGAAGTCTTCATGTTCCTCTCTGCATATTTATCGTCCCCGTGAGTTGTATAGTATGTCAATAAAAAGCCATGGTATAGTATGTCAAAAAAGTGATGAAAAAAGCCATAGTATAGTATGTCAACAAAAAGCCATAGCATGTCAAAGAAAGGCCATGGTATAGTATGTCAAAAAAAGTAATAAAAAAGCCATAGTATAGTATGTCATAAAAAGTGATTAAAAAAGCCATAGTATAGTATGTCGATAAAAGTGATGAAAAAAGCCATAGTATAGTATGTTATAAAAGTGATGAAAAAAGCCATAGTATAGTATGTCAAAAAGCCATAGCATAGTATGTCAAAAAGTGATGAAAAAGCCATAGTATAGTATGTAAAAAGCCATACTATAGTATGTTAAAAAAATGATGAAAAAAGCCATAGTATAGTATGTTGATAAAAGCTATAGTATAGTATGTTGATAAAAGTGATGAAAAAAGCCATAGTATAGTATGTCACAAAAAGCCATACTATAGTATGTCAAAAAAGTGATAAAAAAAGCCATAGTATAGTATGTCGAAAAAAAGCCATAGTATAGTATGTGGATAAAAGTGATGAAAAAAGCCATAGTATAATATGTCGGAAAAAGCCATAGTATAGTATGTCGAAAAAAGCCATAGTATAGCATGTCAAAAAAATTATGAAAAAAGCCATAGTATAGTATGTTGATAAAAGCCATAGTATAGTATGTTGATAAAAGTGATGAAAAAAGCCATAGTATAGTATGTCACAAAAAGCCATAGTATAGTATGTCGATAAAAGTGATGAAAAAAGCCATGGTATTGTATGACAAAAAAAGCTATAGTATGTCAAAAAGTGATTAAAAAAAAGCCATAGTATAGTATGTCGATAAAAGTGATGAAAAAAGCCATAGTATAGTATTTCGATAAAAGTAGCCATAGTATAGTATGTCAACAAAAAGCCATAGTATAGTATGTCGATAAAAGTGATGAAAAAAGCCATAGTATAGTATGTTGATAAAAGCCATAGTATAGTATGTTGATAAAAGTGATGAAAAAAGCCATAGTATAGTATGTCACAAAAAGCCATAGTATAGTATGTCGATAAAAGTGATGAAAAAAGCCATAGTATTGTATGACAAAAAAAGCTATAGTATGTCAAAAAGTGATTAAAAAAAAACCATAGTATAGTATCTCGATAAAAGTGATGAAAAAAGCCATAGTATAGTATATTGATAAAAGTAGCCATAGAATAGTATGTCAACAAAAAGTCATAGTATAGTATGTCGATAAAAGTGATGAAATAAGCCATAGTATAGTATGTTGATAAAAGCCATAGTATAGTATGTTGATAAAAGTGATGAAAAAAGCCATAGTATAGTATGTCACAAAAAGCCATAGTATAGTATGTCGATAAAAGTGATTAAAAAGCCATAATATTGTATTACAAAAAAAGCTATAGTATGTCAAAAAGTGATTAAAAAAAAGCCATAGTATAGTATGTCGATAAAAGTGATGAAAAAAGCCATAGTATAGTATATCGATAAAAGTAGCCATAGTATAGTATGTCAACAAAACGCCATAGTATAGTATGTCGATAAAAGTGATGAAAAAAGCCATAGTATTGTATGTCAATAAAAGTGATGAAAAAAGCCATGGTATAGTATGCTGAAAAAAAGCCAAAGTATAGTATTTCGAAAAAAGCCATAGTAAAGTATGTTGAAAAAAGGAATAAAAAAAGCCATAGTATAGTATGTCAAAAAAGTAATAAAAAAAGCCATAGTATAGTATGTCGAAAAAAAGCCGTAGAATAGTATGTCGAAAAAAGGAATAAAAAAAGCCATAGTATAGTATGTCGATAAAAGTAGCCATAGTAGAGTATGTCAAAAAAAGCCATAGTATAGTATGTCAATAAAAAGCCATATTATAGTATGTCAAAAAAGTAATTAAAAAAGCCATAGTATATATGTCAAAAAAGTGATGAAAAAAGCCATAGTATAGTATGTCAAAAAAAGCCATAGTATAGTATGTGGATAAAAGTGATGAAAAAAGCCATAGTATAATATGTCGGAAAAAGCCATAGTATAGTATGTCGAAAAAAGCCATAGTATAGCATGTCGAAAAAAAGCCATAGTATAGTATGTCGAAAAAAAGCCATAGTATAGTATGTCGAAAAAAAGCCATAGTAGAGTGTTGTGGTTTGGGGGTTGGTTGGGTTTGTTTTTCCCTTTCCTTTGCCTCCTTGTGTTTTTTGTCTTGGTTTTTTTCCCCTAGTCTTGTGTTACTGGTCCTGTCTTGTGTTCCAGGAAAGTGTCTGTCTGTTTGTCCCGTTTCCTGTTTTTTTTTGATAGCGTAGTTTCCTGTTTTGTCTCGTCTTGTCTAGCTTTACTTTGTTTGTCTGATTGTCCTGCCCACCCTAATGTGATTCACCTGATTTCTCACCTGTTCCCCGTTACCTCATTACCTCTTGTATTTAACCCCTGTGTTTCCTTTGTCCCTTGTCAGATCCTTCCAGATTGTTTGTTGAAGTCTTCATGTTCCTCTCTGCATATTTATCGTCCCCGTGAGTTGTATAGTATGTCAATAAAAAGCCATAGTATAGTATGTCAAAAAAGTGATGAAAAAAAGCCATAGTATAGTATGTCGACAAAAGTAGCCATAGTATAGTATGTCGACAAAAGTAGCCATAGTATAGTATGTCAACAAAAAGCCATAGCATGTCAAAAAAAGGCCATGGTATAGTATGTAAAAAAAAAAAGTAATAAAAAAGTCATAGTATAGTATGTCATAAAAAGTGATAAAAAAAGCCATAGTATAGTATGTCAAAAAAAGCCATAGTATAGTATGTCGATAAAAGTGATGAAAAAAGCCATAGTATAGTATGTCGGAAAAAGCCATAGTATAGTATGTTAAAAAAAGTGATGAAAAAAAGCCATAGTATAGTATGTCAAAAAAAGCCATAGTATAGTATGTCAAAAAAAGCCATAGCATAGTATGTCAAAAAAGTGATGAAAAAAGCCATAGTATAGTATGTCGATAAAAGTGATGAAAAAAGCCATAGTATAGTAAGTCAAAAAAGTGATTAAAAAAAAGCCATAGTATAGTATGCTGAAAAAAGCAATAGTATAGTATGTGGATAAAAGTGATGAAAAAAGCCATAGTATAATATGTCGGAAAAAGCCATAGTATAGCATGTCAAAAAAATTATGAAAAAAGCCATAGTATAGTATGTTGAAAAAAGTGATAAAAAAGCCATAGTATAGTATGTTGAAAAAAGCCATAGTATAGTATGTCCAAAAAAAGCCATAGTAGAGTGTTGTGGTTTGGGGGTTGGTTGGGTTTGTTTTTCCCTTTGTTTTTCCTAATGTGATTCACCTGATGTCTCACCTGTTCCCCGTTACCTCATTACCTCTTGTATTTAACCCCTGTGTTTCCTTTTTCCCTTGTCAGATCCTTTCAGTTTGTTGGTTGAAGTCTTCATGTTCCTCTCTGCGTATTTATCGTCCCCGTGAGTTGTTCCCTGTGTTTGCTTCCTGTTTTCTTCACCTTCCCCTGGACCTGTTTTTGGATTTCTCCCCTTTTGGATTTTTGTGATTTAGATCTTCATGTTTTTTGGACGTCGCCTCTTCCCTGTGTTCTTGAAATAAACCTGCTTTGAACCTTCCCTTACCTGCCTCCCTGTGCGCTGCTTTTGGGTCCTTCCCTCAAACCCCACAACAGTAGAGTATGTCAATAAAAGTGATAAAAAAAGCCATAGTATGTCGATAAAAGTAGCCATAGTATAGTATGTCAAAAAAAGACATAGTATAGTATGTCAAAAAAGTGATGAAAAAAGCCATAGTATAGTATGTCGATAAAAGTAGCCATAGTGTAGTATATAAAATAAAGCCATAGTATAGTATGTCAAAAAAGTGATGAAAAAAGCCATAGTATAGTATGTCGATAAAAGTATCCATAGTGTAGTATATAAAATAAAGCCATAGTATGTCGAAAAAAGCCATTGTATAGTATGTTGAAAAAAGTAAAAAAAAAAAAGCCACAGTATAGTATGTCGATAAAGGTAGCCTTAGTATAATATGTCAAAAAAGCCATAGTATGTCAAAAAAGTGATAAAAAAGCCATAGTATAGTATGCTGAAAACCCATAATATAGTATGTCGAAAAAAAGCCGTAGTATAGTATGTCAATAAAAAGCCATATTTAAATTTAAAAAATTCAATGACATCCAGTCTTTTACGTCATGTAGGCATTTCCTCAGAGCTTCAATTGAGTTTGTTTTGGAATTCAAAGGTAGGTAAATCTGGACGTCATCTGCAAAGCAGTGAAAGGAAATGCCGTATTTTAGGAAGATTGATCCCAGGGGCAGCATAGTTTAGTATGTCAAAAAAAGCCATGGTATAGTATGTCAAAAAAAGTGATTAAAAAGCCATGGTATAATATGTTGAAAAAAGACATAGCATAGTATGTTGAAAAAAAATGAGAAAAAGCTGAAGTATAGTATTTCAAACAATGACATAGTATGTCATATCGAAAAAAAAGCCATGCAGAAAAAAGTGTGTTGAAAAAAGCTTCAGCATACTATGTTAAAAAAGGTTTTTAAAAAAAGCAATAGTATAGTATGTCAAAAAACATGATTTAAAAGAAATGGCATCGTATGTCGAAAAAAGTTAATATATAGTAAGTCAAAAAAAGCCATGGTATAGTATGTTGATAAAGCCTTATTATAGTATGTTGAAAAAAGCCCTAGCATAGTATGTCAAAATAAGTGATTAAAAAGCCATGATATAGAATGTTGAAAAAAAGTTTTGAAAAAAAGCAATAGTTTAGTGTGTAAAAAAAAGTGATTAAAAATAAATGGTGTAGTATATAAAAAAGCTATAGTGTAGCATATTGAAAAAAGTTAATATATAGTATGTCAAAAAAAGCCATAGTATAGTATGTTGATAAAAGATATAGTATGTTGAAAAAAGCCTTAGTATAGTATGTCAAAAAAGCTATAGTATAGTATGTTAAAAAAAACCATAGTATAGTATGTTGATAAAAGACATAGTATGTTGAAAAAAGCCTTAGTATAGTATGTCAAAAAAGTCATACTATAATAGGACAAAGTGATAAAAAAGGCATAGTAGACTATGTCGAAAAAAGTGATAAAAAGCCATGGTATAATATGTTGAAATAAGACATAGCATATAGTATGTTGAAAAAAGACATAGCATTGTATGTTGAAAAAAATGATAAAAAGCCATAGTATAGTGTGTCGAAAAAAGTTTAAAAAAATAAAAGCAATAGTATAGTATGTTGGAAAAGTGATTAAAAAAAGTAATAAAAAGCCATAGACATAGTATGTCACAAAAAGCTCTAGTATTGTATGTTGGAAAAAGCCATAGTAGAGTATGTTGAAAAAGTGATAAAAAGCCATAGTACAGTATGTAGAAAAAAGGGTTTAAAGCCGTGTGTAGTATGTCAAAGAAAGACATGGTATGGTAAGTCTAAAAAATGTATAAAAAGCCATAATATAGTATGTCGAAAAAAGCTATTGTATAGTATATCGAAAAAAGCCATAGTAGAGCATGTCAAAAAAATTGAGAAAAAGCCGAAGTATAGTATGTCGAAAAAATATCATAGTATAGTATGTCAATAAAAGCTAAAGTATGTTGAAAAAAGCCTTAGTATAGTACGTCAAAAAAAGTGATTACAAAGCCATGATATAGTATGTTGAAAAAAGTGATAAAAAGCCACAGTATAGTATTCAATTCAATTTCAATTCAATTTTATTTATAGTATCAATTCATAACAAGCGTTATCTCGAGACACTTTACAGATAGAGCAGGTCTAGACCACACTCCAGAATTTACAAGGACCCAACAGTTCTAGTAGTTCCCTCCAGAGCAAACAACAGTGCGACAGTGGCGAGGAAAAACTTCCTTTTAGGCAGAAACCTCGGACAGACCCAGACCTAGACCCAGACCCAGGCTCTTGGTAGGCGGTGTATGTCGAAGAAAGACATAGTGTTGTGGTTGGGGTCCAGCTGGCTGGGAGTTTTTGTTTTGTTTATTATTTCTTCTGCATTTGCATTGGTCCTGCCCTGTCCCCCGTTTTGTTTGGTTTCTCCCCCCTCTCCTGTCGAAGCCAGCCAGGTGACATCACACACCTGCTTACCATCAATCATCAACGGTTCCAGCGGCCCACACCTGCCAGTCATCACCATCTTCCACAGTACATCTACCCCGGCTCTTCATCCACTCTTCACCTGATCGTTGCTGCAGTCACACTGGTGAACCTCGTCAGTGAAACTATTGTATTTTTGTTACCAGTGTTATCTTCTTGTGCTTGATGTACTTACCTCTCAATTTTCCTTCCTGCAGTTTCCTCCTAGCTCCGGTCAGCTGGCTTCATACACCCATAAAAAAGTGATTGAAATGCCAGGATATCGTATGTCGATAAAGCCGTATGTTGAAAAAAGACAGAGTAAGTCAAGGTGAGAAAAAGCCATAATATAGTATATCAAAATTTTTTATAAAAAGCAATAGTATAGGCGAAAAACGTCATTAAAAAGTCAACATATAGTATGTTGAAAAGAAATCTGAAATTAGTCATGGTATAGTACACTGCAAAAAGTAATAAAGTAATATTATAGTATGAAAAAGTCATAGAATACTATTTTATGACTTTTCCACATACTATACTATGACTGTTTCCCTACATACTATATAATTACTTTTCTCTGCATAATAAACTATAACTGTTTCATGACTTTTTATCAACATATTTATGATTTTTTTTTTTTTTACATACTATACCATGACTTTTTTACATACTAAACTATGAGTATTGTTTGACTTTTTATCAACAAACTATACTATGACTACTTCATGACTTATATGTACTAAGACTTTATTTTCAACTGTATGACTTTTTTTTTTTCAAAATAATATACTATGTTTTGTGACTTTTTTTATTTAACATGCTATGGCTTTTAGGATTTTTTTCAACATACTGTACTATCATAGATTTCTTCAACATACTTAACTATGACTTTTTTCAAAATGACTTTTTCGACATACTATAGACATTTTATGACTGTCTTTACCATATACTATGACTTTTTTCAACATACTATGACTATTTTATGACTTTTATTTTACTTAGGCATTGACTTTTTATAACTTATCAACATACTATGACTACTTTATGATTTTTTCCAACATATTTTGAGTAAAAGACTTTGACTGTTATGTGTTTTTGCTTATTAGCTTGTGGACATTTCATCTACTGTGTGTATTACTTTTGTATACGTTAGCGGACGGCCTGTTGGAGCATCTAAGGTTTGGATGGTTATTTGTTGCCAGTGGGTAACATTGTGGTATTTCCGTGTCTGTATTGTCAAGCGCTAACCATGGCAGATTTTGAGCCAGAGGAGTTTCTGGAAAGGGAGTTAAGTATTTGGAGTCTGCGGTCTCAGAGGAGGATAGGAAGCCAGAACTAATACTTAAAATTTTAATGAACTGGAATTCAGAATATGAAGCAAAAGAACATGAGTGTCAGCTGAGAGAACAGGAACGTCCGGAGAATGTAAGGTGGGACAACTCATGTTTCTGTTTAATCCATTTATTGTTAATAGTGTTTGGTCCGTGCAGGGACTTAACTATCGACACACAATATTATTTCTGTAGTCTCAAGGCAAAAAGGCAAGGCGACAATTTACCAATATACTGGTCAAGCATGTAATCGTATTGTAATATGTCGTTACATTTTTGCCTAAATATCTGCAAGCAGATAATACCTGCAAATATATTGTCAGGGCTCTAGTGTCAACCCTTCCAATATTTCTCATCTCCACACTCAGTTATTTTCAGAGTTATACTGTTGCATCAACATTTTTTTTTTTTAAAGTCAAAGATATAGTATTTTGATTTGTAAAAACAGACAACAGAGCCGTAATAATTTATGCCCATACTGTATTTTATACTTAACAGTGTACGTCTGCCAAAGCAAAATAGAAACATTACTTAGAAATGTATATCGAAAGGCACAGCATCAAAATACAATTTGACATGCAATTGTTTTTCTTTAAAATTGGAGTAAACATTCAAACGTTGACCCATCTGGCCTGGTCTGTTGAATACTAACAGGCGTCTGTCACAGGGTGAATACTTAGCTTAGGGATCGTTGCTTTCAGAAGCGTCCAGTCAAAATGGTTAAGTTAAATTACAGTGACTTACAGTACTAAAAAGGACAGAGCATGCGTTCTCCTAAAGCTCTTAAAGATCTGACATTTGTAACAAACATTTTTCCGTAAAAATCTCTCTGAACGTGAGCTGCACCTGACTTCCATGATTAGCACCTGACACTCTCAGCACTTTGTACAACAAGAGACCACAACTACACCTTTACATCAATGTCAGGACAGATGGCCCCTGTACATAAATATACATATTAAATATACATTCAGAGGAGCAGGGAGAAATGAGCATGCAAATTTGGTCCACCTTTACAGCAGTCAGCCAAAACAGAAAGCATCGACCCAAGACTCATCCTGAGAAACAACCCTGACCACTTGGGAGTTTTCCCCAAAAAGGACATGCAAAACTGGGGCTGGTTTTTGGCACATTAACGGTAAGCCTTTTTTGTTACTTTTTTTGTCTTTTTCTAGTAACCGCCCCTTAAACCTGACTGGTGTTTGTTTTTTTTCTCCGCCCCTTCAGGAGGTCAAGAAAGCTATCTTAAATATTACCGTGAGTTCACACTGTGCATGGCTTTAAGTATCTTAATACAGATTTTTTATAAAAAAAGTATCAGAGGAGCAAAGCACATTAAAATTGTTCCATTAAAAAAAAAAAAAAAAATACAACAATAAAGACTTAATATAAAAGTGGATGTGAACAGGGACGTCCCGTCAGTCCACAGCAGGTGCAGTTCAGCTTGTTATACAGTAGATCTGCCAAAACATAAAAGGCCCAAACACAGGCGAAGAACCCTGAAATCTATACGCTGTTCCAGTTACTGTTGAATGTGCTGCGCAGGCGTTTGATGCTGCCGTCTCCCTTTCCCGGTTCGTGTCTTCTGAGTTGGGCAAAAGAAGAATCTGTAATACTTTTTTATCTCCATGTAGGTTTTCTGTTTTGTTTCCGTTTTTAAGGTTCATCTGGAGAGTTTGCTGATGACTCGAATGAGGGCGGCGTTCTCGTCCTTGAGCCGCTGGTTGTCTGCTCTGAGGTCCACCAGAACCTACAGGGAAAAAAAAAAAAAAAAACACATCATGTAGGATTGGTTTTTGGCTTAAACACTACTTCAAATATAACAGTATCAGTGCCCTCATGTGCTTCTGCTTCTGCAGGTTTAACTTCAACCTCTCATATGATGACATCTAGGGGCATTATGGTGATTGCTATAGGAAACGGGAACGGGCTCATTTTAAACTGTAGCTCATGCGCACACAACATGGCCTATGTTTACATGCACATAACATTCAGGTTTTTGCCCTTATTCCGAAAAAGACGATATTCTGACTAAGCTGTTTCCATGGCTAATGAAAGTTATTATTTCACTAATATTCCCATTCACATGTAGCCGCAAAATACGATATGGTGGACTTGTTGGACCGTGCAAACACAGCGTCCCTCTTTTATTCTTTCAACCAGCTACTTGGAAAGGTTGCCGTAGCGATGTGTGCCCATGTCCAAAAACCTGTTGATTTCCAAGTCTTTAATAATGTTTAAAAGTAGCTGTGTTTCTTCTTCTTATCGGGTCTGCGTCCTTGCAAACTGTTGGCTGGTTGGGAGGGTTGGGTACTGAAACGACCGGTATCTACTGGAGCGAATAACAATGCAGATTTCGGTGCCAATTAAATGCCTTTTGCGCTGCTCTTTGATGCTCTGAAAGAGATGTCAGAGGCAACAGAAGCATTGCTGTATGTGACGCTAGTTATGACATTTGACAGCAGGTAATGTTAGCCTACCACTAGCTAGCAGCTGAATTAAACACTGTTAAAATGATGACCGCTAAAGGGTGTCTGTATTTCACAGTAGAGGAGTCCAACATCCGGACATTAGGCAGTCTACAGCTGCCTTTGTCAGACTAGTAAGCATCGTGGTGCATTCAAAGTTATTGTATAATACCCTCTTTCCCTATTTTTAAAGTATCAGTTCCGGCACCGTTTTAAAAGTATTGTCTTAGCACCGGTATGGGGACAAAAAAAACCAAACAATATCCGAACCCTATTGGTTTGTGTACAGAAACCATAGCAACACACAGACCTGACCATAAGCAGTGACCGTAAAACCCGATTGAGAAACATATTCTGAATGGGCTGTATAAATGTCCAAAGAATGCCTCTAAAACCTGAATAATACCAGATTAGCCCACATTTATTAAATGGAAATTGCTATATTCGGAAAAAGGCCTTATGTGGAATATCCAACTGGAACATGCTGTTTATATGACCTGTATCAAATTTGGAATATTGTCATATTCAGAGTAATAGTAGAATATTGGTGTGCGTGTAAACATGATCAATGAGGTTTGAGTACACGTGATTTTTGCTTTGAGTCCGTCTTAAAACTGTAAACTGCAGCCAACTTTGGCCCCCAGTTTGTCTTATAAATTTGCTTTAGAACCAAATATTTTTTTCCACTTAACTTCCCAACTCGTCAAAAGATGGAGGACAGTGCTGTGAGTGAGTGAGTGAGTGAGTGAGTGAGTGAGTGAGTGAGTGAGTGAGTGAGTGAGTGAGTGAGTGAGTGAGTGACTGGGCATTAAGGATGTTTTGTTGCTGAGCAAAAAATTTGAATGCCCTGTAACGGACCTCCTGATGTTGTTGGATATAATAATACAAAAAATACAATCAACTAATTTTCTCGAAAAGCTTCTTTTTGGAGGATCCCTCTGAGGTTTCCATCTGAAAGCAGCACTGGTTGTGCAACTGTCAAACTCATTATAATTATTTGGGAATAGAGCGTCTAATGATTACACTCAAGTTAATTCAGTAGAGTAAGTCACAATCGGTGTTGAAGGGAACATCTGTACCTTCAGCTCATCCTCCAGTTCCACTGCTTTCCTCTGAAGGGCCAACTTCTCCTGTGAACAGTTTCAACATCACAAACTGACTGACAGGCAAACATTTCACATGGTGTTACTTGAGTGAGCAAGTTCTTTCTCTATTTTTTTGACACTTCATGGTTCATGCTCTGCCGAACTTGTAGAGCGGTTTCAATGCAGTCAATCTGATCTTTTCCTTTAGATTGTCTTGTTGTGTTAATGCTTTTACTGTATCCTGATTACTATTCTTGCTTTGTTTTAATGTCTGCTGTTTTTAATGTAAAGCACCTCAGGTTTACATGTAATACAATTGCTGTTGTCCTATACTGTATGTGTTGTACATTAGTATGTATTGAAACAGTATGGTAGGTTTGTTACTAAAAGGACGGATGCTGACTTACAAATCTCTCCAGTTCCAGCAGAGCCGGTCGGTCTGTGCTGCTGTCTTGACTCTGCCAAGGAGAGAAGCAGAATTCAATGTGAAACAATGAAACAAACTATTAAATGATGATTTGTGCTGCTGTTCACACATTCTCTGTTATGGCTGACTTGGACAAACATCAGTGTCCACACAGCATCCCTCTGTTCATAATGTCACACACTAACACACACACTTTTAAAAAGGTCAGATGTGTCAGTAAATCTGCCAAACCTGTCGGAGTCTTTCCAGCTCCACTTTGTTTTGGCTGAGAAGCAGCTCCTTCTCCTGCAGCTTGTCCTTCAGAGCCAGGTTCTCCTGCAGTACCTTAAAGTACAGCTAGAGGGACACACACACAAGGACACACACATACGATTTAAGCCTGCAGGTGAAAATACCTGGGTTGATGCTACAGTACAGCGTTTTGTCTGCATCTCAGTAATAATTCACTTTCATCACTGTGTTCTTCAGGACTGTGTGAGCTTTTCTGTGAGAAGAGAGTCAGACACGTACCGTTCTGTAGTCAGCCGACGAGTCTCCCAGTTGACTCTCACTGCAGAGGCATACAAAAGACTCTTAAAGCCCCATACGAGAGAAAATCCTCCACACAAACACAGGGCTATCCATTTAGAAAACTAATAATTTACCTTTATTAATTGAAAATTCTACATTTCTGTTACTACCTCATGGCAAACTAGCAGGTGTACATGCAAATTCAGAGGACACCCAGTCAAACATTTTCCCCTGCGGCCCTCATATTAGACCTTAAACTTCACAACTTTGAAAAAGTAACAAGTTATAACATGATCAAAATCCAGCTTTGTACTTCTTCCTCTTTTTTTTTTTTTAGCTCCCCTGGAGCTCCCAGCACTCCCAACAATCAGAATCAGAATTTACTTTATTGTCTTTGTAATTCCATACAAAGAAATTAAAAGTGCCACTCTATGGTGCAAACATGCAAACACACACATTAAACCAGGAACAGAGAGCAGAGAATGTGAAGACTGTAGAGTAGATGAAAGTGATGTTTTTTTCTATTCAATATGCAAATTGCTTGTGGAAAAAAATCTGGAGGTACGCATTTTGGCCGACCTATAACGCATCCCAGAGGGCAACAGTTCAAAGAGATGATGGCCAGGGTGGGTGGAGTCTTTAATGATTTAACCTGCTGAGATAGTGTGCAGTGGCAATATCCTCCAGTGAGGGCAGTGGGCAGCCAGCAATTTTCTCTGTAGTCTTTACCGCTCGTTTATCTGTCGCTAAAGATCTTCTAAGGGGCTGACACCAAATACATGAAAATCAAAACAGTAACACTCACCTGGAAGTACGGTTACTGTTTGTGTCATCCAAATAAGCATCCTCTTCTTCATTCTGAACAAAACAGAAAAGAAAAAAAAAGGTCCACATTGTCAGCTGTTGTTAGAACAGCACTTTAACTGCATGTCTCATTTGAAATAAGACAACAGGGCAGATCACTTCACATGACTCGGATACTCCTCTATGTGATATTTAAAGGCTGCCATATGTGCTTTCTCAAGCACATTCTATTCATTTATCCATCCAACATTTGCGTCCCAGAAACTTTAGCTTGAAGGGGAATTACTAGAATTGTTGGGGCTCTGTAAATTATAGAGTGTGGTCTAGACCTACTCTATGTGTAAAGTGTCTCGAAATAACATATCATCTTACTCAACACTGTCTGAGAGTATCATAATCTATATCAACTTCTTCTGGGATTTTAATAAAAGGTATATGATGTTCACACTGACGCTCACATGTGGCTGCTCCATTCCATCCAACAGAGCACCATTTTGCATATTTGACTAAATTCATATTTGTTATCTTTGGAAAATTTGAGTTCAAAATAAAGTTACGTGAGTTCTAAAATAAAGTCTGGCTGCACAGTAGGAGTTTTCAGTTGGTTGTGTTTGTTTGTATTTGCAGCGCATTTGGTAAATGCTCAAATTTATGAAGCGTTTTTCTTAATTTGCTTGTGTTCTGTCTATTTGCGTGTTTCGTTAAGTTGCAGTGGGTTTGCCCTTGTCGGCCACCGTATTTAAGAGATCATATAGCATTACAATCTCGATGCATTTCAGTCAAAAACATTTTGCTAAAAACACCCATCAACGCCCATCATTAGGACTTCCTGTCAGTAATGTTCCCATTTTGTAAAAGACCCAGAAGTGTGCCCATCAAATATTCAGTTTCACATTTAAAAAGGGGAAGTGGTTTGGCTGTCCTTTCCTTGACTTTTGGTACTCCCACATTGCTGCAGAGATCAATAAATGGGTTTGCTAAAACCAGATGCTAGCAGTACAGCACCCTCTGCTTTGGCCTATTTGACAAAAGTCTTGGACCTGGCTGGCGGTGAGCTCTTGTCACTCATGTTTGTGATGATGTGAGGTTGTTTCTCTCTTACCTCTCCGCCTGGCTGAACGATGCCAGTGGAGCGCCTTTCCCTCCTCCCTCTCCTCCTTTCCTTCACTCCCAGACGCTTCTCTCCCTCCGTCTCCCCCTGGCTCACTGGCTCTGTATCTGAAAACACACGAGGTGGACAGAAAACAGTTGAGTCAAAAATCTAAGAACCACATCTAGGGCTTCAAAATTAACCGGTGCTGCAGAGACGTCCCATCCCACAAAAGGTATCCTACAGACTAAAGAAATAAATATTTGTTTGGTACAGATCCAAATTAGACCATGGGCACCTATCTGTTAGGATTTTTTAATGTTTTATTACAGATAGTGTATAAAAACCAATGTCCTAAATAATCATATAGTCTGTCATTGTGCTACTTATGGATGGAATTATAGTGAAAATAAATAATGATTCCCCCTTTTGCCAGGGACCCCCTGGAACTCACTAAAGTAGGGGTCTTCAACGTTTAAGCCAAGGACCCCTTAACTGAAAGACAGATGGAGCAGGGCCCCCCTACTACATATATTGTATGAAATTAAGTTGCATATTAAATTTGGCCTACAATGACGTGTGGGCGGCCTAAAGCCTTTATACATACCTTTTCAGTGTAAAAAATACTAAGCAGTTAAAACAATAATGTTAAACTTACATGTGGATCAGTGAATCCTTAGGATGAACTGTATCTGCAGATGGCTACCTTAGTGACTACCTTACCTACAGGCCAGTAAGCCTTTCATTGATGTTTTTTTTTGCTAATTGACTGAATTATATTAGCTAATACTATAATGGTATCGTGTTAAGACATTTTAAGTTTTAATAAAACTTTCAAAAAAATGATTTAGAGGAACCTCTACAGGGCCCCAGACCACCTGTTAAAGAAACCCTGGGGCTCCGCGGACCCCACTTCGGGAACGGTCTAAGCAACTATGCAGTCATCAGGTAGATTAGTTTCCAAAATGTAGCTTCCTGTAAAACAGGAAGGTGTCTTATCTTTGACCTCAGTTTCTACTCCAGAGCTCTGCGAATCAGTCAAGCTCAGTTACAATGAAACAAAGTGCTGTGTTTGACTGCTGGGAGCTAATGTTTCAGCAGGTTAGCGTTCAAAACTGACCTTATGGATTTACTGAGCTAACAGGCCGATTCATGTAAACATGGTGTCAATCAGATACATCAGACAAGACAAGGAAATGCTCAGTTCCCCATAAAAACCCAACGGGTGAAGAGTGGGAAGGGTGACAAAACCATAATTAAAAAAACTTTATTTTAACATCTGAGTATAAGGTAGCTACCCTGCCGCAGAAACCACACTGAGTGATCAACATCAGCAGCAGTAGCCCTTGAAACTGATGTGAGGAACCTACTTTCCTTTCAAAAGTACCCAGAAGAGCACTCCACCCAAAAAATGCATCATGTTTATATTTAGTAGTCCTGTAATACAATGCTCATATCATCCTCACTCACCCCTTTCAGCAGGCGTGAAAGTAACAATGGGGCTGACAGGCTGGATGTTGCGAGGCTGCAGCTCAGCAGCTTTGACCACAGTCTTCTCTGCTTCTTTCAGGTCTGTCAGAGTCACACCCTGCCAGCACAGAGCAAAAACAAAGTTGTTGGACCCAGAACTCAACAGTCTCTCATTATTTTTATATATATATATATATATATATATATATATATATATATATATATATATATATATATGATGATGATGCTGCACTTAAGTCCTGCAATAATCAGGTTAACCACATCTTTACTCAGACAATGATTCACTCATTCCAAACTGTGTTCGGGCAGGCTAGCTGTTTTTTCAAATGTTTAATTATCCACAGCATTTGCAGCTCCTACACATGGAGAGATTATTGCACCAAGTGAGCGCCTAGTGAGGTCAATCAAAGTTTGGCTTGGTTTGGTTTTTAGCAGTAACTACAGTGGTGTGAAAAAGTGTTTGCCCCCTTCCTCATTTCCTGTTCCTTTGCATGTTTGTCACACTTAAGTGTTTCGGAACATCAAACCAATTTAAACAATAGTCAAGGACAACACAAGTAAACACAAAATGCAATTTTTAAATGAAGGTGTTTATTATTAAAGGTGAAAAAAAATCCAAACCATCATGGCCCTGTGTGAAAAAGTGATTGCCCCCTAATCCTAATAACTGGTGGGGCCACCCTTAGCAGCAACAACTGCAACCAAGCGTTTGCGATAATGTGCAATGAGGCTTTTACAGCGTCCTGGAGGAATTTTGGCCCACTCATCTTTGCAGAATTGTCCTAATTCAGTTACATTAGAGGGTTTTCGAGCATGAACGGCCTTTTTAGGTCATACCACAACATTTCAATAGGATTCAGGTCAGGACTTTGACTAGGCCACTCCAAAGTCTTCATTTTGTTTTTCTTCAGCCATTCGGTGGTGGACTTGCTGGTGTGTTTAGGATCATTGTCCTGCTGCAGAACCCAAGTTCGTTTCAGCTTGAGTACACGAACAGATGGTCGGACATTCTCCTTCAGGATCTCTTGGTAGACAGCAGAATTCATAGTTCCTTTTATCACGGCAAGTCTTCCAGGTCCTGAAGCAGCAAAACAGCCCCAGACCATCACACTACCACCACCATATTTTACTGTTGGTATAATGTTCTTTTTATGAAATGCAGTGTTCCTTCTACGCCAGATATACTTGGACACACACCTTCCAAAGAGTTCCACTTTTGTCTCATCGGTCCACAGAATGTTGTCCCAAAAGTCTTGGGGATCATCAAGATGTGTTGTGGAGAAATTGAGACGAGCTTTGATGTTCTTTTTGCTCAGCAGTGGTTTTCTCCTTGGAACTCTGCCATGCAGGCCATTTTTGCCCAGTCTTTTCCTGATGGTGGAGGCATGAACGCTGACCTTAACTGAGGCAAGTGAGGCCTGCAGTTCTTTGGACGTTGTTGTGGGGTCTTTTGTGACCTCTTGGATGAGTCGTCGCTGCGCTCTTGGGGTAATTTTGGGCGGCCGGCCACTCCTGGGAAGGTTCACCACTGTTCCATGTCTTCGCCATTTGTGGATAATGGCTCTCACTGTGGTTCGCTGGATTCCCAAAGCTTTGGAAATGGCTTTATAACCCTTTCCAGACTGATAGATCTCAATTACTTTCTTTCTCAATTGTTCCTGAATTTCTTTGGGTCTCGGCATGATGTGTAGCTTTTAAGGATCTTCTGGTGGACCTTACTGTGTCAAGCAGCTCCTATTTAAGTGATGCCTTGATTGTGAACAGGTGTGGCAATAATCAGGCCTGGGTGTGGCTAGAGAAATTGAACTCAGGTGTGGACAACCACAGTTATAGTATGTTTTAACAAGGGGGGCAATCACTTTTTCACACAGGGCCATGATGGTTTGGATTTTTTTTCACCTTTAATAATAAACACCTTCATTTACAAATTGCATTTTGTGTTTACTTGTGTTGTCCTTGACTATTGTTTAAATTGGTTTGATGTTCCGAAACACTTAAGTGTGACAAACATGCAAAGGAACAGGAAATGAGGAAGGGGGCAAACACTTTTTCACACCACTGTACCGTTGCTCCTGATACCCACAACAGAAGAACTGAGAAAATGCTGTGAAAGCTTAAAGTTTCTGACTATACAGTGCAGAAATATGATTTACAGCTGCTAAATGATCCCAGGTCCTTTAAGTAGGTCCGTCATTAAGTAGAAAGACAGAAAACAAAATAAATCATGATTGAATTTAAAAATTCACTGAGTGTAGACATGTCTGTCTGTCTGTCTGTCTGTCTAGCTTGCAGCCCCTTCCAAGGTTCTGTGACTCTTCAGTCTCTCAGTCAAAGTTTAGTTACAACTCTGTAATGCAGGATGGGGAGCACTGGATTTACATTGACCATTTGCAGACGCACGTCTCTCAGTAAATCATAGCCATCACGTATTTTGTCAAGCCAGAGTATAAATAGGCTATTTTATTTATTTACAAATGTATAAAAGGAAATCTGGGGGAGCCTGTTTGAATGGATGTGATGCAGCTTAAAAAAATAACAAGTATTAAGAGATGAAATTAAGTTTACAAAGTGACCTTGCTTTCGTAAGCATTGCTGTTCTAGAAACACTATTTTGTAATATTAACGAAATATTAATAAATGACCCTGATTTTTTTCCCAGCACAATATTAAACCAAATAAGAAGCAGTACCTGTGTGGAGCGGCGAGACTGCCGCATCATCCGAGAGCGAGCTTTTCTCTGAGACTCAGACTCTTCGTCTCTGACAGGAGCTTGAAACCTTAACACACCAACATCCACAAATTATATATTACATACACAGTAAAATAAACATTTCAACCATTATTATGCACCATCCATCCATATGACAACATGGGGGGGAAAAAAACAATTTCAAATCACAGAATCGTTTGGCTAGAGGATACTGTAAAAATGAACTGGTATAGAATACAGAAATGTTTCTGTTCCTGTTCAAACCACTGTGTTGTTTCTTACTTGCGTCTGTCAGCGTTGGGCGTGTTAGGGCTGTCAGCCGCGCCATCCCTCGTCTGAGGAGTTGGTTGGACTCTGGCAGTGCGGTTTGCCTTGTCCTGCTCCTTCTCCTCCTCAACTTTCTCATCTGGTGTCTGAACAACAAATACAAGGGTAAAAAAAAGCCAGAAGTGTAACTGTAATCAACTGTCCCTAATGAAAGGGTAACTACCGTTTTTTTACCTTGACCATATTTTCCTGATTTTATGTTTAAGTGACTGATGGGAACAACAATCTTTGACACTGGTCCAGCATTTAGCAAGATCGCTGCAGTAGGAAGTCAGCAAAACCAGCTACAATGTAAGTCAATATGGCAATTGTGCAGCTTGTATTTACATTCGCAAAAATGTTTGTTTTGTCACTGACAGAGAAGTGTCTGACAACATTATGTCTAAGGAGGTCAACCTTTCTATTAAAGAGGTAGATCCTTTTTTTAAACATAAAAACATTTGTGAAATTGCCTTCGCTAAAGCCATCAGACTCCATGCAAATAAATAGCAATTTTAGCATCGTAAAATACAATTCATTCAAAGTTAACAGAAACAAAATAAATTGGGTAATCTTTCCACTTTTCACACAATCCCAACTCAAGTTTTGGTTGAAATAAATACATAATTTTCCGATTTACATGTGAAAATATGTTGGCTCTATAAGTCTCTAAAGTATTGTCTCTTTAAATTGTTCACACTCAATACTGGACCAATTTAAAAGATTGTTGCTCATATCAGTCACTTACACACAAAAACATAGGAAAATGGGGTCCAGGTTGAAAAAATAAATAAATAAATTGGCCTTTTGGATTCATGGCCCCAGTGGGAGACTATAAATGAGTCTTTTTAGTTGACCTTCCAGACCAAAAGCATTCCCATTTGAAGTTTCCACACATCTTATTCTGGGTGTGTGTTTAAAACCTCTGTTGAAATACTGGGTGTGTAGGCAGTCACATTGAAGTTGAAGTATTGAATTACATGTACTTCCCCAATGTTAAATACGTACTGTATCACTGCTTCTGGTTTTGAAATTGCAGGCACACAACCACATTCTGGGTTTTCTTCAGATTTGCCATCTTCATAATATTGCTGTTGGTCCTTCTTTTTTGTCTTTATGCATAAAGTATTGAATGAAAATGAAAAACATATATAGAGCAAAAATCCCAATCCAAAACAACAGCTATGTTTCCATCAAAGTGCCATGCAAATGTGGTGTTTTGGTTTGAGGAAATTTTAAAATTTAGGGTTAGGTTTACTGCATGTGAACACTTCAGGTGAGCATAAAACTGTTTGCAATATCAATGATTTATCACATTTTGTCTTTTCTTTCCAGCCTTTCCACAATGTACCCAATACAAAGGACTTGAGAAAGAAAGCTACTGAATGCCATTTTGGACTGTCCACCGTAATTGCTAGAGGCTCTAAAGCTTGGTCTGTCGGATCTGTCACAGTTTTTGCCCTATGAGGCTGAAGTTTGGCATTGAGGTCAAATTATGTGTGTATGTTTGTGTTCATGCCAATTGTCCAAAAGTGGGTGTTGCAATGGATGGATGTATGCATGCATGCATGGACATCTTGGTCATAGCTATTTCAAATTCACGCGTTTTACCTTTTCAGCAGGGCTGACTGTGGATGTGGTAAGACTCTCTGGACTAGACACGGTTGAGCTTTCTGGGAAAAGAAAACAAGCTTCTATTGGAATCAGCACAAACAAGCGCATTTATAGAGTATGTAGTTCCATTGGTTAAATTGTCAACAGAGCAGCTGGCTTACCGGGGCTGCTCTCTTTCTCCTCACTCAGCTCCAGGCCCCCTGAAACACCCCTCTCTTTAGACTGGTCCTGCACGTTCATCTTGTCTTTACTGCTCATCCTGCACACCGAGCTCCTGGAAGACATGACATGGGGACAGATGTTGGCATCTGAGGGACCTCATTGGCTGGCACTGCCCAAGGAGACTTTTCAGGTCTCCTGCGTTGATTACATGGCACTGTTTACTTTACCGTGTGTCTCACTGCAAGTAAGTAGTATCACAAACTTTGTTATTATGCAACATATGGAGGAGATACTGGGAGTAGGGCATGTTCATTTGTTTTTAGTTTACCTGTCCTTGGTGTAGGGCTGCACAATATGAGGAAAATATGACATATGTGATAACTTTGTTAAATTTTGTGATAACAATTAACTTATAATTAGTAAAGGGAAAGCATTTCTAGCATTCTTTATTGAACAAAATGAACATTGCATTGAACATAAAAGGCACCACTAAAAAAAGAAAGTTACATTTTAATTTGCAGTTTTCTACGGATATTTTCTTTCAACTAATACAAAAATGTCGTAGTGTCTATGACAATATGTTGCAGCCTTTCACGATAAAAAAGGATATATTGTAAAGCCATACCTTGGTGTTCACAGGAAGAAACAATTACATTTTTTAAAATTAGGAACATATTTAATTCAGAATTTCCTTATTGTACAGATGGTACTAACCTCCGCCGTTTGTTTTGTGCATTTGCAGCGGTGGAGCCTTGTTGCCAGTCCAATATGGACTGGGGGGAGAGAGAGAGAGGCAGCTGTCAGTGATCTTTCATTACATAAAGTAAATGCATAGAATATCAGGTAAAGACAAACTCTCTCACATTTGCTTGTTTCTGTGACAACTCCTCCAGGAGCTCCTCAACACTTTCATCAGCTACATCAAAAGGTGTCTGACCCTATAAAGTAAAAAACATGACAAAAATGAAACGTGGAATTTACAGATTTGCAGTATTAAGTTTGCCCTATTAATTACCCCAAAGTCTTGGTAAATGTTTCTTCTGTAAATGGAAGAACAAGCTGGACAAAAAAGTATAATGTAATAAGAAAAAGGTTTTAAAATTTCTTTGGGCCTCACCGCATTGCTGCGGGCCTCCATATTGCACAATTGTTCAGCCAGAATGCGACAGGCCTCCCCCTGACCCCAGTGTGCTGCAGCATGGAGAGGCGTCCAGCCATCAAAGTCCATGGCTGACACGTCCAGTCCACACTGACACAGTATCCTGTACAACACAGCAAGGTGACAACAGCAGAGCTGCATGAAACACTGAATAACAAAACATAGACTTCCTCAAGAAGTTTTTTTTAATAGATTTTCCATGACAGAGAGACAAGAAAAACAGTATGAAAAATAGAAGGTCATGACTAGTGTGACCATAGAAACACATGATGCACATGATGTTACATCAAAACATGCTTTGCCAATAAACATAAATACACATTTTTTCTTTACTTTTTGTTTTAAATAGACATTACTTTGCAGAATCAAATACGCTGAGACCATGACTGAATATTATGAATTCAAGCAAAGACCTACTTTTATTACAAAAATGAGGGCATGTTGTGGTGAGTCCAAGAATGACCCTATTGTGACCCATAAGGCATCCCTACCCCTATCCAGATATGTCAGGGATGATGCAACTTCTTCCATACTTATAAGCTGTAGGTAGTCCTCTAGCCATTTATTTAAATTAAAACAATTCTTTCCTTTCAAACTTTTCAGTTTATAAGAATGTATAATTTTGTTGCATGCTAATGTGAAAATTTTTCTTGCAAATTTACACTTGATGCATGTAGCTGGACATAACAGTTCATGTTTAACATCTTTGAGATTGTATCTCCAACTACATCCCAGAAGGCCTGGGCCTGGACAGAACCAGAGCCTAATTGAACAGATTGCATAATCTGCGGCATGGCTTCACATTTTGTTCCGTTTTATTTTTTATCCTCAAAATAGGATTGTCTCTAAAACCTTGGGTACAGAGGTAAGTGGATCAGATAGTATTAATATGATATCATCAGCATATGAATTAATCTTGAACTAATGTCGTACCCTTGAGAAAATAACATTTCTAAGTTCAAATGCCATATATACATCCATTATGAGAAAACACCAAGAGATGCTTACTTGAGGGCCTCTAGGTAGCCTTTGGCAGCGGCCACATGCAGTGGAGTGGCCCCGGTCCTGGGGTGTCGTACATCAGCGGGTAGGCCCTCAGTCAGCCAGGTCCGGGCATCTGCCATGATGTGTTCTTCCTCCAGCCGCTTAGCTGCCTCCAAGTCCACACCTAGACACAAACAGAAAGTGACAAATGTTTTTTCTGTGTGCAAATAACAGAGAATGACATTTACAAAATGACCACTGTTGTATTAAAAGCACAATTATAAGAAAGTACATATTCACTGTAAAACAGCAACAAGATTTCCCAACACTAAGGGGGCTCCCACACCTACCTCGTTTGGTCCAGGCATTCAGGCTTTTCATTTTAAAATGAACCAAAATTACAGTTTTGAATAGAATAGATAGAAATAAATAGAAATCTTTAGCCAAATAATCACAAACTCAATACAGGAATTTATTTTACCTTACAATTATTACTTTGGTAGCCTCTTTGAAGTAAAAAAAAAAAAAAAAAAATTCTAAAAAGGGAGGGAAAAAGATCAATAAAGAATTCTCAAAGAAGGCTGGCTTGCCCAAGGCCAGGCCATCTTAGCTGCGTCTTTCTCCCGTCGCGTCCCGCTGTCTCTCCTACCTACGCCAGCCCCCACAGCCTGTCCCTTCTCCCCTTTCTACCTGCCTGCGCACTGTGTGCAGTTTTGCCGCACATGAGAAGAGAGCGTAGGGGCTGCTCCTCACAAAACAGATTCAGAGAGGTGAATGTTTTGGCGGCCACAGGAGATAAATACCTTGTGTGCTCGCTGGACAATACTGGACTTTCTTTAGAAAAGACGGCGACGTTTACGACGTTACAGAAAGTCGCTGTCTTTTTTAAAGAAAGTCGTCAGATTGTTACTTGACACTTTTGTGGAAAAAAAAGTTGCTAAGGGGGTCTGAAAAGTTGCTAAATTTAGCAACCAAGTCGCTAAGTTGGCAACACTGTTTTCATGGAGAAAGACGCTGTGTGCACCGAGGAGAGGGGCTGTGAATGTGTTTGTTTGGAGTGATAGAGAGACGGACGAGAGCAAATGCGTGTTTTAAATAGCGTAAAAAAAATAATGATAATAATAACAAAATGCAATGTGTGGTGGCCAGTGTTGATTGTGTGGCGCACCGCCACAAATTAGTCTGTGTAGGAAACACTGCATATCAGTGCCTCTCTACTAATTATGCTTCCTATTAGTTGTATGCAGAGTCTGAACTTCTCTCTTAAGCGTTCCCCCATCCCCATTTTTTTTTACATAACCCCTCCTTTCATTTTATGCACAAACAAATGCAACACTTTGAATGCCTTCCAGAAGAGGGTGTTGTGATATGGTGAGAATGATGCATTAAACAGAGATTGTGTCAGCTCCCTCTCTACGAGGGCCAGCTTTCACCCCGTCCTCGAATGTGGCCGTTTGGAATCGGTATAAATACTTTTTCTTTCCAACGTGCTCGGACGACATGTCATGTCAACTAGTTTGTGTCAAGCACATTACCCTGCTTAAAATCCTCTGTCCCCCAGTCTGTAAAATACACATTAAGACCCGCCATCATCAACGATATTCCTAACTAGGGATAGACCTTTTTTGGCAGTTTGCAGTTAATCTGTAGCAGCGTTTTTGTTTGCCTGATAACCGATAAAGATGATTAATTAAAAAGTGCACTACTTTGGCTGGGCTCAAGCTCTGTGTCTGTCACTCTGCTTTAGTTTCACTTACCACGGTGTCTGACTTAATGTCCCACTCACAACACTATCTGACTATCTTTTACTGTGCATTATGTTGAAAGTTTCTAATTGATTAAATAATTGCTTAAAGCATCTAAACAAAGATGGATTTTGAAATGGAATTTCCCATACCTTATCCTAGTTTCTATTGAGCTTGGCAAACAAAAACCTATGCTGTAGATTTGACAGGACACGCTCTAGAAATTAACAAACACATTTACTACAGACCGGAACGAGAAAAAAAAAAAAAAACATCCTTTTAAAAGCGATGTGTAGTCAAAGTAGTGCACTGACCCTGTCTCTGAGTGTAATCCTGAAGGAGGGCCTCAGTGGTCTCATCCAGAGCAATGTCCAGAGGAACATCACCATCACAGTTGACAGCAGAGAGAGACGCACCTTGCTGCAAAAGAAAACTGACAAAACAAACATGAACAGAGTGAGAATGCATTTAACTAAAGAAACGTTTACAAAAGCTTACACAAGGACAACCAGTTCTAAATAGACGCACCTAATCCTATCACATTATCTACAAAGTGAGACCAAAAGGCATTCTTCACAGAACAAGAATCTGTAGGAAAAAAGGTGCACCGATTGTTAAATCGTTTGAGCTGCATGCATTTGTGTGTCAGGCCATCCCCCTCATGCTTTAGCTGACTTGTTGTGCTGCCAAACAGGACAACAATGTTAGTATTGTTGAAAGCACAAATACTCTAGCACCCACACTGCTTTCAGACTTATTTAAAGTGGCAAAGAGTACTGTATTACACATAGTTGTTAAGCTGCTCTATTCTAAAAGCTGTATTCTGCTAACTAAAGAGACAGACTACACACTCTGCAATGTCGGGGTGCAGGATGCAGCAACATGCAGCGGTGTCCATCCCTCATTGTCAACCTGGTTCACGTTGGCACCATTATCCAAAAGAAAGGACACTATGTCCATGCTGCCATCAATGCAGGACTACAACAAAAAGACAAAATAATGCAACTGTAAATGTTTCTCATTCATCTCAGCATCAACTGATAATTCAAATTAATCAAAAGGAGTAACTGCCTCACCTGATGGAGTGCAGTGATTCCATCGGCATTGGAACAGTTTATAATTTCTGCCACGTCCTCCCCATTTTTCCTTTTGGTTTCTTTGGCCTCCTTCAGCATCACCTGGGCCTCCTCCGTGTCCCCGCTGGCACAGGCAGCCAGGAACTCTGCAGCCCTGTCAAACCTCACACTTTTCCTAAAGACAGGAGATACAGGCAGCAATATGACCTTATTGGTAAGCTGTTGCCAATTTGAAGAGAGAAACACGCCTTGCAGCACCGGTGTGTTCCAAAAAGGGAATAGACAAAAATGATAACTTACAACTAGGGCTGCACAATATGAGGAAAATATTTACTAGTGATTACTTTGACTGATATCGCAAATGCAATGTAATTCACAATATTGGAGGGAATGACCATTTTTGTATCATTATTCTTATTTTCACTGAAAAATATTCAAATTAAAAAATGATTATAGTGTGACTTTTGAAAGGAGCTGGGGCGTCTCTGCATTCAGAATGGTTTAACACATATTTTGCCTTTAACAAATATTGCTCCCCTCAAAATATTTGGATACTACACTAGTGCATTTTGCGATTTCGATAAAACTGTGATTAATTGTGCCGTCCTACTTACAACACAGTTGCAGTAGCCCCGTGGGAAAAGGGGTTAGTTAGCGAATAAGCCTGGTAATATTCTACAGTTTTGTTCGTGTCCACAAAAGATTTGTCATCACTTGATATTATTAGGCAACCCTACTCTATCTGTGGATCTCAGCCCCAAAGCTATTTGTTCTTACAGAAGACTTAAATCTTTATAAATAAAGTCTAATTTATTAAAAAGGACTAAAATTAATATTCAAATATGAGTAAATTATATATTTCTTGGAGATTTTTGTTAACTGCGGATCTGGTGTGTTATTGATAATTTAAGGTAGCAGGACAGCGTATGTGGAACAGTGGCCTTGTTCATGTTACTGAAGGAATATGTCACCCAGTGCAACACTGTGCTCACTGATGTGTTTTTAATAGTTTTTTGGACGGCGATGGAAGTCTATGGAAGGAAACATGCAAGACCAGCTTTGAACACACAGGCAATACTTGCTATAGGTTCAGTTCATTGGTGGTTTTGGTGTTCTTGTGGGATTGGTTGACAATAAGAAAACATGAAATAACACAAGATTACAACATTTCTGAAGCCATAGTTTTTTGTGTGTTGTAACACAAATGTCCCTTCAAATGTCTTTCAGCCAGTGTTGGTGAAGGTCTTCCTGTGACCACTCTTTGCTAATGGAGGTATAATATAATAAAGAGTTATAATAAATATTGACTCTTCCTTACCATTACTCATACTGTTGCCGTTATATCTTATGGCAGCCCCAAAAAATCATGATATGAAAAGTGAATTAGCAACACAGTGCTAGACACTTTTTTTGTTAGCTAGCTAACGTTAGCAAAAACACTAGCAAATGTGGCCTCAGCAATGACCATTGACTACTGACAGTCAAAACAAAAACAAAATATTATGACCTTAAATAAACGGTAAACGTTATTTAGCAGCAGGGGACTATATGCGGTATAATGTAACGTTACTGTAGGCTATTTTACTTTGTCCACCCCTTGTCCAAGCCCACGCACAAAATTCCTCCTTTAGCATTATCTTTAGATGTTAAGCTAAGCTAGCTGGCTGGCTGTTAGCCGTGCCGTTTTTTGTAAAACGGTTTGGCAGGAGACGTTTCCTCACCGTCGTTTGAGGAAGGGGCTGATTTCATCTCTGCCTACACACGGCTGGTCTTTCGGCGGGTCGCTGAGCTCGGCCCCCGGTTCCCTTGCTCCGTTCTCCGCATCGCCCCGCCACCTCCGCCTGGGCACGGCCAGAGCTTTGTCGGTACATGAGCCGGCCCAGCGCTTCAGCTGCTCCCGCCGCTTGGTCCTCGCCGAGTCCCCCATTATTTATCGGAGGAGGACTATGTTTTTAAAAATAAAACATTCACTGGCAGGGAACGACACACCCTCCATGTGTATACTTTCACTTCCTGGTTCTTGCTCTGGTGTAGGAAGCCTCGGCTCGTGTTCGTTGGCGTCGGGAGCGCGCAAAATTGCTCAGTCTTGTCTGTCTGACGTCACCGCCGCGCTTCTGTGTACAGAGTAGACCATAGAGTAGACTGTCAAAACAACATGAGGAGAAAATATAAGGATTATTTTTATACAACAATAAATCACTGTTTCATCGCTCATGGTTTGACTATGGAATTATGTTAGTTGGTCAATTTATTCAGAGGAATAGTGTGTTATGTCATATTCAGATTTTTTTTAAATTCCACTAAATTCCCAATCCATCCACAAATCGAAATGGCCTGACTTCAAACCCTGCTTTCATCGATTTATTATATTTCAGTATATAATAATAATGATCATATTTGAATAATGTTATTTAAAATGAACTAGTCTACATTTTCTTTGCACTCTAAAAGGACTTTAAATGAATGGACTTTGGATTTGTGTGTCTTGTTCAAAGTTGTTATTTATTGTTTTTGTATGACAATTGTAGATTTTTGTTATAAAAGACCCCAGAGGGAAATGCCGAAATAGCTCCATGTCTGGGCATTGTGAACAATGCTGCACATAGCTTACAGTTAGTAGGCTACTGCACTTCCTGTCATTGTGCTTCTTCTGAAAAATATGCAAGTCCTCCTGCGAGTCCTCCTACTTCTCCAAGCATGTCTTCATCTAGCACTGTTGCCTACAATGGCTGCTATCCCGAGGCTGAGATAAGCAGCGTTCATAAAGTCACCAGGTGTTTAAAAAGAAGCAGTCCATCTTGTCTGCTGCAGGCTGTGTTGATTTGATTGTTTTTCACTGGTTGGTGTTGCAATAACTTCCATGTGCATAATCACCACACTGCTGCTGGCCACCACACCATTGGGGCACACATTGAGAGCAAGAGAGACCCAAAATGTCTTGATTACTGGCGCAAAGCTTGTTTTATAAACAGGCAGATATAAACTTGTATGCAAATGCTGAAAATGATTTTACACAAATTTCAAATGCAAAAGAGTTGCATATTGTAGTTGTTGTGCACAGTCTGTGGGTTATCATGCATACAGCAGGTCATGCATGTATGTTGCTTATGCCGACCTTACACCAACCGACTTTTCAAGCGATTCTATTGTTTCAGACACATTTCCAATATTGGAATGAAATCACAGGAGTCTTGCTAGAGTTGGGACACGCACGCCCCCATAGTTTCATTTATCCAAATGTGCATTCTGATCTAAGATCAGCCTTGTTTAAACAATCAATGTTAAACCTAGAATGCTAACAAACATTCCAACATGGACACAGGGTCAAATTCCATATCACATTTTTCCTGTGGCTCTGTGAGCTCAGCACTACAACTCTACAACTCTACAGTCTGGGACCAACAGAAAATGGAGAGCCATTGATGTAAGTAAATACATCATTTGCATTAATTTGTGCCGTTCCAATCTGGGACTAGACAACTATGAAGTTGTCCAAGTGTGACAGACTATACTGTGGTTTTAATCAGCAGTGGAAGAAGTACTCAGATGCACATCTGATTGACCCGAGGTTCAGTGCTTTGCAATACCAGTCACCCTTATGGGATTACTGGTATAGCTGTCTTGTTTAATTGGTGTCTTTCTTGTGTATCTGTATCTTTTTGGCTATCTATCAGATATTTTACTTAGGTAAAAGTACTAATACCTTTGCATTGGTGATAATTTTCTTCTGGAAAGTGAGAGGAGCAATGCATTTCTATTATCAAACTTTCAAATTGTATATCTACACTCAACCAGGGTACGTGTACCCATGGGGGTACTTCTGCAGTTGCCACGGGGTACACGAAAAGACCTAAATTAGCTCAACTAAAAATAGAGAAAATGATTTGATCAAAATAATATATCCACATACAGTATTAACATCAAGTCAACTGTACACCTGAACACTATATGTTGCAGTTAGAGTAAACTGGCAAGCGAGCACAGAAGTTTGAACCTCTAAAAAATAATGAACAAATGCTAGAATTAAAACAATAAAAGTAAGGACTGCATGGTAGAAATCAATTGTTTAAAGTAAATGAGAAACTGATAATAAAGTTAGATAAAAATATGGTTGAAACACTCAGCTTCACTCCAAATATAGCTGTACAATTGCTGACCAAACCAACTTAAATATGGACAGTTCAAGTGTATGAAAAAATGAACAATACAAACATGTATATAATAAATAGTGTTGTACATTTGGAACATACATCATAATCAGAATGGAGTTAATTGCCACAGTAGTTACCCTACGTGGAATTTGTCTGGGTGAAAGGTGCATATACACACAAACAAACATATTAAAAATTAATAAGAAGATAGAAACAAATATATACAAAATAGCTGTTTAAGTAATTGGGAATCAATGGAGGGGTACTCAACTTGAATTCATTCATTCTGACAGAGCTATGTGGGTACCTCAGACCGAGACAGAGTTATTGTGAGTCATTTTACTTTATCTGATTTCAGTTTTGCTGTGTTAAGAGGAACAACAAAATACACGTTTCCTCCATCATCAGGTTTCAGAATGTCTCCACCCTCACACAAAGCAGCACACTCCATCCCACCTTACACTCTGACCCGGCTGGCACGGGAGTGGCTAGCAGAGGACACACCAAACTTTGACCCGGCAGGAGTGTGTGTGGGCTCGCTGGAGGTTGAGGCAAGGTTGTTGTGTAAAACGCCACTAAGCGTCCTGGCAGGGAGCCCCTTCTTCACAGCAGTGTTCACTGAGGTCGGCTGCACCGTGGACTGGATTTATCAGGAGGGAGCTGAGATTGGTAGGTATTACGCAGTCTTTCAAAGCACCAATATATCACATTAGAGAATATCACCAATATAACCCTGGAGGGGGAAATTTGTTTGCCCGCCCATGCACAGTGACAAACAAAAGATGCACTGGTCAGACAGCTCACAACAGACCACAGATGAAAGATATACTGTCATTACAGTACTAACACTAAATGACAAACCAACACATTTTCCAGATTTTCCATTTTTCACTTTTAGGACATTAGTGGAGCTCAGGAGCAATTTAATAAAAAACAAATCAATTAAAAATTGAATTTTACACATGCTTTAAACTCTAAGGAACACTAATGTCTTTATCTTACCTCCACAGGTCCAGATGCCATCACACTGACTGCTGTGGTGAGAGGCCCAGCAAGGTGCCTCCTCCTCGGGGAAAGGCCGGCTCTTAACTGCCTGGCCCGAGCCTCTGGGATCACCACCCGCTGTTGTCAGCTCCAGGCAATGGCAAAAGCAGGAGGATGGCATGGAGAAGTGGCTGGCACACGCAAGACCACCCCAGGCTTCCGTCTGGTGGAAAAGTACGCCATGCTGGTTGGCGGCGTGTCCATGCACAGACAAGACCTGAGTGGAATGGTGATGCTGAAGGACAACCATATCTGGGCTTCAGGAAGTATCACACAGGTGGGCAGCTGCACCACCGGTCCAGTTAAAATGGCTTGCACAATGTGTGTTCTTACACTTCATTGGAAAGTAGGCTACAACCCCACTAAACCTCTTCAAGCTTCAAGTGTTAAGGCGAAAACAAAAAAGCAACAAAAGGCTATAATAATTTTTATTTTGAATTTAAAAAACTACACAATACATAAATGCAACATGCAAGGTCTTCAGCCTTGATTTAAAAGAACTGAGATTTGTAGCGGATCTACAGGTTTCTGGGAGTTTGTTCCAGATATGAGGAGCATAGGAACTGAACGCTGCTTCCTGTTTAGTTATGACTAACTCAGAACTGGAGTGATGTGATCCAGTCTCTTGGTCTTAGTGAGGACCCGAGCAGCAGCGTTCTGAATCAGCTGCAGCTGTCTGATTGATTTTTTAGGGAGACCTGTAAAGACCCCGTTACAGTATTCAAGTCTACTGAAGATGAAAGCATGGACAAGTTTGTCCAAATCCTGTTGACACATAAGTCCTTTAACCCTTGATATATTCTTAAGGTGATAATAGGCTGACTTTGTAATTGTCTTAATGTGGCTGTTAAAATTCAGGTCAGAGGCCATGACTACACCAAGATTTCTGGCTTTGTCTGTTGTTTTTAACATTGTTGTTTGAAGCTGAGTGCAGACTTTTAATCGTTCCTCTTTTGCTCCAAAAACAACCACCTCAGTTTTTCCCTCATTTAATTTCAGAAAGTTTGGCACATCCAGCCGTTAATTTGTTCAATGCACTTAGTCAGTTGGCGGTAAATATCACTCTGTTTATAGCATTTGCATATTTTACTTTTATAATGACCTATTTAAATGAATGTAATGTTTGAATTCCCCACTTCCAAAAACTTGGTTCAGTAATTTTAGGGTTCACAAATCTAAATGGAAAATTCAAGTGTGCAATGTTCATCACATTGCTAACATGCTGTTGTTTAGCAAATATAACATTATGCATGTTCACTATCTTAGTTTCTGGGTAATAAAACTAGTGTGTGTCATCTTAGTAGGATTTCTTTTAGCATGCTAAGATTTGCCAGTTAGCATGAAGCTAAGGTTTATGGGGATGCCATTCAAAAGTTTTGGACAAAATGAAACTTTGAACTAATGGTGCTGTCAAGGCCAAAGTCATTGGTTTCATCCTCTGGGGGCCATGAAAGGTATTGGAATAGGTATAGAAAAGAAAAAATGGTATTGGAACATGGAAAAAAAATAAAAGCACAAACCCTGTTTGTTCCCTAGGCTGTGAAAGCTGCCCGGTCAGTGTGTGGCTTCAGCAGTAAGATTGAGGTGGAGTGCCGCTCTGCGGAGGAGGGCAGAGAGGCGGCTGCCTCTGGAGCAGACATTGTTATGCTGGACAACTTTCAACCTCAGGTAAAGAATCATTTTCCAATACCAGGTTTTCACTCACTTAAATCCATGAAATAATACACCCCCTCCAACCTGTCTCTCACTATAGGAGCTCCATGTTGCAGCTAATGCACTGAAGGAGGAGTTCCCAACACTACTGATCGAGGCCAGTGGAGGAGTGACTCTAGAGAACTTTGCTATGTATCTCTCGCCACATATAGACATCATTTCTCTGGGCTGCATAACACAGGGCTGCCCAGTCGTGGATTTTTCTCTCAAGGTTCAAAAGCCTGTTGTTCACTCAACCCTCGAAGAATGATGATCTTTGTGTCTATTGATTGAATGAGAAAATGATGTGAGATTTTGTTCTAATGAACAAAGGAGATTTTTAGCGTGCACTATAAGCTACTGTACTGCAAATACAATGGTCTACTGTTTCTAATATTGAGAAATAAGTGACATCCTGTTTGCTCACTGTGTCATTAGTCATTTGATAGAATAAAAGAAGAAATGAAAAAGGAAACCAGACAGTTCTTGCTTCTCCGCCGGAGCCATGTATGCCCAATGACAATGTCATATAGGTCTTGAATTTTGCAAGGCTGTTTTGCCATAGAGGAACAGCAGTCACATGTTTAAAAACTAATCAGCAGAGCTATCGCAGAAATACAGAATAAAAGGACAATTGACATTTTTCTTCTCAACTTTTCTCAACGATTGTGATTGGTTTAGAGAAATGCAAATAACCCAGAGCATTATTTTCCTCCTATCCTAGAATGTATCTGTGTTGTAACCATGGGCTGTAAAAAATAATGGACAAAGGTTACTGGCCTAAAAAAATGAAGCCAATGCAGTAGTGTGTCTCAAACCGCGCACTTCCATTACACTTCTGTGTACTAACTGAAGTGCACTTTGGACACTACGTACTTACTTGCATAGTGCGTAAAATTTGACTTTGTGTTGTTTCAAATCACACACAGCCTTGATGTACTTACCGAAATGACAATCACAACAGCTCATTCCTTCTTCTTCTTTGTTCATCAAAATGAATGTGGTCCTGTTTATTGTTGCTTGTATTTGCTCCCTTTTTTACACGAGGATAAGAGGATTGTCGTATCATCCGACTCCTTTTAGCGAAAAACATACCGTACATACTGTACCCCCTGTACTACCAGCAAAGGTACCCTCCTCCCGGTTTCTGCATTATTGGTGATGGTGGCTTCCCCAGCTTATAACTTATTTAATGTATGGTTAAATACCGTACATTAAACGGTAGCAATAAACGTTATAGTTCGCGGTACTGCACAATTAACTAAATATACATACTGTATACAGGTGGCTTATATGTTATACAAGTATAGCAAAATCATGTTCAACTTACATTTGTATAGCTCCGTTGCGTTTTTCGCTATTGCGTCCTCGGCCTTCATTGTCAAAAATGTTCTACTTTTGTTAACTCCGTCCCTTCTGCTACATAGACAAGATGGCGACCATTGAGGGTGAAAGTGTCTATCGATCCACACTCAACTTTTTGACCGTTATGAGTGCACCATCCGGGTACTCTAAGTGCACTGCATTTGACCGCACTTCAACAATGTGAGTGCACAATGTACTCAAACAGCCATTATAAGTACACAAGTGCAAGATTTGAGACACACCACAGAAATTCCTTAAACCTGCACTTTATCTAATATCCCGTAGGGGGCGACTCCACTGGTTGCAAAAAGAAGTCTGATTCTATATAAATCTATGAAGAATAGTTGTCCTTTAAACTTTGACCCTTTCACTGTGTTTTCACTTCAAAGTTAATTGGAAATGTGTCCTAAAAATGTTTTGTTTTCTGCCAACCAAGCTAGCTAGCTACCGCTACCATTAGCTGGTAACTTACAGGAAAGTTTGTTGATTTTTTTGTGTACATGCAGATGTGCCAGATGTGAAGTGATTCCCCCCAGGGGGTCCTGAGATATCGGGCTTACAAGAATGGGATTTTTGGTTTTTTAATATTACCACCTACCACTGTTGCTCTTACTACGTCATTTTACAATGCCGTAGTTGAGTGTGCACTATTGACTCAGATGGGTGATCCTGCTGACCAATGAATGAAGCATTTAGGAGGTGCAGCAGGGCCCTCAATTGGTTGATAAAGTTCAAAATGGGTGCTTTAGTAGCCAAAAGCTCCACTGTACTCAGTGTTCATTTTATTAGGCTGCTTGTACAACCTAATGCAGTCTAGTCTATATCAACGTTGTTTAATTTTTGGATTTTTTCAGGTGCCGGATGAAATTCCGCCGGATGTCCCTCATTTTCGGCTGAGGATGTCCGTCAACTTCTGCTTTCTTAACTCTTAACTGCTCCTCAGATCTCTGCAGGGTACTGTCTTTCATTGGTTGCCACTATCTTTATTCTGCAGAATAAAAAGTGTTTTCTAAAAAGGGCAAAAAGAAGGTTTTAGGAATAACCAATGAAAAGCATGAGAGCAAAGATGCATTCTTGGGAGAAAATTGCAGTGACAGCAGAAGTGTCACAACCACCTGTTACGGAAACGCCCTCGTAAAAAAGCACACAGGAAGTATTGCACATTGTCACATTTCTAAAAACACGAGTAGCACTGTTTGCTGAGAGGAGCGTGATGGGAAAGATGCATGGGCAGCGTCACATCTTCCTGCTCACCTTCATGGTGGCTGTTGGTAAGCTAAAGTTTTGTAGAGTATTTAGAGTTATTTATGAGAAAATCAACAAACAAAAAAAGATAGAAATGATTTATGTGTGTGGGGAAAGATGTGAGAGTGATTTTGAAACCCTTGCAAAAAATGTTTGTGGTTGTGTGAGCTCTCTTTTAGGCGAAAAAATAATTGCATTTTTTTGTTAAAACCCTATTACGTGTGTTTTATTGCTTGAGTGTTCCCTATGCAGATTTGAATATATTGTATTTATTATAATCTATCTTTTAAATTACAACTCTCAGTTTCATGTAAAGAAACTGTGCTGTGTGCAAACGATCAGGAAATCTATGGTGAGCCAGGGTAGACCACAAAGTCATTGCAAAATGTGAATTATTCATGCCGCTTCAGGGTTCATTACATTCAGTCCAACAGTTTTAACTAGAACTACTTCTCACAGTAGAAACGGTGGCAGTAGAAACTGAGATGTCTGGGGATTATTTAGAGGAACCAGTGTCCGTTCTAAGTTTCTCTGAGCAGCATGCACTTTAATTTGCCTTAACTGTAGGGTGGCAGAAAAAAAATCTGGGGTGGACATTGCAAAACTTCAGCACAAACTATCAATACAACTAGTATTAAAGGGGAATGGTTTTGAAGATTTAGGTGAACTGTCTCTCTAAATTCTGACAATGTGTTGTAAAAAATATACAGAGAGTGCTGAACACACTGCAACTTTGTTTTCACCATGAACTGATTTTTGGCCCTTTGGGTGCAGAATAACATTGACAAAACATCACTATATAAAGCTTTTTATGGCACACTTGTTGACACATTCACCAGATACATAAGAAATGTAGCTCTGTTGTGGTTTTTTTACCAACTCTTGAGGGAAACATGTGGCTCTTTAGCTTCTAAAATGCACCACTATGTTCACTAGCTAGTCGATTAATGCTGGGCAGGTACCAGGGGCGATTTTAGCCCTTTTTAAGGGATGTTGATGCACCCTTAAATTTGATTCAGGAAAAAAACTGTGTTAATCTGTTGTGAGCTAAGGAGTTCTGCTCTGGGGATACCCCAGCATTGTGACCCTAAACCCAGAATCTAGATGCTGAGATCATTCAGAAAAAATTTCGGAGCCATTTTACAGAAAATAGTGCTTTGTCAGCCATTAGTCAAAATTGCATCAATCTCAAATTTTCAAAAGTTATTGATACTGCATTTTGGAAATGTCTGCTTTTAAAACCCATCTCACCTTAACCATCAAAGTTTTTTTAGTTTTTTTTTTTTTTTTTTAGAAATGTTGGTCTTTCTAGTTACAAAATTCAGTGTTTCCCCTACAATGATGCTCCCACCATGATTAGGCCCAGTCGGTGCTCAGGCCCTTTTTTTGTTCTTCAGTTTCAGCTTAGTATCATCCACAACCACAAAATATAAGATCATAAATAAAATGTCCTAAATAAAAACCTCCTCCTGCTTTTTTTTAACTGGCTAACATACAAATTATTTACTGGGAAACTTTGCATGAGAAAATTCCGGTCTGTGTGCTGTGAATTGTTTTGTCTGAGTGAATCAGACCCAGGGAAAGGCATTAAGAATAACTACGTAATTATTATGTAATTATGTATTATGTAAGTCATATAGGCACTATTGTCAATCGAGACGTTTTGTGAACCTTTGATGTTAATTTACAGCTAAAATCTCACAGTATATTACTATTTTAATGTTCAATGTTGAATGATCATACTGTAAATGGCAATAATACATTCTGGGAGAAAATAATAATATTACAGCACTATCTGCAAATGTTACAAATTACAGGTATTTACTGTTAATACCAATGCATCTTGGGAAAATAAAGAAAATGGCAGGCATTACACTGCAGCCAATATATTACTGAAAATTCAAATAATACAGTGAGAAACTATGTCTATTTACAATAAAAATGCCTTCAACTTCAAAAACAGCACGCACACTGTAAATGAACAGTAGTTCTTTGGTGAAGCTGCTGCTATTATATTACTCTAAATTTATGGGGAAAAGAACTGTAGTGATTAATGACTTGTAGTCATTAATTAAAAATTATTAACCCATCTTTAAAACATGACATGATGATGATTATCTCTAAAACAGTAATGTTATTTATTTCTGAAATTCTGATTATTTATTAGTAATATATCATTAGGTGCCACCTATTTAGATTAAGGCTTACAAAACTTAAATGTCTTCTTTTTGCACATATTGCAGCCCTCCCGGTATCTTTGGCTTTCAACATTGATATAACAAATCCTGACGTCTATATTGGTGAACAAAAGGATTTCTTTGGCTACAAAGTGCTTCAATTCATGAATGGCACGAACAAAGGGTGAGTTTTTTTACATTTGCAGCTTTGTGGTGCAGTTGATATTAATTGCTACTGTAATTGTCAAAATTGATAAAAGTTAAATTGGTCAAATTTCCATTAGCCATGCATGGTTACCATTTGCAATTAGTGTAAATGTCATTTTATCTCAAGCTTCTGTGAAAAGCAGAAACACTTTGTGGTTTATAACTGCATCCGGTGACTAATCTTTCTGAAGCATCTTAAAGACCATTCTAACTCCCTGCTGTAAAGGTGAAATAGGGTCAACTGTTGCTATTGTAAATAGCAACAGTTGCTATTGTAAATAGCAACAGTTGCCATTGCGTGGGCTTTGCGCTGTGCCGGGTGCAAGATAGGGCCCAGCAGGTTTCCTTCAGTTTTAAACTTTAACTATCTAAGATCACGGCGTGAAGGGCAAAGCGTAGGTGCGTTTAGGGCGTATCCAAATCCACTTTTGCCAGTTTAATGGCGGAAATAAGGGTCCGTGCGCCAGGCACCTGGTTCAAAAGGGTTGTACTTAGTCTTCATTAATTAATGGGTGTGTTTTGGGCGTAACATGCAATAAACCAATCAGAGTGCCATCTCCCATTCACTTTAAAAGCAAAGTGCATTTGTACCTTAGCGCATTGCTATTATGATGGCGGATTTGCACCGTAATATTTTTATTTGTAATATTTTGCATGTGTGTGCGCCGCTGCACTTCCCTGTGTGTGTAACAAGCATAGTATGTCCACAGTGTGCATAAGCCTAGGCGCATTTTACTAATGCACTTTTTAAATAACAATGAAATGCTGTCCTATTGACATTAGAACAGGTTTTTGTTGGTCAATGGCGCGATCACTTCCCATTGCCTCAAGATAGCAACATGCCAAGAATTCATCTGAACACCACCCTGTAAGACCGCCCATGGGCGGGTGCAAGATAGGGCCTAGTAGGTTTTCTTCAGTTTTAAACTGTGCTGCTAATGTCAGCCTGCCTGGCCACTAAAATGGTTGAAATCATCCACAGAATAATTGTTACTGCACCACTGCAGCTAAATGGATCTGGGGGAATATGCAAACCGGACCTAACCCAAACCACCAAGTGCTTCAACCCTGAAGGTATATAAACGTGTTTTTTAAAGGATAATTTTGTTTTTTCAAACTGGACCCTATTTTCCTGTGGTTTGTGTGTAAGTGACTGATAGAAACAACAATCTTTGAAATATGTCCATTATTAAGCATGAACGCTGTAACCGGCAGCCACAGACCGGGCTGCAATGTAACCCTATGCAAATGTTCAACGTTAATGTGGTCCACTAAAAGTGCTTCTACACCACCAAAAGGCTCAGATTATTATTATTGTAAGGGTCTGACATCATCATGGAAAATATCCCTACAGAAAAATGCCTTTTTAAAACCTCTGTAAGACCTTTTCCTTTTTAACCAGAAACAGCTCTGAGGTCGCTGGCGATAAACCCACCAGACTCCATTTAAAATAGCAATACTTTTAGCGTGTATAGAGCCAAAATGTTTCACATGTAAATCGGTAAACTCTGGGTTTCTTTCAACCAAAACTAGAGCTGTGATTTTTTGGAAAAGTGGGAAAACGGCTTTTCAGAGTTGTATTTTGTTGCAGTTGATTTTGATTTTGAAGTGTAATTAATTTACGATGCTAAAATTACTGTTTGTTTACATGGAGTCTGGTAGCTTTAGCGAAGGATCTTACTCCTTAACAGAGAGTTTGACCTTCTTAACCCTCATGTTGTCCTTGGGTCAAATTGACTTGTTTTCAGTTAAAAAAAATGTGATGAAAATGTCATCAAACATTAAAAATATCAAAAACCTTTGGAAAAAAACACCAAAAACATAAAAAAAAGCACCCACAACAGTGAAAAAGTGGGAAAAATCAATAATAATGTTGAAAAAACGCTTTGTTTTTTCATGGCTGATGGGAAGACAACACAAGGGTTAAAAATCCTCTACATAATGTTGTCAAACACTATATAATATAATATAATATACTATATAATATTAATATGAGCATGTCAGTGGCAAAACAAGTACTTCTACTTTAGCCAAAGAATTTGAACATCGACAACTTCTCAGTCCCTCCCCCCCCTTCTGCTAATGTCCAAACGGTCTCCTAAGCTCCTCCCCCCACGACGGCGAATGATTGCGTCTCGAGTTGAGTCGAGCAGGCACTAATGGAATAAATAAAATTGGGTGCAGGTTGTATAGTTACCCTTCAAGTCAATGTTACATGACTGAATAACACAATTAAGAACAGAAAAAGTATAGTAGAAATATGAAATGTGAAATGGGAACACTTTGTAATATAGTTAAAAAGCTTAATGTCTTTTTTAGAGCAATAAAATGTCACTGTCACAGATATTTCTCCAGCAGACACAAAAATACCAGTCAAGCATTTGGGCCTGTCAATAGCTGAGGACTCCAACTGCTCCCAATTCACTGTAAGAAAATCACAAAGCTCAATAAAATACACTTTCTCTGTGATAAGTTCTGAGCAAAACAAACCAATATGATGAATGCTTTTCCCCCCCATCATTTGTTATTATCCAGGTTTGCAGTCCAAGTGTAGTCCATGAATGTTATGGGAACTCCTATATGAACAGTGTGTGCTACAAGATCACAGATCATCTTGAGCCAATTTCCAATTTCACATCGGCTTTCCAAGGTAACAGACATTTAGAGAGTGTAAACTTTTTCCACTCTGTGATTTCACGATAGTGTCCTTTATGAGGTAAAATATTATTCTCAATGTTTTAGTCCTGACTAAATATTCTTTACAAAGTTTAAATCTGTGATTTCCTTCAGAATGTGAAAAAAAGACAGTGGACCTCGTCTTTCTATTTGATGGATCAGCAAGTATGGGCACCGAAGACTTCCAGAAAAACAAAAATTTTATAGTGGATATTATCAACAGACTTAAGAACTCATCAATCAAGGTCTCTGTGCTACTTCAACACAAGTGTTGGTAACATTATTCTGTTAAATTATATACCCATAATGTTAAATACTGATTTGAGCTGTCTGTGTTTTTCAGTTTGCAGCAGTTCAGTTCTCTGCAGATTACAGGAAAGTGTTCGACTTCAATGAATATCAACAGGGAGAATATTTAACAAAACTTATGAAAGAAGAACATATGAAGTCTCTCACCAACACACACAGAGCCCTCACATTTGTGTTGTAAGTTCAGTTACATTACACCAACAGTTCTCAAACTCTAACAACTGAATGATGTTAGAATTACAGCAGTGGAAAAACATGCAATGACTTACTATAGTATTGTAGTGTACTGTAAGATAACGCATATCTTATTTGTTAAAGTATGGCCTACATGTTAAATCATAGATTAATCCTTTAATACTTTCACATTTTTTTCTCAGTGAAAAAATCTTTAAGAACCAAGACGCAGGTGCCTCCGCTGATGCAACTAAAGTTCTGGTACTAATCACAGATGGAGATCCCAGTGATCGAGACTATAATAATATTATCAAAAGTTATGATGACACCAACATTATTCGCTTTGTCATTGGGGTAAGCTGTGTTGTGATATACCATGTTTCATTATTCTTTCTCTCTGATAAATATATTTAGCTAAAACAATAACACACCTCAGGAATCAATTGTTTTGTTCATCCCTATGCATGTGATAAAAACTCATACATAAAAAAATAGTGTATGTATTTTTACCAGCCTGTGAAGAATGAACTGGAACGATTTCAGTTTTGAGTCCGTACAAACTGTATTCTTTATCTTGCCGACATCGGATTCTGAGGTACTGTACCAAGGATTATAATTTCAAACAACATTTTGTTTTCAGGTAGGGAATTTGGCAAACATGGCCAAATTTAAGGGTATTGCTTCAGAACCGATAGGAAAATATGCCTTTAAAATTAACAACTATGATGGACTAACAGGAATACTGGAAAACTTTCAAAAAAAGATCTTTACAATGGAAGGTGATGTTGAAATGTTTTCTTCACTTCTTTGCACAATAATGTTACAAAAATCAATGCTATCTTCTTGCTGCACATATGCCATAGCAACATTAACTGCTAATGTCTTTACATTTAAGGCTCCAAAGTGGCTCAGGCAGGAGAAATGACTAATGAAATGTCTCAGAGTGGATTCAGTGCTGTCTTCTACAAAGTGAGTACATTGAAAAATCTGGACACATACAAAATCTATGTTTTATCCATAACTATTCTACCATTACAGTGCTTGCTAACATTCATACGTACAGGTACATATGAACAGCATTTCTAGACAGAAAACAGTTTCATAAAATATGAATTAAGTCATTTTAAAGGTGCAGTAAGCAATGTTGCGCAAAGATTGTTGATATTTGAACTTAACTGCCAAACAAATATGATGGAATGAGCTCCCTACTGGGGGTCATCATCAGGATGACCAAAAGCCTACGAATCTTCTGCCGAAGGCTAAAAACACATCTCTTCTGCCTAGTAGGTGACCACCTAGTATGATGACAGGAGAAGAAAGAAACAAAAAAAATCTTGAATCTGCACTTTCATATGGCTCTTTGTGGTTTTGCTTATTTAAAGCTAATGTTCTTGCACTTACTACTTGTTGTCAGGAGTTTGCACCTTTAGGGTTGGAAGTAAATTGAAGTCGCTTCTGATAAAAGCGTCAGCTAAATGACATAATGTAATGTAACACTACCCCCACCTTCAGAAAGCCTTCCTATGAGGGGTCATCTGGGACATTATTCACAATTACCTCACATCCATCCATCCATCCATCCATCCATCCATCCATCCATCCATCTTCGTCCGCTTATCCGGTATTGGGTCGCAGGGGCAGCAGCTCCAGCAGGGAACCCCGAACTTCCCTTTCCCGAGCCACATAAAACAGGTCAGACTGGGGGATCCCGAGGCGTTCCTAGGCCAGATTGGAGATATAATCTCTGCACCTAGTCCTGGGTCTTCCCCGGAGCCTCCTCCCAGCTGGACGTGTCTGAAACACCTCCCTAGGGAGGCACCCAGGAGGCATCCTCACCAGATGTCCGAACCACCTCCACTGGCTCCTTTCAACGCAATGGAGCAGCGGCTCTACTCCGAGCTCCTCTTGGATGACTGTGCTTTTGACCCTATCTCTATGGGATAAATGGAATGTAATACCGCACCCACTGCTCCAATTCTCCGATCAATCTCACGTTCCATGGTCCCCTCACTCGCAAACAAGACCCCAAGGTATTTAAACTCCTTCACTTGGGGTAAGGACTCATTCCCTACCTGAAGAAGGCTCTCCATCGGTTTCCTGCTAAGATCCATGGCCTCAGATTTAGAGGTGCTGATCCTCATCCCAGCCGCTTCACACTCGGCTGCGAACCGATCCAGTGAGTGCTGAAGGTCACAGGCCGATGAGGCCATCAGGCCCACATTATCTGCAAGCGATGAGATCCCCAGCCCACCAAACTGCAACCCCTCCCCACCCCGACTACGCCTCGATATCCTGTCCATAAATATTACAAACAGGATTGGTGACAAAGCGCAGCCCTGGAGGAGGCCAACCCTCACCTGGAACGAGTCTGACTTACTGCCGAGAGCCCGGACACAGCTCTCGCTTTGGTCATACAGGGATTGGATGGCCCTGAGAAGGGACCCCCTCACCCCATACTCCCGCAGCACCTCCCACAGTGTCTCCCGAGGGACCCGGTCATACGCCTTCTCCGGATCCACAAAACACATGTAGACTGGTTGGGCATACTCCCAGGCTCCCTCCAGAATCCTTGCAAGAGTGAAGATCTGATCCGTTGTTCCACGACCAGGACGGAATCGGCATTGTTCCTCTTCAATCTGAGGTTCAACTATCGGCCAAACCCTCCTTTCCAGCACCTTGGAGTAGACTTTACCAGGGAGGCTGAATAGTGTGATACCCTTGTAATTGGCACACACCCTCTGGTCCCCCTTTTTGAAGAGGGGAACCACCACCCCGGTCGACCACTCCTTAGGCACTGTCCCAGACTTCCACGCAATGTTAAAGAGGCGTGTCAACCAAGACAGCCCCTCCACACCCAGAGCTTTCAGCATTTCTGGACGGATCCCATCAATCCCTGGGGCTTTGCCACTGTGGAGTTGTTTGACTACCTCAGCGACTTCCACCAGGGAAATTGATGACAATCCCCCATCATCCTCCAGCTCTGCCTCTACCACAGAGGACGTGCCAGCCGGATTTAGGAGATCCTCAAAGGGCCACCGCCCTCAGTTGAGGTCAATAACGTCCCATCCTTACTGTATACAGCTTGGATGGTTCCCCGCTTCCCCCTCCTGAGGTGGCGAACGGTTTTCCAGAAGCACCTTGGTGCTGACCTAAAGTCCTTCTCCATGCTTTCGCCAAACTTCTCCCACACCCGCTGCTTTGCCTCTGTCACGGCAGAGGCTGCAGCCCTTCGGGCCTGTCTGTGCCTTGCAACTGCTTCCGGAGGCCTCCAGGATAACATATCCCAAGACTACTTCAGTCGGACCGCTTTCCTGACCACCGGTGTCCACCAGGGTGTTCGTGGGTTACCGCCCCTTGAAGCACCTAAGACTCTAAGACCACAGCTCCCCGCCACAGCTTCAGCAATGGAAACTTTGAACATCTTTTGCAGTTGATCTGTCTGCTTCCAACACAACTACTGCTACTGCTGACTAAACCTGTGCATTTGTGTCCACAGGATACCTTGATTCTGGGTTCAGTGGGATCAAACCGCTGGCGTGGTTCTCTCCAAGAACATAATGGAGAAAAAGAAACACAAATTGAAGATGCTGACATGCCAATGGACTCATACATGGGTAATGAAATAAAGTTTTTTTTTCAGATGACAGTGCTTTGGGTGCATGGCGGCTTTTTATCGCGGGGGCAGAACATTTAGCAGAAGTTGTCTGTGATTTGCATGTAAATGGATTTTAGGACTTAGTTCTTACTATTTTTTTTTCTTTATTAAAATTTTTTTCATTTTTTGGGGGGCTTAAGATGTTTTTTATTTTTTATTTTAGGTGATGCTCTGCAACCCTATTTCCTAAGACACAAAAGCATTAGGTTTCTTAAAAAAGAAAATAATTTTAGAAACTTAAATCATGTATCACTGTATTTTAACTCCTATAATATTGTAACATATAATATCCTTTGTGCCTGACACTTTTGCAGGGTACTCAACTGCTGTTGGAGAGAAGGCTAATGCTCCTTTATATTTCACGGGTGCACCGAGATTTGAGCACATTGGACAGGTCGTACTTTTCACACATGATGGCACAAACTGGACCCCAACCCAAAGAATAAAGGGGGAACAGGTTGGTTACTGTCTTGAAAGATTTTTTTTTTTTAACTTCACGGGTCAAAATTGAATATGAACACTATTTGTTGCTTTTTTTCTGTACTTTTCACGCTTTAAAAAAATGTTTTTGTCCCTTTTTTCAACTCGTTACCACTAGTTTTACACTTCTTTTTGCAATTCATGGTCAACAAACCTCATTTGTAGGAAATTATACCTCGTTTTTTTAGTTTAAAAAACGCAGAAATTAAGAATAATTGTGACTGATAGTTAAGATCAGAGGATGTTGAGTGGATCACAGACTGTTAGAAATGCTTTATGGAACCATCCATGTTATTTTTGGGCAACTTGGTTGAAAGAAAGCCATATTTCTAAAAAAAAAAAAATAATAATAATAATTTGAAAACTTAGACCCGAGGACAACAGGGTAAGGTAATGAAATTTATCATATATTTTCCAAAACATTATTTTATTTATTTTTTGCTTTATTGGTGCTACGTTTAGCATGTCTGCCATTGCCTTTTTGTTGTACCCCCAATATTCTAAGTGTCTATTATTTCATTGCTCAGTAAAACCCCAAAAAAACTTCTAACATTAACACGTGAAACAAAACACTTTAGGTCTGACTTTGCAAAATGACTCAGAAAACTAAATTAACATGCTTCTTGGAAGAGGCTGCTCGGCCATGACTGTATTTTTACCTTAAAGAAACCATGCAGATTTATTTAATAAAATGCATTTAAAGATGTCAAATGCTGTATGTAATGTAATGTTATGTAATTTTATTTAAAAAGGGACAATGTACAATTGAACATTAACCTTGTATAAGAATAAGGAGAGATGCATCGCACCAGCTTGTAGCACAACTGCCATTTTCCACCCATAGAAAGTTGTTGTCACTTTTATGCGCACATTATTTCTGTGGGTGCAGAGAGGAAACCAGAGCACTTCCTTGCACTTGCTCCTAGTTTTGTTTTTAGAAAAACTGTGAGAAAATGAGTGAATGAATCAAGTTGTTCGACACATTTATCCTCACTTACTTGTACACATGTAGGCTTTTCAAAAATGTCACTTTTTAACTTAACCTTTGTGATATCTTCCCGTCCACCATGCAACTTTTTGTTTTTCTGGGTCAAAATTTGAAATGAAAACTTTTTTTTTTTTGGTCGCCTTTCTTTGACACTTTCCCGATGTTTTTGTCAATTTGTTTTGCGCTTTTGATGTTTGGGTCCCCCCCCACACACACGTTTTTGAAACGTTTTCTGACATTTTTGTCACTTTCTTCAATGTTTTATTATCAAAATCTTTAAAATGCTATAAAATTGAATAACACACTCAAATCCATTGATAGTAGTGAACTGATCATTTATTCTACCTGTGAAGAATAATGGTTGTATGGAACCTTCCACATCATTTTTTGACAATTTGGTTGAAAGAAAACCCAAATTTATATAGAAACTTTTTGAAAATGGGTCAAATTTGACTCAAGGAAAACAGGAGGGTTAAATGATATACACTTTGCTTTTCAGATCGGGTCCTACTTTGGTGCAGAGTTGTGCTCAGTAGATGTCAACTCAGACGGTAACACTGATTTCCTGCTGGTAGGAGCTCCACTGTTTTACCAGCCTCAGGAGAAGAAAGAAGGCCAGATCTACATCTACACACTGACTGATGAGGTGGGCTTAGATAAAGACTCAGAAACAGTGTTTGAGTTTAAGTGAGGTTGCTGGGAGCTAATTCATTTATTTTCTTAATCAATGAATGTATGTTCCTCTTTCCCACAGATGAAACTGGAAAGAAAACTGAATGTGACTGCGCCATCCATGGGGAGATTTGGCACCACCATATCCAGTCTTGCAGATCTGAATGGAGATGGACTCCGAGACGTTGCTGTTGGAGCCCCCCTTCAGGATTTTAACAGGGGGGCGGTCTACATCTACCTTGGTGACAGACACAGAGGGATACGCAGCACTTTCAGCCAGGTAAGACAGAGAAAACCTGACACATATCTTGTTCTAGTGTTGTTGTATTTTTTGGGGAATGTGAGGTAGTTGGCCCATGAAGAAAATAGACACAAATTGGGTGAACGGTGACTATGCTGGGAGCAGGCGTTTCGTCTCTACTCTGTCTAAGGATGTAAAATGTTACATGATTTAACATTATATTATATGTATATTTATTTTTTATTATTAGTCCTTTATTTAACCAGGAAGTCCCATTGAGATTCAGAATCTCTTTTACAAGAGAGACCTGGCCAAGGTAGCAGCTAAATCACAACACATACATAAACACCAAGTTACATAACACTTATACAGTGGTGTGAAAAGTGTTTGCCCCCTTCCTCATTTCCTGTTCCTTTGCATGTTTGTCACACTTAAGTGTTTCGGAACATCAAACCAATTTAAACAATAGTCAAGGACAACACAAGTAAACACAAAATGCAATTTGTAAATGAAGGTGTTTATTATTAAAGGTGAAAAAAAATCCAAACCATCATGGCCCTGTGTGAAAAAGTGATTGCCCCCCTTGTTAAAACATACTATAACTGTGGTTGTCCACACCTGAGTTCAATTTCTCTAGCCACACCCAGGCCTGATTATTGCCACACCTGTTCACAATCAAGGCATCACTTAAATAGGAGCTGCTTGACACAGTAAGGTCCACCAGAAGATCCTTAAAAGCTACACATCATGCCGAGACCCAAAGAAATTCAGGAACAATTGAGAAAGAAAGTAATTGAGATCTATCAGTCTGGAAAGGGTTATAAAGCCATTTCCAAAGCTTTGGGAATCCAGCGAACCACAGTGAGAGCCATTATCCACAAATGGCGAAGACATGGAACAGTGGTGAACCTTCCCAGGAGTGGCCGGCCGCCCAAAATTACCCCAAGAGCGCAGCGACGACTCATCCAAGAGGTCACAAAAGACCCCACAACAACGTCCAAAGAACTGCAGGCCTCACTTGCCTCAGTTAAGGTCAGCGTTCATGCCTCCACCATCAGGAAAAGACTGGGCAAAAATGGCCTGCATGGCAGAGTTCCAAGGAGAAAACCACTGCTGAGCAAAAAGAACATCAAAGCTCGTCTCAATTTCTCCACAACACATCTTGATGATCCCCAAGACTTTTGGGACAACATTCTGTGGACCGATGAGACAAAAGTGGAACTCTTTGGAAGGTGTGTGTCCAAGTATATCTGGTGTAGAAGGAACACTGCATTTCATAAAAAGAACATTATACCAACAGTAAAATATGGTGGTGGTAGTGTGATGGTCTGGGGCTGTTTTGCTGCTTCAGGACCTGGAAGACTTGCCGTGATAAAAGGAACTATGAATTCTGCTGTCTACCAAGAGATCCTGAAGGAGAATGTCCGACCATCTGTTCGTGTACTCAAGCTGAAACGAACTTGGGTTCTGCAGCAGGACAATGATCCTAAACACACCAGCAAGTCCACCACCGAATGGCTGAAGAAAAACAAAATGAAGACTTTGGAGTGGCCTAGCCAAAGTCCTGACCTGAATCCTATTGAGATGTTGTGGTATGACCTTAAAAAGGCCGTTCATGCTCGAAAACCCTCTAATGTAACTGAATTAGGACAATTCTGCAAAGACGAGTGGGCCAAAATTCCTCCAGGACGCTGTAAAAGCCTCATTGCACATTATCGCAAACGCTTGGTTGCAGTTGTTGCTGCTAAGGGTGGCCCAACCAGTTATTAGGTTTAGGAGGCAATCACTTTTTCACACAGGGCCATGATGGTTTGGATTTTTTTTCACCTTTAATAATAAACACCTTCATTTACAAATTGCATTTTGTGTTTACTTGTGTTGTCCTTGACTATTGTTTAAATTGGTTTGATGTTCCGAAACACTTAAGTGTGACAAACATGCAAAGGAACAGGAAATGAGGAAGGGGGCAAACACTTTTTCACACCACTGTATATATATATATATTAATTTTAGAAAATGAATAGTGCATCAATATCATGAGGGTTAGACAAATGTGTTTGTTTGCCAATAGATCAGACTTACTTCAATCATGGCTTCTTATCGTCATTTTGTAGAGGATAATATTACCATCAGGGTATTTTTCAATGATTTTGATATTTAGTTTAACCTGTACAGTATCTGTCTCACCCTAGGCATCTACCAAAATAAAGTAACCCAGCATTTGACACCACTTCCTCTCTAATGACCCCATTCAAATGTGTGCAAATCATACATGGTTTCAAATGTGCAATCTCTGTTATTGCAGAGAATCATGGGACAGAAAATAATGCCTGGGCTGAGATTCTTTGGACAGGCCATTGCGGGGAACATTGATCTTGGGGAGGACGGACTCCCAGATATTGTGGTCGGTTCACAGGGCACTGCTGTTGTCTTAAGGTACGGATACTTATACATTTGATGTTGTTAAGTATGTTACAAGTGGTAACGCCTCACCTCTTAAAGCCAGATTACATCTTAATGCTCTGTCGTCACAACCAAAGAGTGGAACACATTGCCTGAGAATCTACAAAAAATTCTGTAAGACAATGTACAAACCAGACCTATCATCATGTACTGTCTATGGTCCACATGATAAGTGTCTACATCAAGCAACTCACTGACTTCTGAAACTAGAGAACTTCGTGAACCTAAACTAGATGTTGCAGAAACTAGAACACCAATGTGATAATAAACAAAGGCATAGCACATTTTTTGTCTCAAATGTTTCACAAACTGATTCCATAGTAAAAGTTGGGTGAAATGTAATGTTTCTTGAATATCTGCCATTCAAAAGGACCATTGACAGCCCATTAAGCAGTGTTTTCAACCAATCAGGTGTAAGGACTGTTATTGTCAAAGTGAAGGAGAGCTAAAAAATGGGACTGGGGTTTGTGTATTAGTATTCAATCATCCTATAGAAAAGTTCCGTGCAAAGTCTAATCATCAATTATTTTTTTCCCATTTTTATGAATGTCTTTCAGGTCCAGGCCCATTTTTGATGTCACGTCACGTCTCTCTTTTGAACCAAACGAGATAAGCACTGAGAAAATCGACTGTCTTGATAACCCTGAAGCACATTTACCAATGGTTACCTTAAAAGCCTGCTTTAAAATAGTACAAACAACAAAGGGCAAAGCAGGTACGGACCTAGCCCAACAATGTGAATTATTAACAGCTGCGGATACTGCACATCTTATCAATGAGTTATTTGAATCCTGCTGTGTGGCTTTGCAGCGGACTTAGGACTGAACATCTCATACGCACTCGAAGTGGATGCCAACAGACAAAGCTATCGAGGTTTCTTCAGTCAAACTGCCAAGAAAGCAAGGAATCTCACGTCTACCTACGAGCTGAGGGATGCAGACACCTGCTTCAACTACACCATCTACATGCTAGTATGGAGATTCATTCATTAATTTTCACATACTCTTTAACTATGAGCAGCTATCACGTACCATCTGTACATCTATAAATAGCATCCATGTCTTTATATCGCCATTAACGCACACAACCCTCTTTAAATCCAAGAAAGTTTTACACAGCATGCCAAGTGTATTGATTCACTTTTTTTTTTTTCGTTTTAACAAGAACAATTTAACAGTTATGAGCCATAGCCCAAACTATGGCATGTGTTCTAAGTGCTATTTATACTGTACTGTAGATCAGAGATCTTCAACAGGTGGTCTGGGACCCCCCAAGTTATTGCTTATTCTTTATTTATTTGTTTCAAAAGTTAATAAGTATGAAAATATACATAAACATGAGTCCAACATATTATTAGCAAAGACAAATCGCCCTTTTTGTGCCATCCACCGATACAGTTAAGCTTTAAGGATTCACTGTGCTACATGTCTGGTTACATTAAAACATGTATAAATATATATGTCAATAATTATTATTTTAATAGCTTAGTATTGTATGCTCCATAAAAAAGGTAAGTGCAAAGGCTTTAGGCAACCTTGTACGTTATTGTATGCCCAGTTTAATATTCAACTCAATTTAATACAATATGTAGTCGGGGGTCCCTGCTCCATCTCTCTTTCTTAATCGTAAAAGTTGAAGACCCCAGCTATAGATTCTTCTTCACTGTGTTCAATTGTGTCTTCACAGACAAGAACATTTTCTGATGATTTCCATTCAAATTTCAATGCTGGTTAAAAAATATCCTTCCCCTGCCCTTGTTGCAACAACTTTATCTGTCAAATTATCAGAAATGTATCTTGTAAAACTGTAATCCTAACTTATTATTTAACTTCATTACTAGGGGTGTCACGGTTCTCCAAATCCTCGATTTGATTGCATTTTCCATTCTAAGGTCATAGGTTCAATTCGACTGACGATTTTTAATTTTTTTTACTTTTTATTTAAAGCACAGGTTGCTATGGCATTTTTAGACTAGACTTTTATGCAATATAGTATCTGACCTTTGATCGCAATGTGCCACTACATTGTCAAATTGTGCTAGTGCCTCTACTAGTGCTGTCAGTTAAACGCGTTAACGGCGTTAACGCAAACCCATTTTAACGGCACCAATTTTTTTATCGCAAGATTAACGTTCTTTTTGGCCTAGCAAACTTTGTAGTTTTTTTCCCACATGCTGTTGCAACAACTAGTAACGTTAGAAAAACTACAACACCACACCGGATTTAGCTAGACCGGAAACAGAACAACAGGCACGCCACACACACTTGTTTGGGCTTGCGAGCCGGCCAAAGAGTAGCGACGTTACGTTTTGAGTGGATGGCGAGCGTGAGACGATGAAATGGATTCCAATAAGATTCTGGATGGAAACTTTACTTTTAAAAAGTTGCCAAATGGTTCCATTGACGAGACCAAAGTGATCTGTGGTGTGTGTGTGTGTGTTGTCGTGAACTGAGCTATCATCGCAGCACGTCCAGTCTGAAATACCACCTGATGGCCAAGCACACAGCTGATGCAACCCCCCCCGTCAAAAATAATATTTTCACCGTTTTATTGATGGACAGTGTTACATTGTGTGACAGAATGCTCCAAGTGAGAATGCTACATGTGAAATTGAACACTACAGTAGGCTATATGCCAATGTTGTTTTCAATAAAAAAAATTTGCATAAAGCGAGCCGATCCACTTTTCCATGTTGAGAAGAGCATTCAAGTGAGAAAAAATAATGGGACAAAAATAAATCAAGGGACATTTAGAATAGATAAAAAGGTGCAATTGATTGCGATTAATTACGAGTTAACTATGACATTAATGCAATTAAATGGTTTAATCGTTTGACAGCACTATTAACAACATAATGTAACAATAACATACATCTTCAGTCAATTGGAAACTTGGCAATTTGTTAATAAAGTAAAAAAGGGGGGTGGCTGCTTGACAAGCCGGCCGGCCGTGACGCGGCAGTATCTACGATTCCATTTTTTATTTATTTTTTTATTCAAAATTCAAGGTTGTGACTTAATTTGGTCAATTTTAAATCAAAATCGCGGCACCCCTTATTCATTAGCAGAATGCCTCGCTTCAACAATATGCAGATGACTTCTTTTTTTTTTTTTCTTGCAGAAATGTGTGAAAGACACATTAACTCCCATCAACATCAAACTAACCTTTTCCCAAGTTGACAGTGAGAGTGCAAGTGCTGTCCTAAACATGGACAGCATGACGCAGGCTTCTGTTCAGGTGTGTACAGTCATATGAGTCACACTGGTTTTCTGTTAACGTGGGCCCAACTCAATGTATAAGACATCAGCTTCACTTTTCAGACCCAGAAGCTTTGTCCATTATTTTTTTACAATATGATTTGTGTGGTCACCAGTGGGGGGAATGTAACTACGTGACTATTTACTTAAGTACTGTACTTACATACGTACAAATTTGAGGGACTTCTACTTTCTACTTCACTACATTTCAGAGATATTGTATTTTCACTACATTAATCTGACAGCTTTAGTTACAAGATACCTTACAAATTAAGATTTGTTTTGCACACAAAACACACACGGTTTGTATAATACGGTGTTTTATTCTAAATTAAACTACCCAACAATATATAGGCCTGAATGATTAGCCGATTAAACGCTGTTTGGATTGTTTTCAGTTTCTAAAATGTAGTAAGTGTAAGTATTTTACATTTTCCTGATGATACTTACATACTTTTACTTAAGTAACATTTTCAATGCAGAATGAGTATTTTTTAGTACTTTTACTTACAGTAAGTAAAGGATTAGAATACTTCTTCCACCACTGGTGGCCACAGGTCACAATACTTATATTTATTTGTTTATTGTGTTTCAAAGGAATCCGGTGTTGTTAACGCCATTTTCTTCTGGCCTGCTCTGGATTTACAAGCGTGACATGAACAAAAGTTTATTTTTTATTAACAGGTTCCCTTTGAAAAGCAATGTAGAAAAAATGACACCTGTATTGCCGAACTTGAGGTGGATTTCAACTTCATGTAAGTATACATGACAAGAAAAGCAACGCAACTGTAATATTAACATTATATGACCAAATGTAACAAGTACTCTCTTTCTCTTAGGACCCCAACGTTATTGGTGGGTGAAAATAAGTACTTCAACATCTCTGTAACACTGTCCAATCATGGAGATGACTCATTCTACACCAGCCTAATAATGCACTATCCTCCAGGCCTCTCCTTCTCCAAGATGACTCTTACAAAGGTGACTTAAAAGTTTAACTTCTAAATCCTGCCCAACTCGGTGACCACTTTATCCTGCACACCTGCTTTTTAAAGGGGAAGGCCTCAAGTGTTTTTTGTGTCTCAGTGACTGATGGGAACAACAATCTTATCATATTATATTGGTCCAATGTTCAGCGAGATCGCTGCAGTCGGCAGCGGCCAAACAAGCTACAAAATATAATAATAATCGGAGCCTTGTAGTGCCAAAATAAAGCACTTTTAGTGGACCAAATTGATGATTTGCCCCATAGGGTTACATTGCATTGCATTGGTTACATCTGTGGCTGCCAGCTACAGCATTCATGCTTAATACTGGACCAATTTCAAAGATTGTAGTTCTTATCAGTCATTTAGACACAAAAACATAGGAAAATAGGATCCAGGTAAAAAAAGAAACAAGGAAATTACCCTTTAAGGCTAGCAACTCAAGGCTACTCAGAAGCAACTAGCATAATACACCAGAATCGCCGACTTAACTGTAACTGTGGGTGACTTAGACGCCAGGTTTTAACAATACAGAATGAGTGGAATAAAAAGGACAATATCTCTGGTGATGCTGTGTCCATGTTGATCAGTGGAGTGCTCTTATACTTCCTGCTTTGCTCCTGTCATAATTACAATGGCCACTAAAGGGTGGAGCAGCCTTACAATACAACGTAAATATGTACAAATTACTTGTGAAGTAGTTTTTCGAGAGAGGACAGTCTCCAACAGACATTTTTACGAGCCTGGGTCCTTTTTGACAAAGCGGGACCATTGCATGCAAACTCCCATCTTAATTTGATTAAATATGGGTTTGCCTCTGATGTTTTTTGGTTTGCCTCTAATATGGCATGGTGACTAGAAGACAAACATAACACCTAAGTTCCTTAAATGTAAGATACACATGATGACCTTATCTGTGATTTGTGCTCGTCAGAATAAATCACATATTTAACGTACTGACAGCAAATCCAAAAACACACTGTCACATATCTGCACCCCTTTTATTTAAGCTGCATGTAAAACAGTTAAGATTATTCATATAAATCACAGAAAAAAGCATTCGTTACATGAACCTACACTCATTTCAAGTACATAACTACTACCAAGCTTTCTTTCACACGTTCTGCGCCCCATGCAGGATGTGTGTAGGGTGTTGTGTTTCTAATTATTTCATTCAAACGAATTCTTTTAATCTAGAGGGTCTCAGTTCTTCCTTTTTCTTCTTCTTCTTCTTAAAACAGGCAACGAGACCAACGCTCCACAACTGTCAAGCTCAACAAGGAGAACCCGAGAACACCATATGTAAAGTCAGCCCTCCTGTGTTTCGTAGCAAATCATCTGTGAGTCATTCTGCACCCTGAAGTTTCATAAATCAAGAACTGTGACCAGCTGCGTGAACCTTTAACATTTACAAACCTCTCTCATGCAGATATTATCGCTTTCTCTTTGACTTACATCTTACGCGATTGTCTTTTTTTTCTTCCTCTCAAGGCAACATTTAGAATTTCTTTTTTCATCTTGAAGGACTATGAGTGGAATGACACATTATTGATGACCATTACTGGAAAAAGGTAGCGGCCTTGTCACACACTCCGACACACAGAGCAAAGCCAAACATGTTCTCAATATTATCAAAGACAAAAATGACATATTTTATGTTTAATATTCACAAGATATGCTTTTTACATCCTTAGTGATAATACAAACAGGACCATTTCCCAGACCAAAAACATCTCAGTGCAATATGAAATCAAAATGGCAGTAGCTGTGTAAGTGCCACTTTTCACATAAATAGTATTTCTGAATCTGTAGTTCTATGAATTGCAAATTTTGTTATTTTTTCTTTACTTTTATCCAGTCTGTAGTTGTTGTTATGTTATCCCACAGTTCTCTACATATTGTGATCATCCTGTATTGGTTTCAGGAAAGAAGATCTTATCACTTATATGAACTTCACACCAGAGGATGCTGGACCGAAACAAATGGTTGTTATATATAAGGTGAGGCCGGTAATAACTATCCAACCAGTCCAAAAGCAAATTTCATCAATTTTATCAATAAAAGGTTTGGTACGTGCATGACGTCAGAGCAAGTCGGGATCAAGTCGTACAAAAATCTATCAATGGGCGGCGATGGCCCGTGATCGAGTCTGCGCAGGCCTGGCTCATCTCAAACGAGCCTAATGATACCGTTAGACACTCCTCGGCTCTGATTGGTTGCTTTCTTTATGCCTCCTTATTAGGTGCACCAGGAATTTTTTCTTTTAAATTTTTTTTTATAAAAGTTACCAATTTTAGACCTGCATTAATTTACCTGATAGTTTGGCTCCTTGGGCAAAGCTGACCAAGCACCAACCCCACAGTGATACATTATCCCCTTATAAATTGGTAAATTGGTTATGATGAACTTTGTACTGTAGTGACCAGTTGCCCATTTCCACATCCAGCAGACACAGAGCATCTTAGGATTCATTTGGAATTGGGTTTCCATCTAATATTCACTTTCCTTTTAGCTCGGTTTGGGTCTTCTCCGATTCCGGGGTGAATTAGTTACTCTGCCAAAATGTTTAGCTTTTAAAAATAGATCAACTGTCTCTCTATATTCGCAGATAGACAATCTTGGTTTCAAGGACTTTCCTGTCACTGTGTCCCTGTTCTTCCCAACTAAACTGGGACATAACTTTGAAATGACGAACTATCAAGTCTTTGTCCGGCAGGTAACTTGGCAACTGCCAGAACATGACACATACTTATTAATACTGCTGCTGTGTATAGAATTACAAAGCCGTAATGCGTACCAATTACTTTTCTTTTTAAAGAACAAAACTCAGTGCACAGGCTTTACCAACATGACATCTGATGTAAGTAAACCATAATTAGTATCAACATTATTTTTAACATATTGTGAAATTACAGATCTCTTAATGAAATTCACTGTTGCTCTTTTACAGTACTGCTTGCCAGAAAGAAATTGCAAAGTCATAGTGTGTGACAGTTTCATCCTGGAGAGTGGATCACCCATTGAGATTACACTGTCAGGAGACGTACACTTTAAGGATCTAAAACAGCATGCAATGGTAAGTAAGAGCAGCACACAGAGAGAATGCACACCACGTAAACATTGAAAGTGGAAAATATATCATTAATGCCATGCTCTTACTTTGCAGAATATTGGTTTTCTTAAAAAATATACTGGAGACACCGCAGAGGTTAAATTTAAAAGCTGGATATCTGTCGACTATGACAAGCAACGCTATGTGCTGAATTCTTACAAACAAGAGGTATGTTAATGTTTGACCACACCAATGCCATTTCAAAATACATTGCTTTGTTATTCAGGATGCCTAATTTAATCGCATTTATTAGCAACAAGATAATTTTGGTTTCACACAGAAGAGATCTAGCAACATACCAACAGAGACAACGGTAGGACCAGTCCACACGCAAACAGCGTAAACTATTTTCTCTACAAGATATTTGAATTTTAGATCCTCATTCAAATAAGCCACTTTGAAAAACCTTCTCTGCCAACAGACTGAAGTTCGTGTTGAGTTCATATGCCCCCCAGATAAAGTGGTGATCATTGCAACTGGAGTTGCAATGGGACTCTTGCTTCTGCTCATAATCACTGTCATCATGTTTAAGGTGAGAGTCGATTTTCCAAATTGAAGTTGTTCACTCCAAACCACACTTCTAACCCAAAATAAAAGTTAAGGGGGCGGAAGTAGGTCAGTCTATACGGACTAGTCTCACATTCCAGGGCAGAGATCTTCCACAGGGGGTCCGGGACCCCTAGGAGGTCCTCAGAGTTGCAGGGGGCCGCCAAATTATTGTGATTTTTAAATTAGGTTTTTTCAAGTCTTAACATGAAGCCAACATATTATTATTATTATTATCACTATTATTATTAAATCCCCACTGCTTACTGGCCTATAGGAAAGGTAGTTACTAAGGCCATCCACAGATACAGATAGTCTTAAAGATTCACGGTGCCACATGTACTGTATGTTTAACAAAAGATGATTTATAAAATCATGCCAACAATGATTAGGCTTTTTTAATAGCTTAGTATTCCAAAACTGCAAAAAAAGGTATGTAGAAAGCCTTTAGGCTACATTTTATTGTAGGCCCAGTTTATTTTATACAAAATATCCAGTATATAGTAGGGGGGCCCTGCTCCATCTCTCTTTCAGTTAAGAAGGTGAAGTTAACTGTTCCACAATACAGTAACGTGAGCTATTTAAAAAAGCTAGATACATGGCTAAACGTCATTTGCGCTTACCGGTGTATTTCCATGTGTACTTCGTCCACAGCAATCCCCACGATCTGTCCCAAAACGTTCCACTTAGAGAGGATATGCTGTGAACATATTAATTGTAAAGCTTTACAATCATTCACCAAAAGAACCAAGCAGGCCTGCCTTGTTGCACGATCCAATTTTTCTTGAAAACTTGACATTTTCAGCGTGGAGCTTGCTAGGTTGAAGGTTATCGTTTCCCGTTGCGAAGGGAGTTTGAGAACGGCAACAGACAGACAACGGAAGGCTTTATTCTGGAAAACTTTGATTAGCCTAGCAGGTACATTCAGACAGGCAGTATGAGAAAGGAATGAGACTTTTTAAAACATTAAAAGCATGTAAACATGTTCCAGTAGGAACGCAAAATACAAGAATGAACCTGAAAAAATATGCAAGATAGGTCTTGTTCAAATTTTCTATTAAATCGTTTTGGCTGTAAAATAGGTCTGTGTAGTTTGGTCTAATTTTTAGATTTTGTCTCTCTCATCAGTTGGGTTGCTTTAAGAGGAAAAAGCTTGAGTACAGTGAAGTACAGGAAGAAGAAACTGCTCTTCAGGACGGCATCCCTGCCAAGTCCCCCACTGGCACCACCGAGGGGATATGCAGCCATTCAGAGACTGACAGTAAATCTGACCAACCTTCAGAGCACCAAAGCCTCTGTGATGTGGGGGAGGCCAACTGCAGCACTGGCGCAAGTTAATTCCTAGGAGGAACTGGAATAACCATTGACATTTTGTCAAATATGCTCATTCACTTTTTTGCTGAGAGTTAGATGAGAAGACTGATGCCTGTTAAATATGAAGCTGGTGTCAGGAGATGTTAGCTTAGCATAAAGACCACAAACGATGAGCCTTGCTCTCTTTGAAGAGAACCCCACCTACCAGATCCTTTAAAGCTCACTGATTAACATGTTGAGTGTTATGTCATTTTTTTTAACCTTTGGACAGAGCCACGCTAGCCGTTTCCCTTCTTCTTACAGTCTTTATGCTAAGCTAAACCAACTGTCTCCTACTGTAGCCCCACACACACACACACACACACACACACACACGAAGAGGTGGTTTGACAAAATACTTAACTCAAGGTCCACTATTCCATTATTAGCTTTTTTTCTGGAGCTTTCAACTGCATCTCAGACACTTCCTCAGCGGGTAGTTTTTGCTCATTTATAATGGACATTTATAAACATTTATAAAGTATGGGACTTCGGTCACATGATAACTGGTGGCCAGGAAGCAGGTGGGAGATCATAACCCAAATGACAAGGTTCCACCATATAAAAAAATAAATCAAAATCACATTAAAAAAAAAAAAAACAAGGACACTGAACTAGACTGGATTAACACCATTGTATGTAAACAGCTTAATTGAGGCTACACACATACACCACAGGTTTTAAACAGAGAAGACTTACAATCTCCCCCTCCATATACAACAACCTGTTATCATATGACGGACCATACATATCTACATCAATTAGGTGGAGACACCTGAGTGAACTCTACTAAGGAAGACAGCAACGTCGGTGGAAAAAGCAGATGTTTTCTTTTGTCAAATTATAACATGGTTTCTTTTTATATTCAGTGAGCTTTTATACTAAAATTTACATGCATGTTCAGGCTGCTTTGGGATATTTTTAATGTAATGTGTGTAATGTTATGTGTTACAATGTACATTGGAAATGTAATGTAAGTTCCAAAGGTGCAACAGTCTCCCTCAACACTGGTTTAATGCCTGGTAGTGTTACAGCCAGCTTTGTCATAGCACACTTCCTCTTCCCTGCACTAGCATACAATACCCTACTCTTATCCATTAGTACTATTAATACATTTATTATTTGCATTTTAATATCCTGTAACTGTACAGGAGCATATTTATTAAGCGGACGTGAGTTGATCTTGTATTATAGCTGACTGCTTTTTAACTTTTTTTTTATTATGATCATTTGGTGGTACATTGTTAATTAGTGATCCTGCAAAACATTTGCTTTGTAAGCAGAATTTATTGAATTCTTTTAAGATTGTTATTTTTGGGGGGGAATTGTTGGCCTTTTACTTAATAGGACAGGAAAGGGGAGAGAGAAGGGGGGATGAAATGCAACAAAGGGTTGCAAGCAGGTTGGAATTTAACCTTGGGCCAATGTGGTAAGGACTGAGTCTCAGTATGGGAGGCACAATACCAAATTGGCACCTTATCATTGAACCACTGCCCTTATATTTTTGCCTCATATAATTTTTGTAGTCATTATTCGGCTCTACTCGCACATAATGCTGTCAACCCTAACCCTGTGTCAGTGTTACTATGGTTACACTCAAGACATTCACATACTTGACAGGTGGATTAGTCCATTAGTGACTAAACACAATTTTACATTTCAGCCCAGAGGGAAAAACACAAGTTCACTTTGCAGTAGTAGTTTGGCCAAAAACTACACATGTACACAGGAAATCTTATTTAAATCCAAGTGTGCTAAACTGAAAGCTCCACACTCATTAACAATGACGTATGAAATAATGTATCTGAGCAAGTTTGAGGAACTTGGAGGCATAATGAATGGATACAAAGGCAACTAACTTTTGAGTGTGTTGTTGGTGGCCAATAATAAATCTTATATAATAAGGAAATGGCTGAAGAAAGACGTACTGTATACTGTTGGATGGACAGACCTGAGAATTACTTTGGACGCCAGGAGGATCCATCTCTTGGACTAGAATTGCATATCTTTGAGATCAGCCATGTGGAAAGATTTACAGTATTATAAACAGACTTTCCACTTATATCTTTGTGTGTGTATGTATATATATATATATATATATATATATATATATATATATATATATATATATATATATATATATATATATATATATATATATATATATATATATATATATATATATATATATATATATATAGCTTTTAGATTGTCTTGTTGATGCAGTGTTGTGTTGATTTTGATACGTTTTGTACTCCCTATAGATAAAAACACCTTGATCATATTGTCTGAGATCTGAATACTTTATCAAAGTATTATCTTGTGTTTGTCATGTATCGTTCCAATGTTGGCTTGTGGCACCGGCCCCCTTTCCTGAGGGAAAAGTCTTGCGTTTTCCCCCGGGACACGAACGCCACACCCCCTCTTGAAATAATACAGCAGCAGTCGATACGAATAACATTGCTTTCATTTTCCTAACTATATGTACAGATGGTTCATGAGAACAGCCTGATTCACTACTGAATCTGATAGAGAATTCATTTTTATTAAGTCTTTTATTCATCTTATTTCCTTGTAGTAATGTCTTACAATAGTTTAACCTTTATGCTCTTTATATGCACATTTAACAAACTGCTTTTCTATGCTTATCATACGCACGTTTAAGATTTATGTTTCTCTAAGTGCAGAAACAGTAAACGTCTCACTGCAGCAAATCACAGGTTGTAAATATCTTTAGGGCCGAGGTCATTCAAAGTACATGTCACCCAGGCGCCTGCACTTTGCCCTGGTTCTCCTAGGATAGCCATCACAAAGCATTCCTCATGTATCAACAACTGTGAATCTGTGTGTGTGTTTTGAATAAATAACGACTCTCTGCAGAGAAACGTTCGAAGTTCCCCGAGAGCGATGCTGGAGAAAGGTTGCTCTCGTGCGTTCTTCCCCTTTGCAATAGTCTATTAACTGCTCATTGCCGTCTGCGTCTCGTTTTCTTGCTTGACCGTCTTTGATTTAATAAGTTTAAGTGTCCTGAACCTGACAGAATCCAATGAGGTTATGCAACCATTAAAAATCATAAGAATATATTAGTTTATCAAATGTATTTTTTTACTGTAATAATTCAATTTTTTTGCAGTCCAAATTAGCAAACAAATCCAACAAGTGTAGGTACGTAGGCAGGTCAGAGGCAGACAGAGGGTCTGAAAACCGGAAGAGACTACAGGCAGGATTTGTGGAGCAGAAACAGTACTTGATCAGGATCTTGAAGCAGTGGAACATAATGGCATCATTGCAACTTTGACAATCGGGCAGGAAAGAGAGAAAGTGTCTCCTATAAATGCGTTAAGGAACAATTAGTCTTGCACTGTCAGACCTTCCTCCACAGCGCTGCTAGCTAACTGTCTGGATTTACCCTGCAGAGATCTGAGGAGCAGTTAACCATAGTCCTCAAATCCACCAGGAAGGTAACGGACATCCGGCCAAAAAGAAGGACATCTTGCGGAATTTCCGGCAGCAGTGGAGCAATCCTGGAAGTGGAATGTTGTCGATATAGACTACTCTTTACTCTACGTTGCCATTGTCGGTTTCAGACCAGCAATGGATAAATGGTGTTTTTTTTAAAAGATTTCATAAAGAATATGCACATTAGTTCTTTTTTCTTGCCGAAATGGGTAACAGACATCACCAATCAGCATCGAAGTTGACAATGAGAGCGCTAGGGCCGTCCTGAACGTGGACAGCACAACACAGGCTGTTGTTGAGGTATGTACAGTGACGGGGGGAGGGGGGGGCAATACATTATAGTGGCTATACTATATTGATCCACAGGCGTTAAGTACGGATCTCTTTTATTATATATGCGTTGGTCATTTTGTCTGCTTGACAATCCAATTATAAAATTAAAACAGATGTTGACAAAGTTTCCTTTTGGGGACATCATTTGAAATTGGGAAAAATTAGAAGTTAGAAAAAAGGTTATAAATTACTGCTTTTCTTTTATTATGTACAAAGCCATGCCCACTACAAGGTTATGAAGTGTTGTGATGACTATTAAGTTCTAAACTTTGTTTAATACTATTGTCTGGATAAATCTAAACAAAAAAGAAGCAGTTTGCCTTTTACCAATGTGGATTTTATTTGTTCTGTGTGCATGAACACTTTTTCACACTTTTCTTGCTTTCTGTTTTTTTTTTTCAAGTGACCTGAACAAAATAAATAACTGTTTTACAGGTTCCTTTTCAAAAAGCAACATTAAGAAATTGAGTTGAACTTGAGATGAATTTCAAGCATGCACATAAGACAAAAGAGGCATGCTTGGAAGGACAAGAACTGAAACTTTTAAATTAAAATTTTAAATTAGAATTTAAAAAAAAAAAAAATGAAGCAAAAATAATTATATTATATTGCTCTTCCCCAGTACTAATATGGGCAATTGTTTGTGCAATTACACTACACTGACTTCTTAAATGTAAGATCAATGCTAATGCTCGTGGTATAACCCTCTGCAGCCGCCTCACTCCTGTCTCACATGTTCAGGCCCAACAGGTCAACAAATCTTTCAAATCATTCATAATCCAGTCAGTGTATATCACAAACATCCCTATGTACATATAAAGCTAGTGGCATTGATGAATTGTACTAATTTTTTGTTTAACTTCTCTACAATAGATGGCATCAAAGGAAAATATTTTAAGTCCTTTTTTGTATTTCTGTTTTCAATCAAAAGATTAAATGTCTAAAAAAAAAATCTTAAATTACTATTACTGCACATTTGAAACAAAAATGGAGTACAAGAATTTGTTGTTTATTTGTGGTAACATAGATCAGTGTTTAAAATATGTTTAGCATTAGAAGTAGTAGAATATGCACACAAAAAATAAAAATACAAAGAAGCCTGTAGACCTTAAATATAGAACAAGGTTTAAATGTGTGTGCTGCTATAACATGATTTTCATGACTGGCAAGATTAATCAAGATTATTAGTGTGATTTAACATAAACTCAATCCATCTGTAATGTCCGAAGTCGAAAAACTTTTAAGTCTTAAAAAGTCCTTAAGTGGTTTGGCCACCACGTCCCCATTTACCCACTATCCTTCCTCTGATGTCTTGGTCACGTGTGATGCTGCATCAGCAGCACCACTGGTCTGCGTGGAAAGTTATGAGTGACAATGTTTCTTCACCTGTTGCATCCAAGGAGATTTGTGGCGTCTGAAAGAGACGGCTGGTGCCCTGTTGACTGTGCAACTTTTTTCTCAGTGGACAGCTGGACTGTGAATCTTGAGTCTGACGAGGAGATAACAGACAATAACAGGAAAACATGAGAAAGAGGCACAAAATTATGAGGGGCCACACTATCCAGAAAAAAGATTTGGGGACTGTGGTGCACCTTTCTTTGGCTGTTGCCATTTTTAACACCGTCTTTTTGGGCTTGTCATCTCCGTACATTACAGAGTTTTCCCTGACATAAGGTTTAGGGGCAGCACCTAAGCCAAATTAATGTATCTTAGTCCATAGTGAGTTGGTTTGGGAACTTGAGGGTTGCAAGGTTCAAGTCCCTGTACAGACCAAAGTACGGAATGTGGATTGGTAGCTTAAGAGGTGCCTCCTGGGCACTGCCAGGTGCTCTTGGCAGGCACCGTAACCCCCAACTGCTTAGGGCGCTGGTCCAGCACTGGCAGCCCACTCACTCTGATACCTCTCCATTTGTGCATGAATAGGTCCTGAGTCCTGTGTGTAGTGATTACTAACAAAACAGAGTGTAAATTGTAACACCTTAAAATGTCTGAAATCAATTCGATACCAATGTGATCACAAAACAGCATGTGACGTCATTACGCACAGGTTTTTAATTCGCTTTAAAGCCGTTGGATGGAAACACACTTTCACCAGCTTTATTTTTTACAGATAATTTAATTGACAAGTGGATGGAAACTTGTCTTATGGTGAAGATTAATGTGCTCTACAAAAAAAGCCTCGCCGTTATGAATGTTTTGAAAAACTCCTAAAAGGCTCCTCCAATTGCCACCAGATTCTCAGTGAATCATCTGTGGATCAAGCTTATTACAAGTTGTATAAAGCATGTCCATATCTCAATTACTTTTCAAGTTATTGAGCATTTTACACAAAGTTGTCAAATAGTTACAAAGCTTGCAGGATAGGTTTTATATTTTTTTTAATTTTCTCTCACGACCGCTTCCCGCTGCCAGGGTTACAACTGATAATATACTAGTCTAAAGCAACGACAGTTTATGAAAAGCCAAAGTGTAATTATGGTCAGCTTTTTTGCCAGCTCTCCTTCCTGAGTTTTGCCTGTAATACCATGTCCGTGCATGTTCTTCATATCTATGTAGATCTGTGTATCTATGTTTGCTGTTTCTATGTAAAATATGCGGCTCTGGTAGATGTTTGCGATTGGTCAAGCTGTGCAAACACCGCCTCTTTCATGTGAATGTGCGTGCCGCTAGATTTGGAAACCCTGGGTTGATTGAATTAGTTGTTAGCCACCATCGTGACACAGCTTATGTGGGACCACGGTTGTTGGGGTTAGGTTAAGCCAGGTGACTGAAAGAAATCCAGGGCATGTTGATCTTGATTTGTAGTACAGGCCTCAGGATGACCAAATTTGGTTTATGGCTATTATTTACAGATTTCTTCAACAGGAATGAATAGGGCACATACCTGGAGGGACACTGTCCTGTTGCTCACCATCCTGTTGGTACGGGCCCAGGCACAGAAAGAGTGTTTTCAGAACTGAATTTGAAGTGGCTTCCACTGAAGATCCCACTAAATGAGACATTGACATATTTCAGTAGTACAAATCAGCATTTCACACTATTGTTTGTAAGCAGTGAGTAGTACGCCTTTACTTTTGTGGGATGAGATGTTGGGCAGCGGCTGATGAGTATGGGTCGCAGATGGACTGTTGGCAGGAGTTGGACTGGTAGACATCTCACTGTGAGAATTGGACACAAGGCTACAGACTGTATACACCAGCGGCTTTGTCGGTAGATTCATATTCTCTGTTGAACTGTCTTCATTTTCTATTTTAGGGTTAGGAGAGAAGTTGGGGGATCTTGAGGCATGAGGGATTTCTTTGACATCAGTTCTAACCTGGCATGGGAGAGGCATCTCTGAATTAGAAGCCCTTTGTTTGGAGTTTGATGAATGAGATGCATTATCAACTAACTGGCCTGGCGGTTGAGAATGGGAGGAAGTCTTTGAATAGTTTGTTTGAGGCCGAATGAAAGGGAGAGGAGCAGTAAAAAGGCTGCGGAAGGACTTGGCAGATGCTTTGTCGAGTTCAACCGCACTTTCAACACAATTACCTCTGCAATCTGCGGACTGAGGAGCAGGAGAGGAAGATTGAATTAAGCCTTGAGGACAAGAGGAACTGGTTCCAGAACTGTCTACAGGCTGCAGCGTGTTAGTAATGGGACTTGCGAAAAGGCTATGAAAGGGTCTTTTCAGGGTCTTTTTACATCCAACTGCCAAATCACCACAATGGGCCATTTTGCTGCTGCAATCTGCTGTGATTTCGGCTGAATGATGCTGTGTGCCAGGTTTAAGGCCAGATGGTGCCTTTTTGGAGTGCAGGTGGATCTTAGTGGGTTGTTTTGCTGCAAAATAACTGGCAGAGTTTGCAGAATCACTTGTTTTAGTTGAACAGGTGACAGATCCAACAGGAAAGGCGGCTCCACCTTTAAACTCTGTGAAACCTGAGGAGGGACAGAAAGGCTTTGAGGCTTCGGAGTCAGATGCCAGAACAGAGAGATGTGGCCTCGACTGTGTAGGTTGTTTTGAAGCAGATGTCTGACAGGGGGGGCTTAAAAAAATCCTTTTGCAATTAGCGCGTCCAAAAGGAAGAACACCTTCACTTTTACAATTTAGAGAGCATGTAATATCCGTAGGCTGGTGCATGCTTCCTTTCATATCTCCTTTGTCTTTGGAGGACGCAGCCACCTCTGCCACATTAACAGGAAAATCCAGCAAGTCTGACTTGACTTTATTAGGCGCTCTTTGGGCCACTTTCAGAGATTCTAGCATATTGCTACCTTGTTTCATGTAATCCCTAGAGGACAAAGTGGGACTAGGGCAGGTCCCTGAAAACAGTCCAGTGTGCACGTCATGGAATGACAGGCTCTTGAAAATTTTCTCCTGGGGTTTGTTCACTTCATTTCTGGTATTTAGCGAATACAAGCCGCTCTCATTTTGGGTGTCTGAGCTTAGCAGAGGACCAGTGCTCTCTTCAAAGTCAGTGTGTGTGGTATAGGATACAGAAGTAGGAGAGGTAGGTGTGTGGCCAAATGTAGAACTTCCGGCTGATTTACAGGACCTGAGAACGGCATCTACAGAGTAGGGAACATCGCTTTGGTTTGCAGAGCCTGAAGTGCAATGAGAAGAAGAGCGTGTGCCAGGTTCTGGAAGTCCTCGCGGTGTAAAGAAACTAGGAAAAGGTTTGGATAGTTGAGGTCCAAGCACTGCTGCAACTGAATAACAAACTGGCTCCTCGTGATTGAGGTCACTTGACGGGGGGACGTCGTGAGAATGAGTGGCGTCTGTTGGATGTCGTGGGACAGCTTCCTCCATAATGTCAGACAGTTCTTCAGTCTGACAGAACAAGGTGTCCTTCTCAGCATTTGCACTGTTGTAAAAGTTAGGCCTGAAAAATAAAAGCAGGATCAGCATGCTAGTGACTGAATGTTAATGACTACTATCAATGTTTTAGTACATAAGACTGGTCTTGTTCTTAAAACCGCTTTTTAAAAATGTCTCTGTCTCATCTCGGACTTGACCACATATTTACTTGGCCTAGTCTCAGTCTCAAATGAAGAGGACTCTGGATTTTTTTTTAAGCAAGCCACAACAGCAGGAATATCACTAATTTGCCTGTGTATGGTCTTAGTTATGTTTTAACATAGTTACTGTGATTGGATGTAAAACTTCCTGCTTCAAATGCAACCAATAACTCATTTCCCCAGTTGTTTGGTCTTGTCACACATGGTGATGACTTGGTCTTGACTACAACACTGACTCATTCAATCATTACACTGATTTACAAGATCACAGTGATGAGTTTAAGTCACACGCATACCTGATTGGTTGTAGGAGTGTGTCAGGGGTCCTATTTGCTTCTATAATTTCGGACTCATTTGCGTTGTCTGGCTGTGCGGACGACTCTTGTTCAGCAAGTTGTTGTTGTTGTTGTTGTTGCTGCTGCTGCTGCTGCTGCTGCTGCTGTTGTTTTTGTTGTTCATAGAGCTCATTGTCCCGTTTTAATGTCTGCAGTAAGAAGAAGAATTGTCTCCACCACACATAAAAATACATAGTATACAAAATACTTTAACATCTTCTTGAGCCAACTTTTACATACACACCTCATTCAACAGTGGGTTAGTAACATCATTTAGTGGCTCATGGGAAAACTTGCAATCTGCTCCTTGAGTACATTTTCCATTTCTGTGGAAGAACTTGCAAGGAAAGGACTGTGCAGCTTTAGTAAAAGGAAATAATACATGTTCAACAGCCTTTAGTTTCTGACTAAACTACCAATCACTGCAATGACTTCAGGACAATTTATGAAATTATTGCTGTTCAACCAAAGGATATTATGCATGTATGGGCAGCTCTCCTGTTTTGTGCAGTGGCCTTGGATGTAGAATTTGCACACTTCTTTGATGAGATCGTTGTAACCCTGAATATGCTCCAGTTGGCATTCGTCAGCCTGTGTGCAGTAAAGGCAGAAATCAACGCTAGGACATTAAGGTGGGAGTTATAACACTCAATAAAAGGCCAGATTAATCTGACAAGTTTTATCAATTTTTACAAATACTATAAATTTATATACACAGTAAACAAAACTTGCCTTGATGCACCTTCCATAAAGGAAATATCGACAAACTAACCGGCCATCCACCAACACAGCATGCTGGACCTTGAACTCCTGTGTCATTAACCTTGGACGTTTCACTTGGACGCCCTAAGAGGAAAAAGGAGTAAAACAATAACATTTACATTTTGATTATGATTAATAAACAGTTTGAGGGTGTTATTTTCAAGCTAGTATTGGGTCACTCTGTTGTGTTAGTATGACTTTGTCTGCTTAAAAGGCTTTTGAATCATAAGGCCATTTACTGTTACCTCACTTAATGTAAAAACTGTATCCTCAAGTATCAAAAGCATTTTAGCCCTTATGCTTGTTTATCATACTTTTTGCCATTGTTTTGACAGTATATAGTTGAGAGGCAGACAGGAAGCAGAGCAACAGAGCTTAAGCGTGATTTATGGTTCTGGGGAGGCTTCACGCAGAGCTTTCGCCGTAGCCTACGTAAGTTGCCTTGAGTTTATACTTGTGCGTTGGTGTGCGTCGATCTTAGCAGAGCCGGCATGGGTGTGTGTGTAGGGAGTGTGTTGGTAGAGCGAGTGAGAGAGCATATTTTAAGTTAGGGATGCTGAAAATTTTTTGAGAGAGACATTTTCAGCCAAAGTCAACCACCACACTGCATCCATCACAATGAAAAACAAAAACAAGAATGAAATCCAAAATCCAAGACAGGGCAAAACTAGGCACAAGTAACGCAGGATATAGGCACAAAGCTACGACAATGGTATAGAATAGGCTTGCTACAAGCTCAAACACTGAGCAACCAAATACAAACACATCACTGGATTAAATTAAATCAAATCAAGTTAGCTGCCCCGTCGTCTGTTGCTAGCAGGGTCGCTGTGGGAGTGACAGGTGGAGAGTTGGTGCAGCTGCTACTTCTTTCAGTTACAGTTGCTGGGTTTTCTGACTCAGGTCTATTAGGCTTTTTAGCCTGCGACTGATTTATGAAGAAATCCAAAATGTGCTTTCGTGCCATGTTATAGGCAAGCTAACTAGTAGCAACTCTAGAGTCATAGTGAGAAAAACAAACTGTGTTAACTCTCTCCTTGATCTCATTATGTTTATGGAGAAGGAAAACCAGGAAATAAGCAGGGGGAAATGCAACACTACCAAGCCACGGCCAAGAAAGAAGTGCACGTCAGGCTATGGCATAGGTACGCACGTAGCCACGGCATAGATTTTACACATAAGCATAAATCACGTTTTACAAGCCAGATTTAAACTTGGGACCATCACTCCAATTTTTATCCCAAAATGACTGATTGTAACACCACAAAAGCAGGTGGCCATAATGCAAATGTCCTTTCATTCAACAGGTTAGGATTTATGGATAATTTCTATCCTGAAGGGCACAGCCAAGTGTCTTGCTTACCTGCTTGTCATTTTTATTTGTACTGTCTCCTCCATGTTTCGTCCAAGTAGGTCTAGTCTGATGGTTTCCACCTCTATTGGCAGGTCTCCATCGATCCTTCTGTTGGTGCGAATTTTTCTGCCCATCTAGATTCATTTTCTGCTGTTGCTTATGGTTATTTTTAGTTTTGTAATTCTGACCTTTGTGACACATGTTATTGTAACCATGGTTATGCATCACTTTTTTGGTGAAGCCAACACTTGAATGTCCGTTATCAGTGTTATGCATATGGTAGTGTCTGGCCTTGGAGTCATCGTCTTTAAAGGATGCAGCATTATACCTGGTTGTCTGGGCTTGGTAATTTTGCTTCTGTGAAAAGAAAATGCACAAAAATCAATGTCAAGGACATGACTGTTAATATTGTGAGATTTAACCCAATCTTTTCCAGTTTGGCAAGTCCACAATACAAATAGATGTTGCACAGACAAGCACCACAAACCCCATACAATTTAATTTAGATTTACATTCAGATGCAAATAGACAAATAAAACCAATGCTGTCTAATATAACCTTCATACAATAAAAGAGGTACTTATTAAACATTTGAAGGCTGCAGTTTATGGGGCTGTTGAATTGCATTGCGTTGTGTTATAGTGGGGGGTGTTACTAATAGGGATGCACGATATGAATGTTTTCCGCCGATACGATTAGCCCTAATTACATACTTTAAGGCAAAACGTATTAAATAAGTTCATAACCTGTAGTTTATGCACCCCTGATGGTAAGACAGGCTAAGATGTAGTGAGCAAAGAGGGATAATTTCCTGCTTGACAGAATGAGCAACCCTAATTTAAAATCAGTTAGGCCATCCTGATATATATTTCCCCCCGCACAGAATGAGCTACCCGTCTTTTAAAGAGGTAGTAGGCCATTCTGATAGATATTTCTTACCTAACATAATGAGGAACCCTACGTTTACTACATTTACAGATGAAGTAGGCAATCCTGATGGACATTTCATTCATATTTATTATACAGGAAAGTTAAAAAGTAACATTACAGTATAAACGGGCCTCACTCAGTTTAAAAACTGTTTTTTAGCAGGTTCTTATTCTGCAGAAACATTGAAACATTTATACAGGACTTTGATATGGACTAGACAAATAAAGACAACAATACAGTTTTGGGACATAAGGACAGAAACATTTATACAAGACATCAGCATGGGTTAGACAAATACAAACTGTGCAAACAAGGCTTGGACAGTACATGAGCAATTAATGTGTGCAAGTGTAACTGTTAATAAGGAGCTGTTTGTATGCCTTTTTGAAATATGTAATGGATGATATCGTTCTATGAGATGTCATTCCAAATCTGGGTGTATGCATAGAAAAAAAGATTTCTGACCAAAGTCCCTACCTAACAGAATGAGCTACCCTACATTTACTACATTTACAGATGGAGTTGGCCCTCCTGATTGATATTTACTGCCCGACAATGCTCATCTACTTTTAAAATTCCATAGCTCTGACCAAACCAAATCTAACTGACTGTTTATGGTGTTTAGCATTTTGCTAAGAATTCAAATTAAATGCTTTTTCCCTAACTTCCTGCCGACTCAGTTAGCCTGGCCACTCAAGGATTCCAAATGTAATCAAAGTAAAACACCTAGGAAAAAAGGTGGAGAGGATGAGTTTCAGCTAGCAAGAACATACGCTATGTGATGCAAACTTAACGACGTAATAACACAGTTCAAGTTCATCTTACCTTTCTATAAGAGCCAGTCAGCTCATCATGGGCTTTCCTCTTTCTGGCATTGCCTCTTTTACCATTCTCTGTCTCGTTCCTGCAAAACAAAAGTGAGTTTGTAATGCAGATGAAGGCCATTAAAACGAACTGCTCCCTCGGTCACATCAAAACTAATGGCCAACTATCGTTAAATAACGTTACCTGCGTGTAAAGGCAGGTTGACCGGCGGGGCTCTTCACGCCTTCTTCGACAGCAGATAGTCTCGTGAACAGGTTTGCGAAAGCCATTATATGTGCCTAGTCATTAGCTAGCTAGTTATTTGTGTGTTAATGTAGAAAAATTAGCACGCCACTTATAGCAAGAGGATGTGACCACCCAGTCAGAAGATATAGAAGTAAAAACAGAAAACTTTTAACAGCCACCTGGCAACGGGGATGCTCGTGATAACAAACGCTGTCTCGCGCCCATAAAACACTCCCAATAAAACACCGCTGCCTTACTCTTCCCTACGTGTTACCTATCCTAACCTGTTTTCTGTTCAAGGATGACGTGCCAAAACATATTCTAGTTCGAGTTGCAGGTAAATGTGGTTCCTATTTGCTCACTACCAGATATAAGCATGTATGTATAATAACACGAGCTCACTCAGTCGCTTAACCTCTTGTTCCGTGTTTGAGACAAACGTCACTGGACTCTACCAATTATAGACAGAGGGGGGTGACAACCGTATGAGAGAGAAGACCTTTCTTTAACTGTCTATGGAGAAGACAGAGACCATAGACTGAAAGAGATCATATACTGATTATATATGAACGGTCTATGGAAGAGACCAAACAGGATTCTACCAAAATATAGACAGAGGGGGGTGAAGACCATAGAAGAGAGAATAACTTTCTTTAACTGTCTATGGAGAAGACAGAGACCATAGACTGGAAGAGACCAAACGGAGCCATCTAGTGGTACAGTTTTGTATTGTCTAGTATATGATGTGTGGAGGCTGGGGTGGCCCCATAGACTGTTCCAGTCTATAGGTGGCCCTTACAGTTTTGTTAGAAAGTAGGCTAGGGTCACTTCAAAAGCATTCACTTTCTCCATATTTTTACCTCCATTGTTCTTCCTAAAGTTAAAGACACTTACTTTATTATAAGAACATACCATGTTGCGGATTTTCATAATAAAATGTTGTTATGGACTTTTTTCACACTTCTTTTGTGATGCAGCTCTGGGTTTGGTTAATGTAAGGACTTAATTATCTCTTTTAATAGCTAATATTCCAGTGTTTGAATGTACTGACCAAATAAAACAAACTGTCTTGCCCAAAATTCTACAGGCTTCAATAATGACTTTAAATTATATATTAAGTTTCTTTCAAAGTGTATTAATTAAACATTAAACACTAGGAAACTAGGCCTACATTGTCTTATATCTCAATAACTATAACTTTGATGGCTATATTAAATGCTATTTTATCAGTGCCTTTTGTTTTGGAAGACTTGACTCTCTTTGTTGTCTTTGACCCGCCACCTATGTTAAGTGATTACTTTCTGTTTATTATTGTATTTCCCAATATACATAGTACATGTTCCTTGTGAAAATTAATGGTTGTTGTGATGAGTGTTGTCATGTAAAGTATTCGCCGTCATGTCTCCTTTTGAAATTCTGAAATTTAGCCAACAAAAGTGCCAAGTTTACTAAAAATCTGGAGGTCTGTCTTGTCACATTAGAATTATCTTCATTTGCTGTTTCCCTTTGATAATAAAAAAAATAATAATAATAATAATAATAACTTGACATTTGGGTACACACTTTCCATGATCACTGATAAGTTGTGGTGTGGTAACACAATAGTCACAACAAAGTCTCACATTCAAATACTTTAGCAAATACCATGATATATATATAGTTACAGGAAAAGTTCAAATCAATGAAAAGCCTACACTTTCAAGCATGCACAGTGCACCAGATAACTCCAGATAATTCATATTTAGTCATGCTTTTATGATAAGAAAACAAAAAAAAACCTGCTTTTGGACACACGGAGACACACACACATACTTACATACACACATATACACACACGCACACATAGAGTATTTAGACTCAGTTCTTCTCATTTACAAAATCATTGTATCACATTGACCAACACCTGTGTGGTTGATGCATGAAATGCTGTTATGAGTTAGTTTGGAGGTTCCCGTAGCAAGTGCTACCAGATGTGGGATGTGTAATAAAGTGTTTTCATTCATTTTCTATAATGACAGACCATTTGCACATGAATTTAACTGAATTGAGAAACCAGGAAGCAGAGCACAGAGGGTCTTGCTCTTTGATTTTAAAGCTAATCCACGCTCTCCCGTTCACTACTCTATGTTAATGTTAAGAAAGATTAACTTTTAAATGAATGGGGATTAAAATGTAATTGAATCCCCTTGACTGAAAGGTGACCACGTACACTCTGCCTCTTATTAATCAGCCAAGAGTGATAAATGCTCAGATATGTCGAAAAAAAAAAGAGATAGAGGCTGGACTTTGTTCTTCCACATATGTGGCCATCCCTTTGTCGGGGCTCAAAGTTCAGGTCACGCACACAGTTTCAATATTGCCAATGTGAGTGTGTTCCCTCAGTTTCTGAAGTCTAACTGTTCATGTGGAGCTGTGTGAGCTACAGAATGACACGTTGGGCCCTTATTGCTCCCCTCCTGCTCCTGCTGGGCCTGTTCATCCACTGTGCAGTCAGTCAAGAGACTGAGGACCCAGCTGCAACACCACCAGCACCGGGCCAGGCCGCCAATGGCACGCAGGCGGATGACGAGGACGCTGAGTGGGGATTGAACTCCCTGCGAGGCGGCTTTGAGTCAGTCAGCGGATACTTTGACTCAATGCTAGAGTTCATGGGTGGACGTGATGGAGTGTGCCAATACCGCTGTCGATATGGTAAGCTGAATAATAATGATGTTGATCAGCCAGTGGAATCCACCATTGGCATTTTAATTTTGGATGATATACCAAAATATGGTATACATTGTAATCTTAACTGAAAGGAGGAAATGTATTACAGTTTCCGTTTGGCATTGATAGCGGTGGAAAGGGTGAGGGTTAGATTAGGGTTGGGTATCCTATGCTGTTTTCACCCCATTAACAACACAATTATTGGACAGAATGCAAAATACTTCCTTCTTCTTGGAATCAAAATTGTCAAATTTATAAATATCGGCAACAAGTATTTTTCCTTGTCTAAAAAATACATATACAGTAAATGCTCCTGTGTTGCTCTTTATTAAATTAGCATTAAGTATGGTTACTCAAAGTATACTAAATGGATAATACATTCATATTACAACATAGACTAAGTGGTTATACAATAGTCTGGACATTTCCTGTGTGGAACAAAAATGCAACAATGTAAACCCAATAAATAATACTGACACTTTACCCATGATAGAATTAACTTCTTATCATCTTTGTTATCATTTGGAAGAGGGCCTGGAAATGGACTGTGACCCCAGCACTATAGGAGAGGTTTCATGTGGTGACTGGTGGTGAATGTGTCTAATAACTTGTGAAAAGATATGAACCAAATAAGCAACCTTTGTTTCTCTATGTGCAGACATGGATCTACTTTTTAACCCACATGGTTATCAAACCAGCCAGCACTGGCTCGCTGTGACCTACATCTGATATTTTGCTTTGCGTCCCCTCTCAGGTAAAGCTCCTGTGCCTCGTCCTGGCTACCAGATGCCAGAACCTGATGGATGTACCTCCTACTTCTTCGGTCTTCCTATTCCAGACGGGGTATGCTTCTTCTGTCCATTCAGGGCAAATTGAGTGGATTGATCCAACTTGGAAATTTAGTTGATGCGGGTATTAAAAAAAAAAAGTTTAAGTTATAAATATTTGCTTTGGACCCTCCCTTTGACTTAAGAATTGCAACACCCTCTGCTCTATATCTCAACTTAGCCACACTTGAAAGCTTATCATGCTAACGGAACAATGCTTTTTACACAATTAACAATTGCCAGAATTATGGAAATCATAACAAATGTTTATTGAACATTCAATCTTCTGTCTATTGTTGAACTAAGAGCTCCTAAACAGTTATTACCACTCACACAATAATGAGTGAACAGGGGCACAGAGGTTCTTAGTATTGTACTATTTTTGCTTCACCAATTAGCAGAACAGACTGGGTTAGGCTGAACTAGCATTATGTTTTGGTTAGTTAAATAATGGCCAGCTCCTTAAAGATCTAATATTCATGTCTACTGTTTCTTATTAAGACTGACAGTATGATTCTACCAGCTACTGGTTAATTGTGGAGTGAAAAAATCAAATTCCCTGACTGTTGTGTCTCTGCATTGTGTCAAAACACTGCTTTATGGACCATGGAACAAACACAAAAACATTTTTTCAAATGAATTATTCTTTGAAAAAACAGTTTTTTAAAGGAAATCTCACGGGACAAAGGTGAAAAAAATATATAAAACTGGGGGGTTAATATTTTAACCCCCTACCCCCTAATAATTTTCATTCAGTTCCTAAATATTCATAGAAGTCTTCAATTGACCGAATAATGGAAGCAGTTTTTAGTGTACAGCCAAAATAACCACCTGTAACCCCCCCTTTGCATACTAACACATTAATCACCTCTGTTGTGTACCAGATGGACATGGGCATCCCTGCCATGACCAAGTGTTGCAATCAGCTGGATATGTGTTACGACACGTGCGGCTCCAACAAGTACCGCTGCGACTCCAAGTTCCGCTGGTGCCTCCACAGCATCTGCTCTGACCTCAAGAAGAGCCTTGGCTTTGTGTCAAAAGTTGAAGGTTAGTTATGTTTTTAACCGTTATTTCAAGGTGCAATCATTTATATATTCACAAGTCTTTCTACAATACACAGTATGCCTCAAGTACAATATCACAACAATGTGAAAATCTCAGGTGCAATAATGTCTATATTCAAGTAGTTTGTTTCCAGTGCACTTTTGCAATTCTAACTTTATCTACAGCTGTGTTGTCTTTATTTTGTTTTCCTACTTTATAGTTCATTTTATATTTCTATAGCTTTATATTTGTTTTGTATTTCTTATATTTTTGTAGAGCGGACTCGGTCTGGGGGCGGGTTGGTCGAAAAGACAGCAAGAAGTTATAGCAATATGGTTGTCTAGTCTGATATAGAAAATAAAGCGTGGTCTGACACTGGCATAAGAGCATCACACAAAAATTCCAATGTACCTGTGCCAAATTGCAATAAATATTGATTCTTTTGTATTCTATCCAGGGCAGGGTCACTGAGCCGATCCCCATTTTTCACCACTATTCTGTCTCAACTTCACCTTTAACAATTCAACAACTGCGACTACGGGCACGGCCTGGGTTGACGTACATAAACCCACTATGGGACAGCTGAAAATGATGTCATGATGACCACTTGTGATACTTATCAGTAATCTCTAAAATGCCCTGCTTGAAATAAAAACACGTGGTCATGGAAAAGTTCCCTGCTGGTCTGGGGACCTTTCAGAAGCCCGCATCTCTATCATGTTCTAATCGTTATAAATGTACACTTAATGTAATGTAATGTATAAAACCCTTTTGAAGAGGTCCAAACGTCCCAAAACAAATCGCCTAATATTTAAATGAAAAGAATTCTTGAGATCGCTATACAAATGATTTTAATGCCCAAGTGCTTAAAATTCATTGATAATTCAATGTACTTGCTTATTAACTTGATGTTGAGTAAATCTCAGAAAAGGTTGAACAATACCTTCTTTTGTGCGTACTCTGAACAGCATTGTGAAGGTGTGCTCCAAAATAATTGTTCAGCAGAGAGATTTGATTGTTTCTTTGGGAAAAGCATGTGGTCCAAAGACATTATTGACCAACAATGTCCATATCCTGTGTATGTAGGTTATTATTTTGGGCCCGTTGACTGTTAAAAACTAAAGTTGTTTTGAACTTGGACTTGAACTACTGCTCTGTACTGACTGCCATTCCTGTTTTTGTCACATTCTCTCCTCAGCATGTGAAACTGTAGCAGACACGCTGTTCAACACAGTGTGGACTCTGGGCTGCAGACCCTACATGAACGGCCAGAGAGCGGCATGCTTCTGTCAGGGAGAGGAGAAAGATGAACTTTAGGTTCGAGCGGGATCCACTCTCCTATTTATAACAGTATCAACTACAGCAACACATCAGCAGATGTGAGTCATGGTGTTGCAAAGACTTGTGACTACTTGAGTAATTTATTTGGAAGGTATTGTTCTGCTTTTGTTCAAAGTCATTTTTTTTTTTTTTACTTTGCAGCAAAATGTAGACGACACTGTTGAAAGTTCACGTTTGTGTATTTGATTTTAGAGGTGCATCACTGCTGTCTGTAGTGTTGGTATTAGCACCAATACTGTTGGCAAAGGCATATGATTTTGGAAAAGCAAAACATATCTGTGGTGTGACCTTCACTTTACAACCCTTGTGCTTCATACTTTGGGTGTGTTATCATAGCCTATTTAGGATAGTCTACCGTATGAATAAATGTTATTGACACATGAATGAAAACGTGAATGTGATTGTTTCATCTCATTGTATACTACTGACAGCATTCATTACCCAGAAGTCCTCGGATCAGTACATTGCATTAGCCAATCAACTTAGAGTACTTATAAAAAATCAACATGATCTTAAATTTCATTATTAATCCTACAAAAGAAAGTTGGAAGGAATAATAAATGGAGAGAATACTATGTTATTATTAACAACAGTGGACACGTTGGTCATGTTCTGTTTATTCTGAGAATTTAGGGGGGAGTTTACATTCAACGTTCTGATAAATTACTGTTGTAGTAACTGCAGCTATTGATTGTCAGGTGAATTGAACAGCTAATGAGGTATCAAAATAATATTATATACATTTTATATAATGGGTCCAAGTCTAAGCTAAAGCTCTAAACGGAGAACAAAAATGGTGAAAAAAGGAAAGGCTGCATTGACTCTAAGGGGTTTATAAGTGCTCATCGTCTGTACACTGACAATTTTACAGCTCAAAGTTATCAGATTCATTGTCAAAGGTGGCTCCATCCCCATTTGTAAGCTCCACCTTGTTAGCCTTAGCTTGTTTTTAGCTGTTCTTTGTTTGCCTCATAGACTGTAATTATAAGGTCTGAGCTCTAGTTTCAGCTCAGTGTTACCATGTTGACCTGTTCAGAATTTAAGAGTATACTCCAGCAATTTAGCATTTACCTTTGTTAAGCTTTGTTGTTCTTGTTCTGCTTTGTTTTGATCAGTGTGTTGGTTTATTGGGAGAAACAAAAACAGAGAAATTCCTTGTATGTGTTCACATACTTGGCTAATAAAGCAGATTCTTATAGAAAACACAGTTTCGGTCCATTTTGACCACCAAAATATTATGAGTTTATCCTCGAGTACAGGTGGATGTTTTGCGCCAAATTTGAAACAAGTCCCTTATCATGTTCAGGAAAATGGAACGAACCGGAAAACATAATATAAATACACACGTACGTATAACAAACTACGTCAGAGCCTGCAAAACATATTTTGTTTAATTAAAAACATACAGCACCAAGAGAAAAAAACGATAGAAAGAGTTACAAATTAGTGTTATTCACAGAAATGTAGTGTTGAAATGGGTAAAACCGGTCCTGCTAACACAGATTGGCAACAAAGTGACTATATGTAACTTGTAAAAGGTTTCTGAAATTGTGTATTTTTCCATCCGATGATCATAAATGACCTGTAACAGGAAAAGAGACGAAACAAGCAAAAAAATGCTATTTTTTTATATAGTTTGTCACAGATTTCAGATGAACACCCAAAAAGCCTGTGTTAGTGAGTATCCAAGCCAGGTAAAAGGTAGCAGGAGATTATCTGCTGTAGTTATGGTTGATACTGGGGAAGGACCATCACAGAAAAGAAGGAAATTAAAAGCTAAAAGGGAAAGTGAAAGACAACAGGCGCAAGTCACACTCAGTCAGGCTTTCAACAGATGGAGCCAATTACAGGATTGTATATGAAGGTCCCCCTTCCATTTAGCGTGGACATTTTATTCCTCTTAGTGTTTATGTCAGCCTACTATTTTCTTTTCCCTTGTCCCTCTGTACTTGTGTCAATCGTCCGTGGGTTTCATGAAATGCGCTATATTAATCAAAGTTATTACTATGTTGGTTGCTACAACGATCTCTTAATGCTTTGGCTCCTGATTCAGTGACAGTGATAATGTTACTGTGTTAATGTTTAGCTCAAGATACATCTAAGCTAAGTATGAAACACTTGAAATGCAATGATGCTTCTGTAACTTATTCTCTTTTCTCTCTTGGAAATGAATGATTTTCTGACATTCTGGTAATGCTAACTCAGTAATCTACTGTGGGCAATTAAGCATCATAAAGGAAACACCTTCACGACAACAGGTGTGGTAAAAACTAGAGCTGGGCAATACATCAATATTATGATAAGAGACTAGATATCGTCTTAGATTTTGGATATCGTTGTATTGTGATATAGCATAAGTGGTGTCTTTTCCTGGTTTTAAAGGCTAAATTACATGTGATGTCATTTTCTGAACCTACCAGACTGCTGCTATTATTTGCTTTTACCCACTTAGTCATTATACCCACATTACTGATGATTATTTATCGAAAATCTCACTGTGTGAAAAAAAATAAAAATAGTCAACACTACAATATTGTTGCGGTTTCGATAAAGGTATTTGGTCAAAAAATATTGTGATATTTGATTTTCTCCATATCGCCCTAGTAAAAACACTACTGCTGTTGTCCAAAGTGGCTGCTAGAATCAACAAACTGAAAGTTACATTTAGCCACTTTAATGACACAAAAATATAGTTTTAAAGGGAGATATAATTTACTTCCAGTTCCGGTTCTAGAATGATTTAGTACAAATCTAAAAATGTGACTCCAATAATGGTTGAATGAATGAATGTTGAACATGATAAGGTCCAAATGGTCTGCCGGGGGTCAGAGCAGGTTCAAAGTATCAGTCGCAACACACAGATCTACGGAAAAAGGAGGAAAAAAATGAGAACCGCGCAAGACCAAACGACACAAAGTTACTCAATGCTGCTGAACAAATATCCATTTAAATCATCATGCAGCTTATGAAGACTTTCATTCTGGCACCACTGGGTCTTGTGGTATTAATGTTTATGAATTTACGTAATATTCCATCATCTGGATCACATGACAGTAATATAAAACCAAATGATTTATCCTGGGGGGTCATTCAAAACTTCAATTTGTTTAAAAAAGTAAGGAATATATACATATTTTTAAATTTGACTGAAATTGATTGTACAGCAAAATTTGGAATGGTTAGAGCTCCAGCAATATGATTTCAGTAAGGAAGAGATAGATATTATGGATATTATGTTTTGTGCGTTGAAATGTGTTTTACCCCTAAAATGGAGCATAATATAACTAAACATAATACATATCATCATATATGGTAGTGCTACATTTTTTAGTAGAAAATTAGTTAACATTTCATTGGATGAGTGCCTAAAAATGAACATTTATCAAGCTTCTTTGACACACACACACACACACACACACACACACACACACACACACACACACACACACACACACACACACACACACACACACACACACACACACACACACACACACACACACACACACACACACACACACACACACACACACACACACACACACACACACACACACACACACACACACACACACACACACACACACACACACACACACACACACACTTTAGTTTACTTACTTTAATCCATTTGAGGGGTCAGGCAGACGGCTGGCTGAGGCACTTTTTGCTTCACCTTCTGGTTAAATGCTTCAAGCTTGAAATAAAAGAAATATAGAAATTATTGTGACATTTCTTTTGTAGCAGGGGTGGCTTATGCTTCAACACACAAGCAGTGATATAGAATTACAGGATAATTGTGTACAAAAAATTCAAATATGTAGGAGCGTAGGTATAACCACCCCCATAGGTACACCCACGAGAAAATATTAATGTTTTAAAAAATATTCCGTAAATTTGTGACAGCCGCAATTTGAAATATTAATGGAAAGATCTGAAACTCTTTTGTGTATATTAGGGCTGCAACCAAGGATGATTTTCATTATCTTTTAATCTGCTGATTACTTCCTAGATTAATTGTTGGTCTATAAAATGTCAGAAAACAATTAAAAACATAATCTGAGGTGGTCTTTAAATGCCTTGTTTTGTCCAAAAAATATTCTGTTTTAATGATAAAAAAACAGAATCTCCATATTTCTGAGGCTGAAAACAGCTTTTTATGCCATTTTTGCATGAAAAGTTACTTTAACAATCAATCAACAGTCATTTAGGTTATGAACACAATAATATGATGCCAACAATTGTGAATGGCTTACTGTAACTCTAATAGAAACCAAATACGTATGCATGTAACACTGGCAACAGCCATGAATTTGACAAATGTAGATATCTTTTACTTTGCAATTTTTTGTCTACATTGATTGGGACCTGATCCACACATTAATTATATCATTTGGTGCTTAGCACATGCCCAACTTTTCAGCAAATTTAATTGATATCCATCTGTAATATATAATATATAAATGCTGCTAACAATTGTACAGATTAATGGGACAAAACCTCCCTAGCCTAACCTCCTAAAATGAGATGGATAAGGAAGCTGATAAAACCAACACTCCACCCACCGTTTTTCTCAGGTTGGCCTTTATTTCCGTCTCTGTTGGCAGCTGTTTTTCCTCTTCTGACTCGGCTTCCGAGTCATCTTCATCCAGCTGTAGGGCCTTCTCCAGACTTTGTTTCTCTAGTTTTGCTGCAAGTGTTTGCGCTCTTCGTTTTTTTCTCTGATTTGTCCTTCGGTTTCGTTTATTCTTCCAACTAGATTTTATCCCCCTTCGCGCTTTGCCTGATGTAAGTTGCTTTAAATTGCTCTCGTTGGTCTTAGTCTTGACGACCTGCAGGCAGCGAAGGCCAGACACAGATCCACTTTGGCCTTCGCTCTGAGACAGGTCTGGATTGAAAATCAAGTTCATGTCTTTGCGAGATCTGCGACGATGGTGAAACACGTTAGGTGCCATGACGGAGCCAGGAAAGGGACAGTAGGTGTTTTCTGGATAAGGACCCTCACTGGGATAAAAGAAGGGGTAATGGCATCCTGAGTATGTGTCCAGTAAGAATTAGTAGCAGGGCTGTAAGTGCTCTGGTAAGCAGTGTACGGGGACAAACTGTAGGCTGAAAATTCAGAAAAAGCACTAGGGTGGGGCTGGGGATACGTTGGGATTGGTGGATCTGGATAAGTAGCGATTTCTTTAAAGTATTTTCCATCGCGGTCTTCGTCCCTGTACCTCTGTTCTTCTCTTCTGTCCCGGTTATGGTCTTGCTGTGTCGGTCCGTCTCTGCTTTTGTCTCTCGAGTGGCTGCGTTCAGACCTTTGCTTGGAGTCTTTGCTGTGGGAGCACCAACGGCGAGAGGGGCTGGGACTAAAGCTTCTAGACCTAGTGGACCTGGAAGAGGAGGAAGAAGAGTGACTGTAATGCCTTTGGGAGCCCCTCTGCTGACTCTCCTGCTCCCCTTTGCGGTCAGCCCTCCTGGCTTCATGCTTCTTACCATACAGCCTCTCCTGAGTCCGGTCTGCTAGTTTGCTCATCTCTTCCACTTCCAGGCTGAGCCCCAGGGTTTTAAGAATGTTCTGGAGCTGTGCGCTCTGCTCATCCATCTTTGGTTTTTCTTCTTCGCTCATCTTCTTGTTCTTCCCCGCCAAGGGAGACCTGGATCGACTATTGGAAATGAAACAGCAATCTCCTCCGTCGTCCTTCTTCTCTCCATCATCAGGTAGGGTCTCTTTGAGGGATCTCTCTTGACTGGGCAGGTCAGTCTTCCTCTCTCTGCTGTTGGTCTGACTGTTGCCCGGCAGCGACGCTCCGCTATTCAATCGCTGACTCTCGTTCCCGAAGGGTGGGTTGGACTTGTTCGCCGCAGCAACGTGGTGGAGGAGCTCCTCGCCTAAAGGAAGGTCCTCGCTGTCATTGGTGACAATCCTGCTGAGGAAGTCAAAATCCACGCCTTTGTTAAGCACGTTGAGAAAGAGCTGGAAACCCTCGCTGACGCCGTTCTCTTGCTTGGCTGGGGAAGTATCGCTTCGGCTGGGAGGAGGCAGTGGGACGTCAGCGGCCTGGGAAAGGGGCAGATACACAGACACATTGCTTGTTGTTAAAACAAATTCGAATATCAAAAACTTACTGCAACAAGACAAGTGTCTTCATACTTAGTACTTTCTTTACTTGGAGTACCAAAAGACAAAACTACTGTCAGCAGAAAAGCATCAACTCCTGAAAGCCTTTTTCTATCAACTACATTTACATTCACTTCAATGCTACTAGAGATGTTCCAAGCCTTCAATACTGCCTAAAATGCTGGTATTGGAAAGTACTGGAGATTATGCACCGATCCCATACCACGTGAATCTGTTTTGGTTAAGACTGACTGTCAAACTGGATAGTTTGACAGTCAGTCTTAATGTTCTGTCAAAATGTTCTGTAGCATTTATTGTTTGTTCATGTTTCACAAAATGTTTACAGTGATAGCAATCATAGCTATACAGGGACAGTAGTATGCTGCTGTATCAGATTTGGATTTTTGAGACCAACACTTATGAATATTTTCAAGTCTGATAATGATATCAGGGCTTTAAAGTGCCCATATTATGCTCATTTTCAGATTCATAATTGTATTTTGAGGTTGTATCAGAATAGGTTTACAAGGTTTCATTTTCAAAAAACACCATATTTTTGTTGTAATGCACAATGCTGCAGATCCTCACAAAAAGTGTTTTTTTTCATAATATGGCTTTAAATTAAGGGTGCCACTGGGATGGAAAATAAATTGATCAGAGACAATTAAAAATACATGTTGGGATGGTTGCCGCACAAAATGAAACCTGCAATTAAACTACAACATCTCTGACACACACACACACACACACACACACACACACACACACACACACACACACACACACACACACACACACACACACACACACACATGTCTGTCAAATCCCATCAATTTTCCTGGGTTTTACTTGATCCTGTAATTTCATGGGTGGATAGTAGTGGTGTAACAGACCATAGTAATTGCAAAGTTTAACCACAATACTAGAGTGAAACTGTTACTTAAAGCAGGCTGATAAATCTCTATGGAGGGTTGCCGTGAAAAAGCACCGATGCCTAAACGACCGGTGTCTACCGGACAGAAGAGCAACCTGGATTTCTGAGCCACATAAACACCTGCTCTGCTCTCTAATGCTCCGAAATAGATGTGTTTTTAGTGTTGATCTTAAAATTTATCTGATCCGTGATGTAAAACTACTGAGTTTGGTGATCTGTTGCAATCCTAGTAGATAGGTATTTGTTGATACGAAATCCTAATTTGTTTCTCTTATTTACGTTTTTATTTGTTCATTTTTATTTGTGATTATTAATAATGAAAAATATTAATATAGTGTGAATATGATGAATATTTTCTTGGGGCAAAAAAAATATTACAAACCTCTCTGCTTGCTGGCAAAACACACGGAACACTACATCTGTGCTTCATGAGTGCCTTCACTCTGAGCTTCAGGGGATGGTCGTCCTGCAGCAGACCATCTCTGCTCAGCCTGGATGAGATCATTCTCTCTCTGGGAGACCGCACCTGAAAAACAAGGAGGCATTTGGTAATGCGACTGCAATATGATTCACGATATTGGAGGTAATGATCAGACCACACCTTCCTCCACAGCGCTGCAGAGGTTCTGGCTTGTTCACACAGCATTCTGGTATGCGAGAAAAAAGTGCTCTGGTTTATTGACATTTCTTAAAACCATTCGTAATCGTTGTTTTGGTGGAACATGTGTACGTTTAAAAGTTGTTTTAGTCGTGCAACAGAAAACTCAGATTGGACAGATAGTCTAGCTAGCTGTCTGGATTTACCCTGCAGAGATCGGAGGAGCAGTTAACCAGTCCTCAGAAATCCACCGGGGTTTAGAATAACAACACAAAGGCATTCTAAAGGACATCTGACAAAATTTCCGACGGCACCTGAACAATCCCAAAAGTGGAACGTCATTGATAGAGACTACATTTACATTAATAATTTTTTTTTTTTTTTATTCTCTAGTCTGTAGGATATGGTTGTTTTTTTTGCTGGGACGTCTCTGCACCACCACAATATTTAATTCAGAATGGCTTGACACATATTTTCAAGAGATGAGATCAGCCACAAAAAGAATACAAAAAAATTAATGTATGTAAAGTGACACAATGGTACAGGACTTTACTGACAATGTTCTACAGTCTGCAATGGTTCTTCCGTGTATCACTTTACCTTTATTTCTGCGCCCCCCTCTGTGATTTGGATATTGCTCTAGTCCATAACATTGTGATTAATTGTGCAGCCCTAGTAAACAGTGCATCTGGAAAGCAGTGGGCTTCTGCAAGCTGCCAGCTGATTGATTAACAAATCTGATCCATTAATCTATCACTCACCTTTGACAGGAAGCCGGCAGGATGTCCCTGCTGCAAAATGACGTTCACCCTGTCTTTAAGAGTTGCAACTTTGCATGCAGATGATTGTTCATTACAGGAAAAGTCTGAAGTTGTGGTCTTCGTCACAGATGGTTCAACAGTTTTCAGAGCAATAGCAGCTTTCTTAAATAGTATCCGCTCCTCTATCTCTCTAAGCTCTTTCCGCTTTCTCGCCAGCTCTGGATCCTCTTCCTCCAGTTCAAGGGGCGCTCCATCTGGGTCCTCGACTTCTTTGTCCTTTATGTATAAGTTATGCGAGAGAGGAGGACTTGATCCATCCCATCCAATGCTGCTTTGCGACACTTTTGATGCTCCAAAAGTGTCTCTCTCGTTATTAGCTACTTGGGCATTCTCCATGCTGTTAATAACATAATTCTGGTGATTTGTGTCCACGTTTTTATGGACTATCCGAAGAATAGCATCCCAGTTGAGTGGATTCATCCTTCAACCAGTCTCTCTCGCTCTATTGTGGCTAGTGCAGTCAGTACACTCTGTAAAGTAGAAACAATGTGGAGAAATAGTTAGAAGAAAGAAACCGGTATTAAGACTGTTACTTTACTTACAGCTCAGTAACGTTAACCTTATAGATAGCTAATGTCCAACTGCCTTTTGGAGGAGCCCCACCTCGCGTGACTGTTAACACATTTTCAGTACCAAATCCTTAAACCTTAGAAGTCGTCTTCTTTTGAAGAAAGACAAAGCCTAGCGTTTGATAACCTAACTAACGCTTTTGGCACTGTAAGATGATGTCATATTAGTTATTTGGCAAATTAAGGGGCAAACAAACAGCGAAGGCTAGCGTTAAATGCTGCTTTTAGATAGCCTAGCTAGCATGGCAGCTAACGTTAACAGACTGTTTACGTAGCGTTAGCTAGCTACATTACTACAACGGCTCAAACTAACGTTACCTTTTCCTCTGTCACATCGCGGGACAACCGTTTATAGGCTGTTATCGCGGAAATTAAGAATAGTGAAATGCCAAAATTGAGGTTTCATAAGATTCAGCAAAAGGCAAGGACAACCGTTGACGTTAGAAAAATAGCTTGAACTAAGGAATTTGGGCCAAGGCAGCTCTCACCGCTTTGGTGGTGTTGAAAAGTGGATATTAATTGACAGCGCTAGCTGCTGGACGGAGGACCAACACAGTTATACTGCGGCTATTGTCAGCCTTAGTTAACACTGTTAACTCACACTTAACGTCACTTCATACATTCAATCAGTAGTGGAATTTAGCCTAACTTAGTACATTCACTTAAGTACTGTAAGCTACTTAAGTAAAGTGCAAGTATCTCAAATTTGTACTTGAGTCTTTTCCGCTACATTTAAGAGAGACATATTGTAGGCTAATTTTAACTCCACTAGCTAGACTAGCTACCCTAACAGCTTAGTTACAAGTTAAGCGTTTTGCACACAAAACAGTTTCTAAAACACGATGTTATACTATAAATTAAACTACCCAATATAACGGCTTACAAGTCGAGCTGAAATGATTAATCGAATATACACTTAGTTGATTGACAGAACGGTTTTGATCGTTTCCAGTTTCTAAAATGTGAGGATTGTTCTGCGTTGAGTACTTTTACTTTAACGTATTTTTTTCGGATGATAAACTTGTAACTGTTGTTACTTGTAACTTGTGAGTATTTTTATAGTATGGCAGTACTTTACTGGTACCTGCATTCATTGATATTATTAGCAGGATGCCAGACCCATTGATCTGATCCGGTAAAATATTATATTAGCTATTATCAAACTGGTCGGCAGCTGAAAACATGCATGTTTGATATGCTCGGTTTTATAGGTAATAAAATAAAATTTCGAAACGTGAAATTCTAGTCTGCTTTTATGCAAATTATATTTGACACTACTGCTTAGTCCATGGGTCACACCAGATATTGGTAGGACTAGGCTACCATCTGTGGGCAAAACCTTACCTATGTTAAATGGTTTATATGGTCAATCTTAGTAAATTACTACATAAGACTTTCCATTTTGTTATTTTACCCTATAGCTCTTCTGCATAGTTTTCAAAAAAGCACACAAATCACCAATATCATATTATAAGTGATGTAATCTTGAACCTAAGTGATTTCAGTTCATGTAATAAAAGAACCATGTTTGGTTTAATTCCACATGCATTTAGGTTGACTACTGGTAAAGTGGGACTGTTTTATCATTTCTAAAGAAAATCAACACTGAGCCCATAAGCCACCTGCAATTGCCTGCAGACAAAATCATCAGATTTGAAGAAAATAGAAAAACTAAATCTTGAAAAAGGTCAAGTGTGGTTCTCTATTCATCGTCTCTGCAGCTGTGCCAGATTTAGCTTCAGTTCTTGAGTTTCTAGCTTCTATACAGTAAGTATTGATTATCCTTCTCTTGTTGCACTGTAGTGCCATGTGAATTCTCAAATAAAACTGGTTGGAACTTGGCAGAGCTTCACAGAATTTTTTAGGAACTCTGCATTTACCTCTCTGAGCTTGTGTAAAGGCATGACAGATCTGAAATGGAATGGATTAATTCCAATTCCATACATTCCAAATGTATTATAAAAATACATATAATCTACGTCAGCTCCTGACTAGGGATTGGTCAGCAGCCGAAGTGTGAAGCGGCTGGGATGAGGATCAGCACCTCTGAGGCTAGGGAATGAGTCCTTACCCAAGTGAAGGAGTTCAAGTACTGGAGTCCCCCAGTTGGAGCTGGTTGATTTAGCTCGGGAAAGGGAAGTTTGGGTTCCTCTGCTAGAGTTGCTGTTGGCAACCCGAACCCGGATAAGCAGATGACGATGGGAAATGTGATTACCTGCTTGGTATAGAAATGGATAAATGAAAATAAAGAAAATAACTGCTCAACAACGATATGTTGTATTCTAACATCCTGATTTGTCATATTCTGAGGCAGTAAGCACTGCAAAGATGAATCAATACTCAATTAGTTGGACGCCCAGGTGGCACAGTTGGTTTTGCGGGTGCAGAGGTTGACTTCTCCCCGCAGCAGGCCGGGGTTCGACTCTGACCTGCGGCCCTTTGCTGCATGTCATCCCCCCCCCTTTAATGTCTTCTGCTGTCCTATCAAAATAAATGCTGAAAATACCCAAAAAATAATCTTAAAAAAATAAAATACTCAATTAGTTACCTTGATTCAGCACCTTGGGATTTGGGAAATACGATCAACATTGATCATGCATTAATCGAAAAATTATGGAAAGATGAATCAACAATGAAAATGATCATTAGTTGCAGCCCTAGTTCTCTGCAGCCTGCCACTGAGGATCATTTCATGAGACATTTTGACTTTTTGCACAACAGTCCCATCCAATGTCTTGCTTCTTCTGAGAATAGTTTTTTTATCCCCCTCACAATATATACAAGAAAGGTTAGTCCAATAAAACTGTCCATTGCCACGCACTTAGATTCTCTGCCTTTAATATTAAGCTACTCAAAATATTTACACAATCATGTTCTGTACGTGTACACAAAAAGACAAAAGAGGCTTAAGAGTAGAGCACATTTTGTTGTGGGTCTGTCAAAACCCTCTGAAGACTGAACACTTGACCATGGTGCTGTTTCATAAGGATAAAAACTTGCATCCTACAAAAAAAAAAACCTGTGCGCAAATGTATATTAGAGCTGCAAAGATTAATCGATTAGTTGTCAAATATTAAATTAATTGCAAACTAGTTTAGATTACATTTAAGAAGCTACTTTTTATGAAAAAAACTCTTAAATGTGAATATTTTCTAGTTTCATTCCTCCTCTGCGACAGTTAACTGAATATCTTAAGAGTTGTGGCCAAAACAAGACATTTGAGGACATTGTCTTAGACTTTGGAAAATACTGATCAACACTTTTCTTTTTACATTTCATAGACCAAAAAACTAATCGATTAACAAAAAACAATCAATGAAAATAATTGTTAATTGCGGCCCTTAATATAATTTTAACAATGATTATAATTGACCAAATCAAGGTGTTTAAACAAAATTTGAAAAACAATCAATATACCCTTTCTTCATACTGTGTACATTTTTATTAAGCATGTAATTGTGCTATGGGTATAAGAACAGAGCTCAAACACCCCCTAGAGCTTTGTCTCTAACTTATGGTCTGTTAATTACATTGTCTGTGTTGGCTTTGCCTTGCTTTTTGTTTCTGCTAGACAGGATCCGTGTTGTTCATTTTCTGTGAGGTGATGTTCAAATGTGTTTTATGGTTAAAACAGAACGCCATAAAAGGCCCAACTGTTTATTTTATGGTGATATTTTACTATTCTCCATACAAAACATAACTTTTCAACTTTATCAGTCAGTCAGATATTCCCACTATGCAATGCTCTTCATCCAGGTTGTTTGGTTTCAATAACCTGCAGACAGCGAGGCCTTGACAGAGTTTTTGATTTTTGAGTGGTGTTCATATACTGAGTCTGTGTATTACCTGGCAGGTTAAAAAAGGGTGGATTGCTTGGATTGAGAAGGTGCCTTGTTTGAGCGAGTAGTGCAGGAAAGATGTTCAAAGGTGGGGCAAGGGGGTAACGGAAGTAGGGAGGCAGGTTAGGCATGAAAAACCTGGGCCCAAGGTGGGGCAAGTTCGGAGGGGGCCGAGCTGGGGGCAGAGCGGAGGGCAGAGTGGGGTATGGCATCAGCGATGAACGGTTCACTGGGGAGTAATTCGGCATTACAGGTGTAGGAGATGACGTTGATAAAGTGTATGAGGAATTTTGAGAAAATGATTGACATGCAGCAGTGCTTTCCTGGGAGTAAGTTTCACATTTCTGACCCTCCTGTAAAGTGCGACTGCTGCTATTCTGGCCATATCCATCAGCTTCATGCACCTGTATTTGTTGTACCTCAGTTTCATCCCTCTGAGCACTATACAAGTCTTTTTTCTGGTGATTTTCCCGATTTACCAGGCTAAAACTAGATCGGCTTGATGACGATGATCGACTTAGCGGTCTAGGTGAAAACGCTGGCCTCGTGTCTCTTTCCCGGCTTCCTCTACGATGGCGCCCCACGTCGCAATCCTTCTTTCCATATAACCGCTCATGGATCCGATGTGACATCTGGCCCAGTTCTTCGGATCCTAAATCAATGCCAATGGCCTGCAAGACATCTTGCATTTGCCTGTGCTTGTGCTCCTCTTCAGGTGTCAGTGTTACCTTTCCCACCACTGAGGGAGACAGGGATCTACTGTTGGAGCTAAAGTAGCTTTGTTCCCCGTCAGTCCTCTGCAGACACTTTTCATTGGACGGAGCGCGGCCCTCAGGGCTGAAGGACCTGCGACGAGGCTTTGGAGACGTCAGTCTCTGGGCTCTCTCGCACTCACTCCAGTGGCTGGTATTTTGGTGGCTTCCCTGTTGCCCCCCAGCATAACCAGGAGACCACGGACGATCGGTGTTCATGACAGGAGTTGGAGAGTGTGGCCGATCACTCACTTCGGTGGTGGTCTGGGCCACTATCTTGTTGAGCATAGTAACATTCACACCCTTGTTGAGCACATCAAGGAATCGTTGAAAACCCATGGCCGACTTCTTTTGCTCAGGAACGGCAGCACTTTGGCTGGTGACAACCCTCTCGAAAGACTGATGGGAAACACACACACAAGCAACCACAGTTTGTCAAACTAATATTAGCAGTCTTTGGTTGTCAAATATATTTGTAGACATGGAACCACCTGTTAGAAATTTTGAGCCATTAAATGTTAATTCTATAATCTTAAAAACAAAGGCGCACTTTCTGAGTGAATTGTCAACCTCTCTTATTGGATTTGATTTAAAAGAAGCTTCTTTTAGAAGAATATTGTGCTTTAATAGGCCAGAATAATTGGTTCACTTGTGTGAACCAATTATGCCCCAACATGTTACGTTTCGGGAGATGAACGTCAGGCTACGGCCTGGTGTAGGGTCCATGCCTCCACGTACTTACATTATAATTTAACGCAGAAGCATAAATCACACTTAGCTCAACCAAATGCATTCAGTGTGCATGTGTTTTGGAGAACACACTTTCATCATAAAACATTAGCAAAAATGCAAAACAAATTTTTGATTTTAGAGCAATTGCCACAAGTAAATTAAACCCACCTGCCCACTAGGTTCATTCAGGGGAAACCTTTGACGAAAATCCTTATGATCTGCAGAGGGGCCGTCACTCCTCTCTCTGGGTTTGGAAAAACTCTGTTTGATATGGAGAAAGATATGGAAAGTTTAATTAAACTACAATAAAAAATAAACTGTCCCAAACCTTCCACTGTTGCTAACACAAAATGTTAATATTGACTAACCTTTGTAGAGCAATCTTTGGATTGTGTCCTCTCTTGTGAAACGTCTTGGCTCCTTTCCTGACCATCTCTGCCTTTGTAGTATCCAGACGATTGTCTGCAGTCATCAGGTTGTTGCCTATAAGTGAACTCCTTATGCCGATATCTGTGTTTGGAGTCTTGAGGTGTTTTCCTATATCTGATGTCCTCTTCCTCTGGTAGTGTATGTTTAAAATCCTTGGTTACATGTGCACTTGAAAAACTGTCTGGCGATTGCCTGTTTGTGTCATCCTCAGGCTCACGCCTGTACATGTAATCATCCTTATTTTCTGTACACCTTCTCCTTTTCTTCTCACAAGTACCCCAAACAGGGGAAGACATGCGTCTTCTCGCTGAGCTCTTTCTGCTCCAGTCTCTGTTCATTGAGTCTTTACTGTACAGTATTTTAGGCGAGTCACTGTACTCTCTGGTCCTACCTGTCCTCTCTGTGCTACTCTGTCCATCCCCGCCATATTTCTGATAGGAATCCTGCGCTATATGTCTGTAAGGTTCACGCCTTTCTTCCCATCCGTCGTCATAGTCTTCCCATTGCCTTGAACTTTTGTCACTGTACTGCCGCCTGTGACTGTGCTCAGACCTGTTGGACTGCATCATCTCATAGCAACTCCAGCAGCAGAGTGGATGTCAAAGCTTGCAGCAAAAAAGAAAAAGAAAAGAAAATTAGCTTTAAAATCAGGGGGTTAAGATATCAGAATAATTGATAAGCCAAGGGTAGGTCATATTAACAATATTTATCTCATATGGACTTATTAAAGAAAAACAGGCCATGGAGGACCCACAGAATACATTTGAATGGAATGGATTACATTGTCGTGCACCCTTTCACTAGCTTTCGGTTGAAAACCTACACTCTTGCACAGCATCAGAAATAACCATTTACACCACATAAAATATGATGTGATTCTTAGAAGAGATGAGTGACTCTTCAAATGTGCTAAGAGGGACTAACGTAAATAGCTAGCAACATCGATAGATCAAACATAGTCATGAACTAACGTTAGCTAAAGGTGTGGACGTTTTCACTCCAAATTACAGTTAAACACAGATTGCCTTCAACCACACATTTATTATTCCATGTCACCTGTTGTAACGTTAGTGCTCGCACACAACATTTGCGAACGTTATAACGTGGGGTTAATTTCATAGAAAGGTGGTGGTCTCAGTAGTTTTTGAGCTAACGTTTATGATAACATTAGCTAGCTGGTTAGCTCTTATGCCTGTTTGCTAGTATGTCTGTTGCAAAGTAGCACTAGCGAGTACGAAAATACCAACCTCGCAATATATTAGCGTCAAAAAGTGTTTCAATTATTTCCAGCTAAAAGCGACACATTTGCGCCAACCCCCCACGACCTGGTGTTTAGAGACATCAGCTTACGTGAAAGCTATAGTGCAGCTTGGGGCCATTTTCTCATTAAATTGTTAACGTTAGCAATCATCAATTTAGCGCTGGGCAGTAACCTAGTTTTACTTTAATTACCTTTTCTGTTGGACGAGTCCACTTTCTTTAAAGGGAGGACCAGGGAGAATGCTGAAACTAACGCTAGGTTTGGGAATTTAAACTGCCAAGCAAATAGCTAAGGCTAGCTAACATTCAGGCCTTTTTACTGGCGCCGTGCGCCCGTAGACATGGTGCACCTCACCTCCACCGAGTTTGGTTTTCTTTCTCTCCAGTTCTTAGTCAGTAGCAAGAAATATACATTACTGCCATCTCGTGGATGGAGTGTAACTTTAACAGTCTATTAACTGTCTATGGAAAAAAATCCTAATTACTCGCCTTCTTCTTCTTGGGTTGTATAGGCTGGCAAACTAACGTTAATTAGCGCCACCTACTGCACTAAGTAATGCGTAGAGCTGGTTTTTTTATTATTATTATTATTATTATTTATTTATTTTTTACAGTAGACACAGAAGCAGTGGCAGCAAAAGGTGTCCTGTGCAACACCAACACTCATAATTCGGTTGAAGGGTGTTTTTTTATTTTATTATTTAAATATTCATTTATTTATTATTTTAAACACCAATAGTTAGGAAAATGCCTAATATTGGCCTGCCAATGTATCGGTCTGACTCTACTGTCCTGTGACTCCATGACTTCCTGTGACTCGCAGACACGGTCCTGTGACTCCATGACTGTCCTGTGACTCTCAAACACTGTCCTGTGACTCCATGACTGTCCTGTACACTGTCCTGTGACTCCATGACTGTCCCGAGACAGTCAGACACTGTCCTGCACACTGTCCTGTGACTCCATGACTGTCCTGTACATTGTCCTGTGACTCATAACACTGTCCTGTGACTCCATGACTGTCCTGTACACTGTCCTGTGACTCCATGACTTTCCCGAGACAGTCAGACATTGTCCTGCACACTGTCCTGTGACTCCATGACTGTCCTGTACACTGTCCTGTGACTCCAAGACACTGTCCTGTGACTCCATGACTGTCCCGGGACAGTCAGACACTGTCCTGCACACTGTCCTGTGACTCCATGACTGTCCTGTGCATGACTGTGTCCTGTGACTCCATGACTGTCCTGTACACTGTCCTGTGACTCCATGACTGTCCTGTACACTGTCCTGTCCTGACTCCTGTGAAGACACTGTCCTGTGACTCCATGACTGTCCTGTACACTGTCCTGTAACTCCAAGACACTGTCCTGTGACTCCATGACTGTCCTGTACACTGTCCTGTGACTCCAAGACACTGTCCTGTGACTCCATGACTGTCCTGTACACTGTCCTGTGACTCCATGACTGTCCTGTACACTGTCCTGTGACTCCAAGACACTGTCCTGTGACTCCATGACTGTCCTGTACACTGTCCTGTGACTCCAAGACACTGTCCTGTGACTCCATGACTGTCCCGGGACAGTCAGACACTGTCCTGCACACTTTCCTGTGACTCCATGACTGTCCTGTGCATTGTCCTGTGACTCCATGACTGTCCTGTACACTGTCCTGTGACTCCATGACTGTCCTGTACACTGCCCTGTGACTCCATGACTGTCCTGTACACTGTCCTGTGACTCCATGACTGTCCTGTACACTGTCCTGTGACTCCATGACTGTCCCGGGACAGTCAGACACTGTCCTGCACACTTTCCTGTGACTCCATGACTGTCCTGTGCATTGTCCTGTGACTCCATAACACTGTCCTGTGACTCCATGACTGTCCTGTACATTGTCCAGTTACTCCCAGGCAACTATACTGTATCTTTGGAATTTTTTTATGCATGATCATCAATGGCCAATATTCTCAGCACTGTAGTGACACTAACTTTGTGGTGTGGTGTGGTGTGTGTGTGTGGGTTAACCCAGTTTGAGTTAATCAGACACAACAGTGATGTGATATTCTTTTACACCTCCCTGTCAATGCAATACTGAGAATCATTTCCAGACAACAAAAACAGACAAGTGACAACAAATTGATTATGTAATGATTAATCTTGGAGCCATTTGGAGTCACTTAATTCAAAACAATACTTGCTTTGCCACCAACAAACAAATCCATTTTTAAATACAAGTGATTTGACAAAACTACATGTTTCACATACACACAGTATGTAAAGAAGTGTACAGTCATTGTTATATCAACATAAAAAACATACCACGTTTTCTGCCAGAATTGGGAAGAGTTTTACAGAGAATGGCACGCCTCTATGACTTTCAGGACTTTTGCCATTGCTTTTGGGAGCTAGGATGTCAGCATTACTGAAAGCACATCACATCAGTGAAAGCACTTCTATGTGGCACTCATTGAAGCTCTATCTGTAAAAAGGAGAAAAAAAGATTGGGAATTGTACTTCATTGGCAATCTTTTACTGTTTCCAGCATATTGTAAAGATTAAAAGTACATCCTTACCATCACCAAACAGGCATGTTCTGCCAGTTATTCCAATATAGCTGCTTTCCCTTGGAGAGGAGGCACATTATCTCAAAAAAGGCGTTGTTGATACTTTGATTATGTAAGTTATATACTAGGCGCATCATTACCATATAATGCATATCCTTCAGCTGGCAGAGGAAATAATGTGAATTAGAGAGCTCATGTTCAGTTGCTCAGCCATGGCTGTATTGAGGATGCCTGTGAATTCTGAGAGAAGATCCAAACTTCTACGTTTTTCTTCTGGTCTCTTCTGGTTCTCTTGGTGGAACCTGTCATACAGTGACAACCGATGGGATGCTCCTGTAATGGGATGTGGACCTCTTGTTCCCATATCCACTACTGGTGTACTCTGTACAGGCCCACAAAGTTGTTGAATTTTCTCAATCTAAAGAAAAAGACAGCTGAAGATTCTTCTGCTCGGCCATTCTAATGTTGTCCAAGGTGGACTCGCACAGTCTGCCATCTGAGGGCTGGAAAAACTCTTGTGTGGTTATGTTATTTGTGTGTTGTGCTGCCAAGCAATGTCAGAAATTTATGCATGGTCTCTTGCAACCAAAGTGGAGAGCAGTAATACACCACTGAATGCATACACCCAGTATGCAAGACTCCACCTAAAGTACAATAGATGAAGTATTAGTGTTGCAGTCATTTGGCATGTCCAATAATCGTCATCGCCTGTCTTTTGTAGCTTCATGAACATTTTGGGATGGCTGTCTTTATAAAGAAGCATCTCCTCTCGTCTGTTTAGGATTTCAACCTGTGTTTTCTCAGCTGACACTGCCAATTCAGCGCAGGCTACAACCAGTTCAGCCTTTTAGGACTGGTGGAAAACTTATCCAAACAAGTTATTTTTTTAAATGCACATATTATGCAAATACCTGCGACTCCAAGACTGTCCTGTGTTACGAGTGAGACTGGAGTTGAAACCAAATGCAGACAGGGACACTGAGCCAGAGTGAAAGTTTAACAGGTTTATTTCAAAGTACTGTCCTCCAAAGTAAGACCCGGTTTCCAGAAAGGGAAGAAAGAAGTCCAGGTTTTCTGAGAAAAACACAAAGAGCAAACAGGCAGCAGGTTTGGTCATCAGCGAGACTAACGTGGTCATCTTGACTATATTCTGACGCAGAGTGGAAGGTTGACTGGGTAAATGAAGCAGAGGTGATTGTGGTAGATGAGTTGCAGTTGGAAACCTGACACGCGTGCACCAGAATCCACTCCTGCAATTAGAGACAGACAGAGGGAAGGGGGAGAGGAGAGGAGAGGACACCTGTGTGCAAAGTGGAAGAAATGCTAATCAATCAGTACAACCATCATTTAAATGATAGGAATACGGAGGAGAAGGAAAGGTCCAGAGAAGACCACAGGTTTCTTGAAACTACAGAGCACTCAGCAGTAATTCAAGATGGGAAGTATTGTTTGAAATTGCCATTCAGGAACAAGGAAGTCTGTCTGCCCAACAAGTTTGTAGTGGCTAAAAAAAGGAAATAGTTTAGGACAGCAGTTGCATGGTTGCTCAGGTTAAAGGACATGTTGGTGCAGAGTCACCTGAGAAAGCAGTCGGAGGCTGCTGCAGCTAACCATTCAGAGGCCACCAGTCAGGACGGACGAATGCTTGCGGCAAGACAAGGAATCACAGTGACAGCTAGGTATGGAATCTTGATGCTAGATGATCTATTAGGAGCAGAGGTTGCCATCATTCGCTTTTGTCAGCAACAGAGAATCAGTAAGGAGATTTCTGTATCGGTTATCTGGGAAAGCAACAGTAACTTGGCACAGTTCCATATACAGACTGTATCCAATGGTGGAGAATGGGCTTTAGAGTTGGAGGAAGGATGAACAGAGGAGCCATGCCTGAGGAAGCCAAACATCCCCTCATTCTCGCCAAAGATCCGCATTTGTCTGTGCTTATTCTCAAGCATGCACATCAGAATCTGGACCATGTTGGATGGCCTCATACGCTGTCCACAGTATGAAAGAGATTTTGGATCACCAAGGCCAATTCAGCTGTTAGAACGCTACTTGCTGAATGTGTCCTTTGTAGCCGGTATAATGAAAGAGCAGTCAAACAGAAAATGGCAGACCTTCCAAAGCTGAGAATCCGTCCTGATCAACCGCCATTCACAAACACAGATGCTGATTACTTTGGACCAGTCGAAGTAAAGAAGGGAAGATCAACCTGTAAGCAATACAGAGTTATATTGACATGTATGGCGAGCAGGGCCATCCATCTGGAGGTAGCAGTATCCCTGGAAACGGACACATGCATCAATGCTTTGCCACGCTTTATCAGCCAAAGAGGAGGTCAGACAATGGTACCAAATTCATTGTGGCAGAAAAGGAACTCAGGGAGGCTCTTGCTACTTTGAACCATGACAGGATTCAAGGAGTTCTGTCGCAGGCTGGAATTCGTTTGAAATTTAATCCACCAGCTGGTTCACACCATGGTGGCGTCAGGGAACAGACGATCTGCCTGGTGAGAAGGGTTCTTAAGTCTGTTTTACGTCAACAGACATTAGATGACTATGGACTTCCTACAGTGTTCTGTGAAGCTGAGGCCATTTTAAATGTTCGGCCAATTACTAAGCTCGGACAATCCCAATGACCTAGAACCTCTCACTCCTAACCATCGTCTTCTTCTTAGGGGTAAACCAGCTTAATCACCTGGAGTGTTTGAGTCTCATAATCAATATCTGAGAAGAGGATGGAGACAAGTGCAGTACATCTCAGAAAGGAGATACTGTTGTAATAATGGATTTTTTCTGCTACTCTTGGTTTTTGGCCACTTGGCAAGCTTCTGGAGGTTTTTTCCTGACAAACAGGACCTTGTGCAGTCTCTAAGATTTTAGAATAAAGCCACATCATGAAAAAGGCCAGTGACAAAACTGTGTTTGTTGCATGGAGTGTAATTCTGTGATTTGCAACATCTTGGCTCTTTTGTTCTTGTTTGAATTGTCATGTACACTGGCAATTGCCTATTAGGGGCTATTGTCTAAGAGCTAAATATGTTGTATCGAGTATTTGGACTGTGGGTGTTGCCGGCAGGTGTTTGGCCTAGAAAGGGCAAATGTTTTTTGACCGCTAACGCTTTGAGACCGAACGCAGTGATACTGGAGCGCATTGGCGTCAAACCCTTTGTTCCAATGTTGTATAATCATTAAATGCTGAAACATGAAAAGAATGGACATTTAATGCTGAATGGTAAACCAAAATACACACACTTGTCAATGTCTGACTGTCCCGAGACTGTGTCTCAGCATATGGAGTCCAGGACAGTCATGCAATGGAAATTTCAAAAGGAGAAAATACTGGCATTAGCATTGTTGTCAGAAAAAATAGTATTTCAACTTAGCATGTTTCCTTAATATCTGATGACACATCTGGGTCATTTTTGGATTTATTACAGTAAATATATTGCATATTGGACAGTTAATGAGTGTCCATTACATTCAAGGAATTGCCAAATTAACTGCTAAAAGTTAATTAAGACTATCAGCTCCACACAACTCTCTCTGTATTTCTCAGTATGGCTATGTCCAGGAGATTGTGTCCTCCGGCAACTTTCCCATACAAAAACTCGAGTGAAGATAATTACCTCTTCTACGTCCATCATGTTTTTTTAATCCTCCATGTCCTCCTTGCATACTAGCATCTGTGTGGAGGAGAGGAGGGGGGAGGGGGAGACAGAAACTATGCACTATAGTTCACAGGATGTCAAACTATTAAGCGGAAATCTTCTCTAGAGCTGACTTTGAAAGACAAAAGAGAATTAAAAAGTTAGAAAGAATTAATTGAACATAGTGAACTACATTTACAAGCATCAAGAGCCACATTAAACACATGTAGAACTGATTTGACTTGGAGTGGTGAACAACAGCTGTATTCTAAACAAAATGTTTTTGGGTGGAAAAACGTGGTTAATTGTCAATTTCTTGCAAAGGGAAGTTTTACTTACTGTCTCAAAAAGTATGAATTGGTAATTAAATAATACAAGTCAGGGTTGCCTTTAAAACAGAAGTATTTACATACTATCATATAGAATTACTCCACATAAAAAGCAGTGCAAATAGTTTGTCATTAGTTATCAGTAAGCAACTGCTTTCTCTATGCATGCTTCCATGGAAACAGTGGTTTCCTTTTTCAGGGGTGGGGCTATATACTAATACTTTACCGTATTTCCTATATATCTAGGCAGATTTTCAATGCAGTACTCTGACCCAATGCTTATGGCTAAATATGGGCCATACAAGAAAGGTTACAATCATGAAAGCAACAGAGATAATGCTAGTGACATAACACAATAACTTTAGCTAGGCTATAATGTTAACGTTGGGCCTAATGCTTGGCTAACATTAACCAGGATATTTCAATAATTGTTAGCATGTTAATTAAAGTATTGTATTAAAGTAATGGCACCGTTTGCTGCTCACCTTGTTCTTCGGGCTGAATTCAATTTTTTACACACAAATATTTAGCTATTTAGAGTTGTTCCTCTTTCCTCCTGCAAATTTTTTGCTCTATTTTTTATTTTATTTTGATACTACATTTTTTATTTACCATTTCCTATAGTGGTTACTTTAATATGTTTGTTGTATTTCTGAAATATTTGTACTTGAATTGTCAGACGTTGAGTTTGTCACTGGAATAATCTTGATTTGTGTTCAAAAGTAAATATATTTCTAAAAATAAATTAAAAAAAAACCTATGCTCCAGACCTTTGGGGGACCTCCATGGAAATGGGAATTTAAATAGAGCATTTCTTTATTGAATATCTAATTGTACTGCACATTAAAAACAGGAATTAATTGGTGTTCAAATCCATTAATGAATTAATCCATGATTAAATACAGGTACTATAAAGAGATTTTTTTTTTTTTTAAATACATTACAAATTAATTATGAAAAAGATGTCTGTCAGTGAAACCTCGTTCAAGTTAGCGAAGCGCTAAACCTGTAAGTAGACAGCTCGGCTGGCGGAGGTCTCTAATGCACCTGCTCTATGGGCCCCATAATGGGGAAGCAGAGTGGAAGATCCAGGTATTTTTTGGCTCCTTGAAGGCTTCGTGCGCTACTGAACAACTCTCATAGGAATGAACGGGCCTCTGCCTGAAGAGCTGTATCCAGTTCTTATAATACACCCATGGTTCAGACTTAAACACCAAGCCAGTGTTTTAAGATTAACACAATATGGAGACTGTTTTAGAAAACCTCGGTTTTACACACACATGACAGACTATTCACATTCTTTATTAGATCTTTCTCTACAGGTAGCCATCAAATGACTACCCATACAGTTGCAACAACAAACGAAATGTTAAACAAATGCCATACTTCTTGTGCAACTTCACCCACCTCTACATATAGGCGCTTGTTTAGTCTACATCATTATACTCACTAAGGAGGTGCACAGTGCACTCATTTCTCCCTGGGTGATACAGATGATATATTTGCTCCAATCAGTGCAGTTTAGACATTTAGTCTGTGTTAATGATGGAATGGTGAAAGGGACATGTGCTGTGTGAGTGAGGCCGACCCCAATCAGACGAGGAACACAGTTTTTTAACAGTCCCAGGGCCTTCTGCAACTCTGCGAGCGTTAGGGATGTCCACCTGAGGGCGCTGTAACAGAACACAACAGTTAAACACAGCACACATTGAGTACTTAATGAGCTTTTCTGGGAACACAGTCACAGCCACACTTCCACGCCGGTATATTTCTACCTTTGCATGCAAAAAATGAGGGAAGGCAGGAGTGTTGGTGCAGATTAGTGACTGATACCTTCTCACACCTGCTTGCTAATACACCGAATGTTGTTGTGATTAATGAGGACTCCAGTGAGGTGTTAATTTTTGAGGTTGGATGCACCTTTGATTCTAGCAAACTTTTTTGAATAAGGTCATTAAATACCAACTACTCACCAACTCTGAGCTAGGCTATAGGTGCCAACTATTTGTGTTCATATTTGGCAGCTTAGGATACACGCACAGGCTGGTCGTAAAAGGGCTTCATTAGCTTGGGATGCCCAAAAAGAGGGTTAAACGACTAGGCTCATAGGCAACCGCCATATATGGCGAAGACGCTGTTATTTATATACATGAGAAAGAAGGGAAATGCTTAAAATTATGAAGACCTGTTGTGTGCCAATGGCCCATGGATTGGTATATGTATTTAACTGCATCTATAATATGTATGTAATAAATTGTTCCTTTCAAGTAGACTTAAATAAATTGTTAAAAGGTATGTGTGTGTGCGTGTGTGTGTGTGTGTGTGTTCTTGTGCGACTGTTCTGAGATCATTTGAAAATAAAGCCTTTAAAAAAGAGGCAAGATATTATTAAATCCTCTGCACCTGTTCTAATTTCAGACTCTCCATGATCTTAAAAATCTTTATCAGATAGGTTTGACTCAGACGTTGTGTTAGTGTTTTTCTTGAATAACGCAGGAACCCGCTATCTACCAAGTTAACATAGGAATGACTGACTTAAGCTCACCTCTTCTTAAGGGCCTGACCCCATACTGACAAAATATTCTACAACCTGTAGTGCCGCTGAAAGGCATTGTATTACACTACTATGTTTTGGTTTAAAAACAAATATCAAATACGTTTGTGCCTCACGCTCACACAACTCTGAAACACAGAAATTTGATCTCATTCCCCCCAGTTTGGTTTGAAAACTCCAGGTTTGTTTGTAGTCTAGACGGGCATAAACAGAGACCTTTGGAAACGACGACGCAGGTCAGTCGGTCTAATCAGTTTGGTACCTTTCAGTAACAGTTCCATCTCATCATCGGCATAGATATATAACATTGGTCGTCGGTCCAAGCAAATAAAGCCATCGTTGTTCTTTCTCCAAAGTATTTTCTGTATTTTCAATTTATACTGTACATCCATAATTACAAAATGCAGAGTAACGACAGACAGACTCCCAGTCTGTGTTTTCTGACGCCTATTAGCCCTATTTACATGGAACTAGCATAACCTGGGGTATTGTAGTAATTTGTTATATTTGCGGAGGTTGTCTGTGATCTTAATCCCGTGTGAATCAGCCATGTCTGTATTTTATTACCAACCATATTTTGCAGAACACCGGGGTTCTGTGATCATATTAGTCCTGTGCCAATCAATATGTCTGTGATTTGGTGAGTCGGATATCATTTTTTTTCAAGGTTTTTTTTTCCTGTGCGCTTTTATATCCCTCGGACGAAGATGGAAACCGGAGACCTCTTCCTCAGAGTCGACGCCCTCCCTGCGGCTTTGTCCGAGGGCTGATGGTGATGCTGTGTAGAGGATGAGTCTCTGGTAACCTCTACCGGACCTGGGCCAAATAGCTTTGAACCTCAAACTAAGTGCAATGTGGCGTCCTTCGCGCGCCTCCGGGTACCCAACTATCAGGATACAGATGTCAAAAGAGTTGCATAAAATTACAGGCTTTGCTTATTCTGTGCGAATGCGCCACATGAAATTTTGATGTGGGGGGGTCCCATGATGATACTAATCCCTCAGCAACATTTCAACCTCATTGACGTTCCATACAAAGAAGAAGAAATCTTGCATCTTATTTTTCGCCATTGCTCCTCTTTGCTGTGATGTCTTCTGCAACTAAAAGCAACTACCATGGCAACTACAGCCAAGAGGGCGGTAGCCCAGTATATGTGAATGGTCATGTGATATGACTTTTAGGCTAATTAGTATAAACAGAGATTAGTTCTGCTACTGGGGCTAAAAGTCTTGTGTGCACAGAGATCATTTTTTGGCTCAAAACGCTGCTTAAAAACCACTACATAGTAGTGTAAATGTAGCCTAAAGTTTTCCACAACAGGAAGACATTCATGCACGACACAACACCAAACGCAGCTCCTGAAGCCTCCCACCTGCTCACTGGTAGAACTTGATCTCTGTGTCCACGGAATCAAAAAACAAGTCCCCCAGTTCTTCCACTGGTATCTCTCCATTCAGCATGGCTGAAATCTCGCTCAGACACTGCGACTCCAGGTCCCTCAGAATCTCATAGACGGCTAAACCCTCGTCCTGACAGAGAGAGAAAAAACAAAGATGTCAAAACAACAGTAACACCTGGGTCAAAGTAGTAATATTTCCATATTGTATGTTTAAAACTGCTTCAGCAGTGGAGTCATTTGACTAAATCCTAAACCTTGGCCAAGCCCAGTTAGGTACTATCACGTTATTTACAGGAATCCTGTAACCCTTTTTAAGTCCTGACTGTAAATCAAGCAGGCGTCTGTGGCGGGAGACGCAGACTTGATGACAGCAGTTTACACACCAGCTATCACACACCTCCATCTTCTCTGCAGGCTAATCTGGGTGTCTACATACAAAAACAGCAGGCAACAGTTGTGTTTTCCGGTTCCATACCCATACTGATTATAGATAAGATAAGATAAGAAAAACCTTTATTTGTCCCACAGTGGAGAAACTGCGGTATTATATACAATATATCCTGCACACTAATAACCAGAGTATACTGTTTTAACAGGTAGTTTTGCACCTAATTGCTTTGTAGAAAGAAATGAAGAAATACATCAACCAAATTTTGACATGCTACAGCCAATTACACTTCACTACAGAAAAGAGTAGTTATCTACCCTTTAAGAGTTTCACTTTTCCATGTAAACGCACAACATACTCAAAACCTGCTCTGAATTAGTACGTAGTATGAAATTGGGAATTTGGTTACCATACCAGACTTTTGTGTGTCTGTAGTCTTCCAGTGACTGTCAGTTCACCTTATTCTACAGCATGTTATTAACTCTTGTATTGTCTTGGCTTTTTTTTCAATATTTGTGACTTTTGTTACATTTAACTCTACTCAACACTAACTTATTAACTTTAGTTTTACAGTTATTTTTGGAATTTATGGTCAATAAATCTCATTTATAGGAAATTATACCGAATATTTGAGTTAGAAAAGCAGAAATTAGGAATTATTTAGACTAAAATTAAAGGAATGTATGTTGATGGATAACCACAGACTGGAATATGTCAACTTTTACTCAATACTATTTCAAAACCACTTCAATTTTTTTTTTTCAAATAAATATAAAATTGAATAAGACACCCCAAAATGAATGAAAGTAGAGATTTGTACTTGCCAAAGAGCGTTGTGTGGAATCAATCATGTTATTTGGGGTAATTAAAAAGAACATTGATATAGGAAAACGGGTTGACCCGAGGACAACATGAGGGTTTAATCATAAGCTCAATGTCGGTAAAACATATTTGCTTATAATATTGAACACTGATTCAACAAAACAACAGGAGACTCAAATGCCACTTTGTTTTGAATACCTCCCGGTAATCTCAGTTGGTTGCACAGAGTAGTCATGATTGAAACCCTTCTCTTTGGCTTTGTATGTGTACTTGTAGTGTGTTTATGTTTAGTCTACACTCATGCCATGTGTCTTGTCTGCACTAACTGTTAGTCCCTGTTGTGTTTTGCTCTGCACTGGGAGTCAGCCCTGTGCCTGTGACTCGTCTGTAATTTACCATCAACAACTGACCAAGTTCAACTCTCGATAAAATCGATTCTGCTTTGGATGTGTATCTGAAATGAATGAAAGCTTTTCGCTCTGCCAGGATCTGTACAGGACTCTGGCTCTGTTCTGGTTTATTGGCATTTCTTTAAACCAATCACAATCTTCTTGGGCGGTGCTAAGTGCAAGACGGAGGCACGGTGCCGCTGCAAAATAGCTTCGGGAAGGAACTTGTTTTGGTGGAACGTGTACGTTCAAAGAATGCGCAACAGAAAACTCAGATTGGACAGATAGTCTAGCTAGCTGTCTGGATTTACCCTGCAGAGATCTGAGGAATAGTTAACCATAGTCCTCATAAATCCACCGGAGTTTAAAATGTCAACACAAAGAAAGCAGAAGGTGTTGACAGCCGTCCTAAAAAGAGGGACATCTGGCAGAATTTCCAGCGGCACTTGAACAATCCCGGAAGTGGAACATCGTCGATACAGACTAGTACAGGACTAACATTGACCTAGGTCATCCATGAGTGCCCACCGGGTTGGTCTCCATAATGTTGCGCACCACCTGGTGGGCCTTGTACAGGTCATGTCTGCGGTCCACCTGGCTCTGAAAGCGAGGCTGCTTCCTGACAGGGTCGTCTGGGCCAAACTGGGGGGAAACCACTCTCGGCACTGGGACGGAAAAGTCTGAGAAGATGAAAGGCTTGAATATAGACCTACCAGGGTAAAGATGGGGGAAAAGACAAAGACAGAAAAGAAAGAACGATAGACTCAGCAACTCCCATTGACCCAAAGTATAGACAAAATGCAGGAAAAGCAACAAAAAGGAGGGAAATTATATGAAATTAAAATTACATTGGCAATATTTCAATAAAATGACATTTAATATGAATACATTTTGCTACAACTGATCAATCAGCAATTTATTGAAGTTTTGAGTTTTCTTGTCTTGACCTTTCACTGTATATTTATTATATAGCTATTGCTGCTTCAATTCTGATGCCATGAAGGTAAACACATAACTTCCACTGCAGTTTTGTCCCCTAAACAGAGCGTACCACATACCAGGAATACATGCTATGAAAAGTGCAACTGAATTTAGGATATAATAAGAATGTTTGCTCCCTTTTGGTGGAGTGTCTGAGGTGAAACACCAAAGTAGCAGTGACATATTTAAAGAGATATTTTGCTGAATTAATTCCAGCTCTATGTCACGGCAGTGTGGGCAGTGTGTTTAGATGAATGGTGTTTAGCTTCCCCCCATGACGCCAATGCATGGCGCTTCAAGCAGCATAGGTCTACCAGGATCTGTTGGATGATGTGAAATGGATCCCGGCAGACCTTCGTTGCTCGGAGGCGCCAGTGCATGGTCAAACACCGTTCATCTAAACACACTGCCCACACAAAGATGACACAGAGCTTGTTTAACATCTGCCAAGGATCCCTTCAAGCATAGCAGTAGCCTAAACAGCCACTGAGGCACCATGAAACACATTTAGCAACATTTAAAACATATATAGACAAGGCTTTATTTTACAAAGCCATTAGTTTTCTAGTTTGCTTCTTTCAAGTAGAGAAAGAACCATGGAAATTATTAGAAAAGGATTAGTACTTAAAATACTATAATAATAATAAAAATAGGGATTAAAATACATGGGTTATTATAGTTTTAACAGATTTTTATAAGCTAGACTCAGGAGTTCTTGGTTCAGTTAGTGACCTACCTGGAGGGGTTTGGGGTGGCAGTGAAGAAGTGGATGCAGGGCAGGCTGGAGTCTCTGGGCAGGACAGACACCATGCTGCCTGTGGTGCAGAAACCTCCAGAGTCCATGCAGATGCCACTGGTCTTGTCCCTCAAAATGGACATCATCACCGCTGCCGTCACTGAGCCTGAGACCAGAGACAGCACAGGAGAGACACAGTGGATGAATGTTACAGCTCAGTGACAATAAAAAGGAGAAAACTAATTCTGTAACTCATCCAAATCTCCACCTCTTACTGAATGTTGCATGGGAAGGCATATTCTAAGGCAGAGATCTGCAACAGGGACTTTGCCCCCTGCAGAGTTACTGCAGGGGGCCAAGTCATTGTTTAATCATTTTTTGAAAATATACTGTACACAAACTTCCATCAAACATATTTTTAGCAAAGATAACATGGCCTATTTCTGATTGTTTTTAATTTATTTTTTATTTACACAACATTGATGACAGGGTTACTGACTTGTATCTACGGTAGCCATCAACAGATCCAGTTCCACCTAAGGATTCACTGTGCTACATGTATGTTTAACATTATAACATGATGTATATATGAATATGTCAAGGATTATTATTTTAATACCTTAATATTGCATGCACCATAATGGTTTTTGGCTGCCCTATACATTATTGTAGGCCCAGTTAAAAATGCAACACATGTAATGGAACATGTAATGGAGGGTGTCCCTGGTCCGTCTCTCTTTCATAAAGGCATTGGCCTAAAAAATTGTTGTAGTCCGCTGTTTTAAGGAGAATGTCCACAGGCATTCTGGGACATAAAAGACGTGACCACGCTCACCGTCATGTTGCTGGAGTAACTCGGTGCCTCCCTCGTAGCGCTTTTTGGCCAACTCCATCCTGGCGGGAGGGTTTTCGGGGCTGAACACCTGAGAGAAGTTGAACTCTCCCTCCCCGTCCCACCAGCCCTGAGCCCTGGCCACGCTCCGCAGCTCTGGATGCTCTGCCGAGATCTCGGCACCGATGGTCAGCTGGTTGGAGATGTTCTTCACACCCTCTGAGAAGAGGAAGCGGTTATTAGCATGTAAAGATGCAAGTCTCCTGCTTACATTTGCAATCTGTTTGAAATGTTTGAGTGACTGAATGAGAGTCTGTCACTTCACCACTTTCAGGATTCCGTGAGTTATATGGACACAACTGTATAAACTGTGGTCTCATGTTAAAGAATGAACAAGGTGTGTATTTAGCATTACAATCTTTCATATATAAAGTATTTCCAACACTGATGATGTTACTTGTTAATTTTCTGGTTGCTGCATTTGCCTTTTGTCTGCTGTGTTCAGATTCTGCTACGTTCAAGTAGGAAGGAAGGAAGTGTCTTTTATAAGAGCAGATACAATAAAAATAGGAGTTCCTATATATATGACTGCTTGAATTTGTTGATGAAAACCATGTGTAGCAATATATAATAATATCTAGGAGGCGATGCATCGGGATTTTCAATCGACACCATCAATTGACACCATTGAAGATTCACACCCCTACTGAGCACTCAATGCAGAACTTTAGTTAGGTCTAACATCAGTCCTGTAGACCTGTGGCTGTAGGGATGGCAGAGGTGGTCTGCTAGTCGGTACACATCTGAGGTCCAGACTGAAGTAAAGTAAATAAAGTAAAGTACTTTTTATTGGTCTCCATAAGGAGAAATTTGCTTTGGACACTGAGCAACTTACTTAGCTGCAAGAGTTACAGACACACCGACAAGCACAGGGTTAGAAATAATTAAAAGACAAATGTACAGTCAACATTTGGGCTACTCGAGGGCCTGTGCAAATTGCAGATTTACAATTTCCTATACTAAATAAGATAAAAGCCATACTTCACAACAAAAACAATTTCATTCATCCATGACAGTCACGAATATGCATTAAAATATTCATTGAAGTGACTCAACAACTGCTGGAAGCATTGCCTGGAAGCAATAACTGTCTCTGGTGATCCCTGACTCCACCGGGTCAAAATGTGCATTTCTCTTGGGGTGCCTGAGTGGCTCACCTGGTACAGCGTGCGCCCATATGTAGAGGTTTACTACTTTGACCTTTGGCCCTTTACTGCATGTCATTCCCCCTGTGTCTCCCCTTTCATGTCTTGTAGCTGTCCTATAGAAGTAAAGGCCTAAAAATGCCCAAAGAATAATCTACAACAGGAGTGAATTTGTGAATTCACTGGGAATATTTTCTGCCTTGGATTAATATACAGTATATTTGGCGCTAGTGAGTCCAGATTACCCATTTTGATTTTTGCAAAACATGCATGCAAGAGCACACAGACACACACGCAATGGTGTGTGTTGTTAGTGCTCTGTCTGCTTTCTGCGCTGACAGTAAAAGATCAATAAAAAAACCTCTAAACTTCAATAAAAATGATATTTTGTACTTATTCAAGTCAAACAGCTGGGTATTCTCATGAACAAAAAATATGTGAACAACTAATAACAGCAGAAGGTTGTTCAGTTCCATACGGGACGGACAGAAATCAGAGGTGTTAACAAGTTATGCATTGAGCAACAGGCTTAAGTCACTATATTGTAAATACATCTAGTTCTGCTCTCATTTATGGTTCAGCACCCATGGTGCCAGACGTTTCATATACCCTTCACCCTGAAGTGTTAACTCACCCTTACCTGTAACTTTCTGCGCCACCCACAGTCTCCCAGCAGTTTCCAGGACCCAGGCCTGGTTGCGGTCCACCAGGAGGAAGGTGTTGTGGTAGCTGAAGGGCTCGGGGTCCTCCCTGCATGGCCCCCCCTGGCCATGCTGCTCCAGGAGGTCCGTGATGACGGTCAGCGCCGCCCAGGCACTGTCGCCACGCTCCAACCCCAGTCTGACCATCACAAGAAGTAATTCAGTTATAAATGTTAGTAAGTTATTTATTAATGATAATAATTCCTTCATTTTGCCGCTCGGGTATTAACTATGCATTGCAGAGCTGTAAAGACGAATCGATTAGTTGTCAACTGTTAAATGAATCGCCAGCTATTTTTTTTATTATCAAAAAAGGTTAAAAAAACCTCTGATCGCAGCTTCTTAAATGTGACTATTTTGTAGTTTCTTTACTTTTCTGTGACAGTAAACGGAATATCTTTGAGTTGTGGACAAAACAATACATCTTGGGCTTTTCAACCAAGACCAAAGAACTAATCCATTAATCGAGAAAATCATCGACAGATCAACGACAATGAAAACTAAATTGTAAGTTGCAGCCCTGTGTTCTATTACTATAGCTTTTAGGTCATCATTTATTGATAATATTGAAATAAAGGGTCTATTTTAGCTTTGACACAGCAGAGCCAATGTTATTTATTGACTCCGCTGCTGCACCTGGGTAACTGATATTGTTCTTTCATGTCTCAACATGTTTGAATGACAATAAACTAATGTGAATCCTCGTGTATTTATCTGCTTTTCTACTACTTATCTATGTATTTATTGTTTGATCAGCTTTTCATCTATCCATGAAGTCCAAATTACACGCTCCTGTGCCATGTGTTTGGGAGGAAATGCTACTGTATTTGAGAATCACTTGCCGACTTTCCTTACGGGTGTTTTTATACACAGAGATAAAGTGCTACGCCTCAACAGCACTTACTACACCTGTCACAACATGCTGCAACAATCTACACAGCCTTCTGATCAAAGCCTGAGACGATTAAGTTAATACTTGACTGAATATACAAGCTTCAAACTGTATTTAATTAGGATGCAGTCAATAGTGGCTCCCATCAGCTCTCAAGATTAGTTTTTTTCTTCAATGCTAAAATTGGATAAGCTGTAGGGCTGCACAATCTTTTTTTTGTTATCATCATCGCGATATCAACTGGTGGAATATATCGTGAAAGACACTCCGAGATTATCTTTGTTAGGTGAATGGAAGTATAAGATAAGATAGATTTTATTGTCGCAAAGGAAATTTGTCTTGTACAAACAAACAATATCCGCTGTTAAAAGAATTCAACACAACATAGTGCATACATAGATACACATTTCCATTAGGTACACAGACTGTTGCATTACTCTGCATGGACATGCTCATGTTGCATGAAGAGACTGCCACTAGCCAAAAAATATATACATTGTATGCATGTACATTAGAGCCCGACAGATAAAGGGTTTTTAAGACAAATACCAATACGAATATTTGGTTATTTAAAAATCCAATATGCCGATATATCGGCCGACATATATTTTAAAAAAAGAATCCAGAAACGCATTACAACACATAAACAAAGGTACATCAAAATATATTAAAGTTCTGATAAATAAAATGTATAAAAATACAAACTTAAGATATGAAACTTAAAGTCCTTTGAACAAAAACACATTGACACAACGTTGTAGAGCGCCCTCTAATGGACAAACTATGCAACACCAACGCTCATAACATGGTTGACCGTCTTTTTGAAATATTCATTTATCAGAATTATTTATTTGTCATTATAAATGATTCTAATAAATGAATATTTTATTATATTATAAATATATTTTGTAAATCGTCCATTATCAATGCAGATACCGATAGATTAGATCAGGAAATGCCTAATATTGGCAGTCGGGCTCTAATGTATATATATGAGTAGAAAACTGCCCTTTATAATGTAACTGATTTCGTTTTAGTGTTGATTTTCATATTTAATTGAATGTTAACTTCAATGTGTTCAATAAAAGAATGTTGGAAATTATATTGTTTTGAGTTGTTTTAATTTAACAAGCAATTTGTTGTATTTTAGCAGAATACCGAAAACAGTAGAATGCAGAACTGAGTTTAGTTCTGCATGGTACTTGTAGTATAGTAGTATAGTCCTTTAGTATGTGTTTATTTATCACAAGTTATATCGTTATTGTGATATGCAACAACGGTATTGCATACTGCATATTTTCCTAGTATTGTGCAGTCAAATAGCTGTTTATTATCCATAGTGGTTTTTTTTACCAATACAGTATCAAAAGTTTTTTGGTGTTCACCTGACAAGGTCCATGCCCAGCAGAGACTCTCCGGGGGACACAGGCTCTCGGGTCCAGACAGCCTCGTTCCCGATGCAGACTCCCTGGTCATTGGCTCCCATTTCAGCGCCCCACATCCAGGCAGGTTTGCTGAGGACAACAGCGTGGGTGTGCTCCACCTGAGGGATCTGGATGTATGTGCACTGCAGATAAAAAAACAAACTGAGGCTGAGAAAAAAGAACGGTGCTGTTTATTTCTGGCTCCTGTTACATTGCACAAACTATTTCAGTGTAGTATGTCCCTTGTATGGGATGTCACAAGAATCGATACTGCCGACACCTTCCGGTTCTACGATGCCCATTTTTTGAAGCTCTGCTGGCACCAATGTCACTACCCGATGTGAGTTGAGTGCAGATGTGAGTCGCGCATGCGTCACTTTGGGACGAGTGTAGATGTGAGTTGCGCATGGTAGCCTACAAGATGCTAACGAGAGACTTCTGTAATGTCAACACAGTAAAAATGGACCTACTTAACGAAGTCCGTTCACTGCTGGCTACAAGTTAGCAACGAAACACAACAAAAGCTGTCACTTGAATGGTGTTTTGAGCTAACGTTGGCAATCAAACAATCATAGATAGCTAAAATGTTTTTGAAATGATTTCCATCTTCTGTTATTGTTGTTAATGACAAGTTTGTTATTTTATGGATTTGTGCCTCATTCTGACGCAATGTCACTCACCTTCCGCTTTCGTTGAGTTGGCATTTTAAACTCCGGATAAACGGTGGATTTCTGAGGACTATGGTTAACTGGTCCTCAGGTCTCTGCAGGGTAAATCCAGACAGTTAGCTAGACTATCTGTCCAATCTGAGGACTATGGTTACCTGGTCCTCAGATCTCTGCAGGGTAAATCCAGACAGTTAGCTAGACTATCTGTCCAATCTGAGGACTATGGTTACCTGGTCCTCAGATCTCTGCAGGGTAAATCCAGACAGTTAGCTAGACTATCTGTCCAATCTGAGGACTATGGTTACCTGGTCCTCAGATCTCTGCAGGGTAAATCCAGACAGCTAGCTAGACTATCTGTCCAATCTGAGGACTATGGTTACCTGGTCCTCAGATCTCTGCAGGGTAAATCCAGACAGCTAGCTAGACTATCTGTCCAATCTGAGGACTATGGTTACCTGGTCCTCAGATCTCTGCAGGGTAAATCCAGACAGCCAGCTAGACTATCTGTCCAATCTGAGTTTTCTGTTGCACAACTAAAACAACCGTAGAACGTACTCATGTTCCACCAAAACAAGTGCGGCACCATGCCTGTGTCCGGGGGCATAGTGCCACCCAAGACGATTGAGATTGGTGTAAAGAAATGCCAATAAACCAGAGCACCCATAAATAAACCCATCCCAGAATGCTGTGTGGACTCGCCAGACCCTCCTGCGTTATGATATGATATTGTCTCACACATCGATTGCAGGCCCCTGAATTTGAATCAGCAAATATTGTATGGTTGTCCAAAGGATCAATATAATATTCTATTGTGATTTACACCCCGACGCGGCATGTGTAGTTCAGAGATCCATGATGCCAGTTGTCAGTGGGCTGCACTAGCAGCAGTGGTGGTGGTGGTAGTGCTGGACTGTAGGAGTCATGGCCTGCTTTACCTCCAGCATGGAGCCTGGAGAGGGAGATGCTGCAGGGTAGTGGACCACCTCCTGCACCTCATCCCGGGGACGGTCAGAGTTCTTCCCAAAAATCACATGGTCATCGCGAGAGCCAGGGGGCAAGGACACAAAACAGTCACATGACATGGGAGCCTCTGCCATCCTGCAATACAGAAAAAGCACAAATGACCAGTGGGTGCAAACCTAACAGCAATGACTGTATAAATAAATCCTTTTAATACAGTCTATTGTTAGAAGTCTGGATAGCTCAATCTGGGGGAGGAAATCAAAGTGATCAGATGTGAAATAAGTAGGGCTGCACGTTATGAGGACTATATCTAATTGCGATTAATTGGACTGATATTGCAATATGATTCAGGATATTGGAGGAAATGGTCATTTTTATATTGTTATTCTCACTGTCATTGAAAATTATTAAAATTTAAAAAGTGTAAATGATTACGGCATGATTTTTGTGAGGATCTGTAGCACACTAAGATGTATTCTTAATCTGTAGGATGGCCTACAGTTTGTAGGTCGGGACGTCTCTGCAGCACCACAATATTTAATTCAGAATGGCTTGACATATTTTGCCTTTAACAAATACTAACATACTACTAGACATAAGCACCTGCTCACTAATCATAAGAGTCAGTCTGAAAATGCGTTTGATATCCAACACAAGTGAGGTACACCCTTTTGACCATGAGGTGCACCTGTGGAGTCAAGAAGAAGAAGAAGAAGAAGAAGAAGAAGAGTCTTCCTCCTCCATTCCCCACCCAGTTTTCGAGCAGAAAGTCAGGTCCAGCCGATGGACTGCCCATCCCTTTCACACTGGGATTAGGCAGCAGCCTTGTGCAGAGCACTTTATTGACTGTAATCTTAACAAATCCCACCGCCACGTTGCTGTTATCGCTTGCCTCGCATTTAGCGACCATGAACCGCTTGCAATTCGGATATAATGTCGCCTAAAGTGCCCTGGTTGTAGTCGTAGCCCGCGGCCGAGCTCGGCTGCTGATTCTACAGATAATAAGGCCTGACAGAGCGGAGTGCTCACACTGTCACTCCCCGGCTCTTTCCGGAGCAGCGACGCGGCTGTCGCTTCGTGTCATTCCGCCGCTTTCTGACGGCTGAGTAAAACGGTGAAGTCCAGGGAAGCTAAATGCTCTGGAAACTAGAGCTAGTGTCTGAATACGGCTATAGAAATGTTTACCTTAATTTTTTTTTCAATGGTGAGAGCGCGCGGACGGCCCGGCTGGGAGTAGGCAGGTTGGAGATATCGAGTCACGTGACCGAGAAATCCAAAGGTAGGCCTATGTACTTGCCTATGTACTTAAAGGTCTCGTGTAGTCTAGCCACAAGCACAGCTCACCGTCTGCCTCACACAGGACAGCAGTCCAGTCCACATCTGTGAAAAGCCCCCTTTCCCCCCTTCGCACACTGCTTATAATAATGCTTCAACTCAAGTTCCTGGGGAAAACCCTCCCAGATATGATCCTGCAAGTTTTTTATTATCCAGTCAAGTCTTTTTGCTTCATGTCTGCCCTTGCACAACATTCATTCATTGTATCTAAAGATAAGGTAATAACAAGAGTGTATAAAACTGTAATTAAATGCAAAAGCTGCTGATTGTCAGCATGAGTTCATGTCTGTGTGACTCAAAATGATGAGCTGGACAAACGTCTCACCTCGCATCCACATTTTCACAAGTAACACTCCTAACGGCCAGAGTTTAGATCTCCGCTTTTGAACATATCCAACCTCTAATTTCCTGCATTCTGGTGAATTTTTCTGCAGTAATTTGTGCCTTTTCTGCATCCAGTTGTGGTGCAAATGTCTTTATTTATTTAAACGAGATTAGAATAGTTTCTTTTCCTGTGAATTACACCTATGGGTTTCATACCTTCCTCCACAACACTGCAAAGGAAGGTCTGAAAAGTTCACGCAGCATTCCGGGACGGGAGAAAAACGTGCTCTGGTTTAACCCAGGCTTTCTGTTATGAATAAATAATATGTAGTCTCCAAGCACAAGCCAATATGACCCTGATGACGATCATTTGAGGTAATATTCTGAGATACAAGATTAGTAAATTAACATTGATATGAAACATTGGTGGAGTAGCCCTTTAAACAAGACTAAGAGTCTACAGCCATGCTAGCAGCGTTATGAGGCTGTCCTTAGGGTGTTTGTGTGGTGCTTGTGGTGGAGCCAACGCTGTTGTCGGCAACATGCTAACAGTGACAATATTAATATGCTGATGTTTTGCAGGTATAATGTTTACTATATGTTCATAGTCTTACATTGCCAGACCTTCCTTCACAGCGCTGCGGAGGAGGGTCTGACTAGTCCACACAGCATCCCAAGATGGGAGAAAAACATGCTCTGGTTTATTGGAATTTCTTCAAACCAAATCCCAATTGTCTTGGGCGGAGCTAAGCGCCGGACGGAGCAACTGTGTCTCTGCAAAATAGCCTCGGGAAGGAACTTGTTTTGGTGGAACAGGTGTACGTTCAAAGGTTGTTTTAGTCGTGCAACAGAAAACTGGACAGATAGTCTAGCTAGCTGTCTGGATTTTCCCTGCAGAGATCTGAGAAGCAGTCAACCATAGTCCTCGGGAATTTAAAACGTCAGCACAAAAAGTCCAAGGCAACAGATATCCAGCCTAAATGGGTGAAATCCGGCATGATTTCCGTCAGCAACAGCGCAATCCCGGAAGTGGAACATCGTGGATATAGACTACACTTTCTGTAGTAAAACATCTTAAAGCAAAAATCCTATCAGATGGGAAACCCTGTGACTAAATCCCAAAAATACCCCCCCCCCCCATTGATGCCCTCATGTTCAGAAACAAACAGTGAAAGTGCCCTTTTAGATGCCTCTATGGTAGATATAAAACATGATAATGTGCCCTCCAGTAGAGAAAACTTGATGAAGTACCCTTGAAAATGTTGCAGTGCCCTCTAGGATAAAGTGTCGTATAGAATGTTTCTTTGGCAGTCTTGTCCTACACGGTGAAAAGCACACTACGCACTACTGTACTCTGGATCACACGTTGGCTAATCAGTGTAATTAAAGTTGGGCGAATTCCTGTATGTCAGTGGGTTTATTGAGTGGGTGACTCGTCTCCCATCGTCGGTGTTTCACTGAATTAAGTCGCTGACACTTCCTGTCTGTGGGCTCAATCTTTCCACACACACACACACATCCCAACACGCTCCCCTTGCTCTTTGCATTGATGAAATCTAAACTCTTCTTAATACTGAGATTTTAAAGGGTCAAATCACCCAAATTATGAGAAGACATGTTTTCTAGCTTACTTCTGGTGGTGCAAAAACTACATTAAAAGCATGTCTTCTATTAGCAGTGACCCTGCTACTCTGGATGATAGCAGTTTTAATAAAGAGTATTTATTGAGTAAAAATAATATAATAACATGTGATGTTGTGATATAATAACATAATACTATTTATTCCAGAATCCTTTGCACTATACTCCACATTTAAAATAATAACTATCACATGGCAAATAAAGCTGATTCTGGTTCTCATTCTGAAAAGAAGGTCCAGTGAAAGTGTGCATGGACACATATTCTGAATAGACATATTTGATAATTTTTAATTTAATTATTTTCAATTGAGATAGGGCTTCACCATACGAGCAAAACATGCGATATGTTGGCGGATATTTCAATAACAATATTACTTGCAATACATTAAAACAGATATTAAACTTAGTACTCAGTTCTGCCTTTCTGCTGCTTTCAGTATACTGCTAAAATACACTTACGTGTCTTACGCTTGTGTCACAGTCTTCTCGCAATGTGTTTATTGCATAACTTTATATCGCAATGACAATAAGAAAACGACTTGTTGTGCAGCCCTAGTTCGAGATTTCCGAATTGCTGCCTCCATTTTATTATTTTTAGCCATCACTTGGTACTGGTTGGTTTAAGGTCTCGCATAGCCAGACCTTCCTCCACAGCACTACGGAGGAAGGCCTGGCTAGTCCACACAGCATTCTGGGATGGGAGAAAAACGTGCTCGGGTTTATTGGCATTTCTATAAAACCAATCACAATTGTCTTGGTTGCCAAGTGCCGGACAGAGCCACAGTCTCTGGAAGGAACACATGTACGTTCAAAAGTTGTTTTAGTTGTGCAACAGAAAACTCAGATTGGACAGATACTCTAGCTAGCTGTCTGGATTTACCCTGCAGAGATCAGAGGAGCAGTTAACCACAGTCGTTAACCATAGAAAATGGAAGGTAACGGACGTCTGTCGG